>LPNX010596409.1:271921-290417 GCA_001517045.1 Pseudotsuga menziesii | reverse complement strand
AAATTGAAGTATGAATTGATTAAATTAGGCTAAGGGGGGACTCCAGATATACCCGAGAGTACTTGGAGTATGTCCAAAACAAAGCCTTCACGGCTACCCGCAAGGAATATGTGGGCTGAAATGGAGTCTCTAGGGCTGTTGTTCGTAACGCACCAATTAGGGTGTGACAAAGATCGGCGCCCCGAGGTCGCTTTTCAGAAGTTCTCGCTTCCTTTGGGTATTTTTCCACCGTAAAGGTTTGATCGAGGTGTTGGATTTTCAGCTGATGGTTTGTCAATTGGGGAGGGTGAGTCCTAATTATGCTATTCACCCAAGTGCTTTTGATATAGCTTGACTGATTGTACGAACCGCAGCCAAGTGCAAAGCATACACACTGGAGTCTTGTCGATTTTAGTAAGTTTTAAACTGGATGTTCTTGTTTAAAAGAAAAATCCTCCAAGAACCTCTTTCGATCCAAGTGGATCTCAATTGGGGAATCAAGGAGGGGTTAATTTTAAATTTCTGATAAACAAAAGATGAAAAATAAAACAACTACACAAATCTGGTTTTCTGATTAATCCTACCATGAATCTCTTTCCCCTTTCGGGTCACTCGGGAAATCGTGGGGTAAGTATTATGATTACTTTGAAATGTAAGATATGGAGTATGGAATTAATAACAAGATCAAGTATACAAATCAGATCAATTCTAGTGAAAAAATAAATAAGCAGAAAACGACGAAAATGGCACCGACGTGAATCCCCCCAGGGGGGATGGGGAATGGGCTCGAAAGAGCCTATTCCAAAGAAAATTTTATTACAGCAGTTACAATATCAAAGAAATGATAAATCAGAACTTTCTTGGTCCTTATACAGGCTGAAACCAAGATCTGACAGTTACACAAAAATTTTAAGATTTTTATGACAAAAGAGAGACCCCTAGGGGGATTTGAGCGCTCCAAAAGCCACTTTGGACAGAAACTTCCTTTCTTATCTGTCAAACCTACTAAAGGAAAATGAGCATGTTAGAATAACAAATTCCCAAAATCACTTTAAGAGTACCTTTGGGTCAGCCTACTTTTATCTCAAAAAATAATGAAATTAAACTAGCTAAACCGACGAAAAGGAACCAAGGAAAGCAAGATTTCCTTGGGATCTTGGCTTGCTGTTAGTGCAGACAATTAAAATGCACTGATATTGCAGAATATTGAATTTTATAACAGTGAAATGAAATCTAATGCATGTGATCTACAAGTTTCCTTTCAAATTCATGCAAAAAGGACAACTTCCCTACAACTAGATCTGGGATGCTTATGATACTTTTTTAAGTGCAAGATCTAGGATATGAGCTATGAAATATTAGATCTATGTATATTTTACTTTGATGAAACAGATCCAAATAAAATCACAGCTATATACTGAAAAGGTAACCGGGTAAAGTGTTGATTTTTTGTAGAAATGAGAAGAAGAGGAGAGAAGGTCGGATTGTTGCTTGAATGGAGCAAGCTGGAAGGAGGCCCTTTAGTGGAGTGCTGAGGGACAGAATATTGAGCTTATTGGATAGGAAAGGAGTCAATCTAGATCCACAACCTCATCCAATCGGGTACCTGCAACTAAATAACACAAGCCTGCACAAACCTCATGAGATCTGGATATGGATGTATAAAGCAGCAAAAATGAAAGATTATGCAGAAATAACCTTATTTAATCATATAAATAATATTTTTGAGCATACATCATATGGATAAAGAAGATTAAACAATCTAGCTTTCCTAGTTTATAACATTACTAGATTCAGCTGAATCCTTGAAGCCAGATCACAGAAACAGCACAGAATTTGGCAAGAAGTTGCAGCTACCACATCAGTAGCATAACACTGAGCATCCACACAATCAAAAGCACTACACAGTATAGCCTCCAAAGCTTCTTTATTCACAAATAATGATCAAATACAGAGTTACAATGGCAATCCCTTCAGTCCAACTCTAACTAGCTTGGAAGAGGGAGCCTCCAGCAGGATATATACAATTTGCAGGCCATCTATCCCAGGGGGGGTGCAATTCCTCATGGAATCAAGTGAAATCAACTGATGGAGAGTTCATCAATGCAGAACTGAGGTTGAACTGAGCCTACTTGTCAACCGGGGGCCTGATCTGGCTGACACATCAACACATACACTGACACATCGGCCCAACACTCATCCAGATGAGCCAAAATGTGTTGAGGAGAGAGGGAGGGCAAAATTCCCCATAAAGGATGCTCAAGATCAACTCTGGATCTGATTTGATCACCTCCTTCAGTCAAGGATTTGTCAGATCCAGTCAATCTGCTTCAGATCTGACTGATTTCAATCAAATCGGCTGAGAATCCACTGATTTATTGATTTTGGATTTGCTCCATTATTCATCAATTTATTAATTAAAATAATCAATAATTGATTTTTGGGGCTTTCTGACCTGAATGATGGAAGATCACTCAAAACTAGGAAATAGTGGGTCCATGGGTTTACATGGTGCTCTTAGCTTGAAAATGAGCACCTACATGACTGAAACTGATTATTTGGCCCACTTTTATTACAAAATCAATTTTTCCAATTAAACTATTAAAAAATAGCCTAAGTTTTGGAAAAATTAAATTTTAATAAAAAACACTGAAAAAACTAAAAAATTGAAAAATTGAAAAACACCTAGGGGGACTTAGACATGTTCATATGACTCAAAAATGATTTCTAGCATGTTTATACATTGACACATAGACTCTAATAACCTCAATAGGCCTAAATGCCAAGCCGACCACCCCAACTTTGGAGGTATGGAGTGAAAAACTCAGAAATTATCAGTCGTTTGTTCAACAACCAATAATAACCAAGGGAAAAAACACCCTGGGCTGATCGGATTGACAAATGAAGTCTAAGAGACCGAGTCTTTTACAGACACTATCATGCTAGAACATTTATTGCAATTCCCCCATGGGGTATGAACATGTGATATGATACAACAAGCACTTCCCAGAAGTACTTCCAAAGGTCTCTTTGAAGTCCGAACAAGTCGACCCTGTCCGGTTCACCAGGCTCACTTGATAAAAAACCACTAAGTACAACTTAGGTGGTAACAATGTGTTCGNAGCATCCACACAATCAAAAGCACTACACAGTATAGCCTCCAAAGCTTCTTTATTCACAAATAATGATCAAATACAGATTTACAATGGCAATCCCTTCAGTCCAAATCTAACTAGCTTGGAAGAGGGAGCCTCCAGCAGGATATATACAATTTGCAGGCCATCTATCCCAGGGGGGGTGCAATTNTCCTTCCATGGTCAGATGTAAGTGTTGTGCCCTTCTGACATGGTGAGAGGATTGGTTCCTTCCATGGTCAGATGTAAGTGTTGTGCCCTTCTGACATGGTGAGAAGATTGGTTCCTTCCATTGTTAGATGTATGTGATGATGCCACATCCAGCATGAAAAAGGTTCGTCGCTGTGAAGACACATCTGGTATGAAAAAGGACTAGCTCTGTGTGGATTCCACATCTAGTATGAAAAAGGACTAGCTCTGTGAAGACTCATCCAGTACGAAAAAGGACTGGCTCTCTGTGTGTTCCACATCTAGTATGAAAAAGGAATAGCTCTGTGAAGACTCATCCAGTATGAAAAAGGATTGGCTCTGTGTGTGTTCCACATCTAGTATGAAAAAGGACTAGCTCTGTGAAGACTCATCCAGTATGAAAAAGGGTTGGCTCTGTGTGTGTCCCACATTTAGTATGAAAAAGGACTAGCTCTGTGAAGACTCATCCAGTATGAAAAAGGACTATCTCTGTGTGTGTTCCACATCTAGTATGAAAAAGGACTAGCTCTATGAAGACTCATCCAATATGAAAAAGGACTGGCTCTGTGTGTGTTCCACATCTAGTATGAAAAAGGACTAGCTCTGTGAATACTCATCAAGTCTGAAAAAGGAGTGGCTCTATGTGGATGCCACATCTAGTATGAAAAAGGACTAGCTCTGTGATGATACATCCAGTATGAAAAAGGATTGGCTCTGTAGATGTACATCCAACATGAAAAAGGGTTGGATCTGTAGAACTTCCTGTGACAAGAAGAATCAATAGATAGCACCCGTGATGATGACCCAATGATGATCCAGATCGAGTGATGATCCATATCAGGATGAAGATGACTTGAAGATGAAGATAAATTGAAGATGAAGATGACTTGAAGATGAAGATAAGTTGAAGATGAAGATGACTTGAAGATGAAGATGACGAGATGATCCATTCGATACAGAGAAGAAGACCAATGCTGAAAATTGTGTTGAAAGAATACCTTCCTAGTTAAGAGGGAGTGTTGATGTATTTGTAACTTCAGAATGTATTCACTTGTAGATCTTATGTCTTGTACCCCGATGTTTATTCCGAAAAGTGTCTATCATGTATTTGAGTCATGCCATGCCCCGATGTTCCTATCGGGAGGTTCTATAATGTAAACAAGTCATGTCAAGTCATTGTGGGTAACCCTCCTATTGTTCAAGGGTTAAAGTCCCTGCAGTTCCGGGGCACTAGGGTTATTAGACTCTCCTAGAGAAGTCAGCCCTAGTAGGTTATTTTCAAGTTGGGAATTAGTATAAATAAAAGAGTGAGCCTCTCTATTTAACACACACTCACTCACACTCAGTTTTAGCGCATAGCTAAGAGAGAAGAAGTTGTTGGGGCTAGAAAGAAAGAGGCTACTGCTGTCGAGAGATCATCTTACTGTTTTGGGGTTTTACTTTTGGTGTTGATTCTATCTCTAAGGAAGTTGCGTGGTTTTCTCCATTTATGGTTTCCCCGAGGATAAACATTGTGTTCATTTTCTCTTGTGTTTGATTGTTGTATTTGTTATTCTCTCAATTAAACATCCTAATATAATGCTAGATGAAATGATAAAAATCTAACAGTTTGTTTTCTTTTTATAAACCAACTCAATTTTTGGTGCTTGGAAGTATAGGCATCTGATTAAAATCAAAATATTTGGATGCTAGGAACTTCTTATGGTAAAGAGAAAATGGTCAAGTTTGATCATGATGAGATTCTTTAACTATTAACAAATGATGGAAAGGGAATTTAATCTTTAATCCCACATTTGAATCATTATAACCCTTGTGGAATAACTAAGACTCATGAGGTCTGGAGTACTATCTTTGGGTTTCATCCATTATCACATTAATACCTGTCTCAGGAAGCATATCATGATGGACCCACGGAAAGGAAGAAGGTCTAATGAATGTATGGTATTCAAAATGACCCCATTGCTACAAATCAAAGAGGCCAAAAGTCTTAGATTGAAAAGTTAATTTTCTGAAATATTCAGTCTTCAATTAAAAAAATAAAATAAAATGATGTTGAAGATATAAATCATTAGACCAAAAGGGTTGTCAAAACAGAAAATATCAGCAAGGTTCTTCTCCATCCATGAGCATGATGAGCAAACAAATTTGTCATTCACATAAAAGGACATTGTGGATGGAAGAACCCGTACCAAATTCTCAAAGTAAAAGAAGCAATCAAGGAAGACTCAGAAAACATTTTCAATCATAAAGAAAGCATCAAAAGAATGCTTATAGCATGGGAATGAGGAACAAACGAATACATCTATCTTACTCTGTTATGATCCTGTGGAGTCGTATCTTGTGGCAACTTAAAGACAAGGGGTAAATTGAACTTCATACTCTAGCCCCGGGAGATTTATCAAGACACTGAACTCTTGGTTACCTTACTCCCAAAGGAATGGTATCAAATGTGATGCTTGAAAGTTGCATCCCTGAATAAAACTAATTTAAAGAAGTCTCAGGACATCCATTTAAGTAATCACTGAATATTCATAGTACAGTACCATATGGCAATCTTGTTGTTCAAAGAATGTTTTTTCAGAGATCCATGTTAACCAGCTAGTCGCTAATTGTTACTGTTGCAACTACTTCCCCAAAAAGTTTACATTTTATGGCCCCTCCTTCCATTTTTTATTTTATAAGCACACTTACACATGTTTCCCAAATCAGATAAGCCCTCCCTGCATACCTAGTCTTTCCTAGAAGCTTGAGCAGAAGTGTTTTCCTAATCCTGAAGTTTCAATTTGGTAAAAGTCATGAGGTGCGACCTTGGAAACATGCCTTATATGAAAAAAAATCCTCTTTCCATTTCAAACCAATGACCAAGGACTAATCCATAAAGATCAACGACCAAGAAAAGCGGAAGCAGAAAGATCAAAGTTTAGGTTCGAAAAGTTGTAGAACCCACCTTTTGATTTCCGCTTTCATGAATCCGTGGAAGTAGAAAAGAGAAAAGCGGAAACGAAAAATCCAAAGTTTAATTTTGGGAAAAGTTGACATCCTGATTTTTGATTATCGCTTTCTGGAAGGCTCTCGCAAATAAAAGAAGAAGCAGAAAAGAGAAAAAGGAAAAGGCAAAAGAGCAGAAAAGACAAATTCGGTTGTGAAAAATGGTAAATCCAATTTCTGCTTTTCGCAGTCCGAGAACGATGGTTCATAAGGCTTTTGCCGAATATCATTGGTTTGGGAGGAGAAAAAGGGCGGAGATCGGAAAGGGGAAGATGTAGAATTTGGTCATAAAAGGCTAGAGTCCTGCTTCTCGCTTTCCACAAAATCGACGGTCCAAAGAGCTTACGCTGAAGAACAATGGCCCAGAAGAGAGCGGAAAGGTGAAAGGAGGAAACATAAAAATTTAGCATCGTGAAAGTAGAAATCCTGACTTTTTCTTTCTGCAGCCCATAGTTTGATCTCAAATTAACGACTCAGAAAGCTTCTACATAGGATTGACAGTGCGGAAAACAGAAACAAGCATGGGGTAATCAAGTTTCTCCACCCGCGAAATCCTGTAGGACCTGCACATCTCAACGGTTATGATTTTGGATGACCGGGATTAATCGTAGTTGAAGATATACGGTGGAAATTGATTCGTTGGGTGAACCTGCACACTCAAAGTCGAGGAGCGCCTGCGCGATGAGAAACATGCGTAAATGATGTGTCTTCTCCTCATTGGATATTGCGCTCAGAAATTGGAGGTACAAAAAATCACTTTATGGAGCGTGATGGTTTAAAGGTCCTCATATTCCAACGATCAAGATCTATGCAGGTGCAAATCCACGGTTAGCATAAATTTCACTGAATGAAGGTGCGAGGAATATGAAGATTAGAAGACCTAAGAAATAGAGTTAAATGATATATGAAATGAATGGTGCAGATTTCATCTGACAAAGATCCACGGCGGAGGTGGATTCCGCTGGTTCAACTTGAACGAACCAAATAAATTTCCATATCTACAAAATTGCTTAAAGGGATGCATTTTTCAACGGTCGATATTGATGGGGGAATAATATGAAATAAGGGAATGAATTCCATTGATCCAACATGCACAAACAAACAAACTTTCTAGATCTGTTGAATTTGGTACAAAGCGCAGGTTTCAATGACCCAGATCAAGCCTTGATCTAGATCCACAGCTGAGAAAAAATCCGTTGATGCAACATGCGAGGATAAATTTACTTTTGAAATCAGTGGAATTCAGTAGACCCCGCATCTTTAAATGACCCACATCAACTACCGATCAAGATCAATGGACAAGAAAAATTTTGCTAGCTCAAAGCGTTGTCGGTTTAATTTTCCAGAACTCAGGGAAATTTTACAGAGTGTGCAAATCCCGCATGATCTAATGGTTCAAATCAGACCTAACTCGTCTTTTGAGATGATCTGAGTCATTCAATCTTTGTTTGTTTTTTCACTATGAATCATTGGGGAAACTAAGAAATTTTCCTCCCGAAGCTTAAACTAAATAAAATTGCTTGCATAACAGGGCACTGGAAATCATTTTTTATGTTTATTGATCGATACATATCATTAAATTGAAGATACTGTGAATTGTTGTTATTTCCAGATCAGATATATCTCTCATTATGTCTTCTTTATATATCGTCTGTATTATTTCTCACCAAGTTCGACTGCAGGAAGCATGAAATAGACAAAGGAGCAAGGGATTGATCACCAAGAGACAGCACACATGGAGGCGCAGCAACGTGACTGGTACTTGAGCCAATCAAATACAATGAAATTGCTTGAGAAGCTAACGGATAGACCGCATGTATTTCCAACTGGTTTAAGTGAATAATAAGCTTGGGAATCTATAGGGTTAGGGCAGATCAAAGGTCACGGGGTGACAGATCTAAGTACTAAATAGGGGTGCAGAGCACCATAGAAAGGAATTTTGGCTAGTGAAAAGAAGGCTGGATTATTTTGTAAAAGAGAAAACGCTTTGATAATCATGAAGGATCAATTTGCTAGAACAAAGGCCTGTATAGAGATCTAAAACAAAATCTGTGGAATGCATCCTATAGAACTATTTCTTCTTGCTTCTACACATCATACAGTGATATTGTTCTAACTTATTGGAACTAATTCTTTGGCCATGAATGGTTTGTTATCTGTATAAATTTTTTTGTAATGACAAGGTAATAAATGGTTTAATTATATCAGAGCGATCTTTGGTATTCTTTCTGCCGTGAATGTGATTATTGTGTTGGAACAACTATCCGTTAGAATTATATGAACATTTTCAATATATTACTATGAACTCTAAATTTGCTCCTTGTAGGGATAGAATAGATTATTTTTCGAACACAATAGACCTACATTTAGCTTAGGCATCTACATTTCATCCTTTTAAACAAAAAATTACATAAACGGTGGACTGGGCAGCAACCAGTAAAATATTTTAACAACTTAATCTATAGTATTCGGACCGCAAACTGGACGGATTCCCTGCACCAAACGGTGTACAATCTAATTGGGATTGTTTACCGAGGAGAATCCCTATTGTCGGTACCTGGGATTTTTCCAGGCATCAACAAGTTGTTAAAATTTATTCTTTCAAAAATAATTATACTTGGGAACAGGTTTCCCAACCACAAGGAAATAATTTTGTGAAGTGTCGACGGGTCTACACGACCAAATTTAATTTTGATGGTGTTGTTGAATCTCACAAGGCTCAACTGGTAGCCAAGGGATTCTCTCAACAAGAAGGCATAGATTACACTGAAACATTTTCTCCTATCGAAAAGATTATTTTTGTTTGAATGATTATTTCCCTTATTGCTCTTTTTGGATGGGAACTTCATCAAATGAATGTTAAAATTGCCTTTCTTCATGGAGATTTGTCTAAAGAAATTTATACAGAACAACCTCCTAGTTTTGTGACAGATTATGGTCTTGTTTTTTTACTAAAGAAGTCATTGTATGGTTTGAAATAATCACCCCATTCTTGTCATGAGAATATTGATCATTTATTTATCAATCTTGGTTTCAAATGTTGTGAATATGATCACAATATTTATGTATTGCATGGTCATGGTGATACTCTAAATGTGGCATTGTATGTTAATTATGTATTCATAATAGAAAATAATGCTAATCGAATTTTGGGTTTTAAGAAACAACTTGCATATACCTTTGAAACCACTCATCTTCGTCTATTTAATTTCATTTTGGGAATCCAAACTTTGCAAATGGATGATGTTTCTTTCTTTCTCAACAAAAATATGATTTGGATATTTTGAAATGATTCAAAACAAATGAATGAAATTCTTGTGCTACACCTTATCAATTAGGCAGTAAATTGTCTAAGGACTGTGATTCTCCTCAATTTGATGCCACTCTTTATCGATTGTTGTTTGGTATCCTAATTTACTTAAATCACAACTAAAATGGTCTTTTCTTTTCCCTTAGTGTGGTTTCCAAGTTCATGTAGGATCCTCAAGAAATCCACTAGAAATATGCAAAGATAATTGTTTTCTATATTAAAGGAACTTATCGGTATGGTGCTAAATATTGTCACAACCCAAATTCGTTGATCGATTTTACTGATTCTTACTCGGGGAGTGACATTGAAGACCAAAAAAACACATCTAGTTATGTGTTTTGACTTAGTTTTGGACCCTTGGTCTGGTTGTGTAAGAAACAAAATGTAGTCTCTCTTTCAACTACAGAAGTAGAATATCATGGAGTTGTCAATGTTGGTGATCTATCAACTCTTAGCAGAGATTGTATTTCTTGTTCAAGACTCAATTTTTATCCATTGTGATAATCATAATAAAATATAGGTTGTTGATAATCTTGTTTCTCACAATAAAATGAAGCATGTTGAACTTCATGTTCACTATTTGAGACAGTTGGTACAATACAATGTTGTATATTTTGTTTATTGTACGACATATGATCATATTGTTGATATATTTACAAAGCCTCTATAGAATCTAAATTTGTGAAACTTCGGGCTATGCTTGGGATCCACTCAACTACAATTATGGAGGGGTGTTCAAAGAACATAATTTCACCTCCTGGATATCTGGAGTGTTGTGTTGATGGAACCAAAGGATATGCAAGTTCATCACACCTCAGGATCTTCTAGAGACAGTTAGGTGAAAGACATCAATCAACTAGCAATGCAATCGACTAGAGGCTTAACTGAGTGTTTGACTTATTAGTTGGTTGAATGGTTGATGAGGTCACATTTGGATCGACTAGAGAAACTGACTAAACGTCGCATATTTTGGAAACAGTTAGAACCAACGAACCTTATTTGTGGACCATATAATCTTCACTTCAAGGGAATTTGTTATATATGGATACTATAAAAGAATGACCCTATGGGTTGCCTTGATATCAATTTTTCCAATGTTAAATAATGTGTTGTGATGTTCTGATCATAATGCATTCTGCTTAAGTGTCATATATGGTGTCTTTAGACACACCAATCTTCTTCGAATATTTTTACTCCTACTATTCTTTCTTTTTTGTTCTATTGTTCAATTGGAATAGGTTCCCCAACAATTTTACACTACTCATTAGGGACAAAATAGAAAAGGTTCGAAATGAAATGGAACATATGAAATAAGATCTAACACTTAATATGGATCCTAAAACATGTATAAAGAGAAAAGAAGAAAACAATTCTCCTAGAAAGAAGAATTCAACAACCACAAAGAAGTAGGGAACTAGTAAGGAGGAAAAGGTCACATAGAAAGAGAGAAAGGTTAATGATGATATTAGATTCCAACCAAACAAAATATGTTGAATATTATGACCATATGGTGCAAGGAATGGATCAGAAAATAAACAATGTAAATACTCAAACTATATGAATGCAAGAACGTGAACAAAATTTTGGAAGAACATAAAAAAAACTATGGTATGACCATGAGGTAATTAATATATCTATGGAAATTGATAACATCAAAAATTCCAATATTGATTGATGTATATGTTGGTTCCTAACCAAAAGGAAGAATCAATTCCTTTACCAACTAACAAATTGAGGAAAAAAACATAAAAGAAGAAAGGTAGAAAAAGGAAACTCAATACCATGAATAGAATGCAAGTAGGAAGAATCAAGAAAATTGAGAAAAATAGAATGCAATTAGTGGCATAGCAACAATTGATGAATGAAAAAGTATAGATAAAAGGAAGCATATCACAAACCCGCAAAAATCCCAAAAATCGAAAGAAAAAAGAATAGGTCATGAAAATATGTTAAAATCAAAATATGAAAGAAAAGATAGTGGAGAAAAAGAAATAAAGAATTGGTATGGTAGGCCATCAAATGATGAGAAAAAACAACAAAGACATAAAAAAATCAAGGCCAATTATAAACAAATATAATATCTACAAAAGAAAATGAAAACACTGACGCAAGAAGTAGAATGCACGTTCTCAATCAAACGTCGTCGATAGAACATCGAAGAAAGAGGTAATATGAATTAGGACATAGATAGAAATTGTAGAATGAATTGCATAGAAGACTGTGAATTAGTGGTAGAATAAAAAAATAGAGATAGAGAAACAAGGAAACTTTGATAATGCTTTGAAGGAAGTATAATGGAAAATGCATAGAAAGTGGGCCAAGAACATAAATTAAATCTATACAATAGTCAAGGAAGAAAAAGAGGAAGAATATCATGAGAAATGCAGCTTGTAAAAAAAGATACACAACCAAATCTGATTGAGAAGAAGTTCTCTGCTAGACAACAAAAGTAAATAGGAACTTGAGGAAATGGGATCCCAAGAGCTATACTAAAGAGTAGTACTATCTAGGAATATTAATAACGAAAGAAAGGATTGAAGAATTGGAAACACTACAAGAACAACTAATATTGGAAACACTATTAGAACATTTTATGGTTGGAAGTTTCGACTAGCTAATTAAATAGACAGAATTCAAAATTTACCTTGAAGAAGAACAAGACAAGATGAATCAAGATATAGGGAATTTTGATGTCAATAGTGCATTATGTACAAAATAATTCATTGAGAAAATATCGTACAAGATTGTGTGTTTCAAAAGGCTAATCTCCACATCAAATTGATAAAGGAGTAATTACAAACTATCTCAGATAGGTATACAATGTCCAAGGAAATAAAACTCTCCCTAGACACCAATAAGGAGAGAATTATGATGGAAGAAACTAGGTACAAATTCATTGTAACATGTAATAAGGTGTAGCATAGAAATTGGATATAGAGATAACCCATAACACCATACAGATCCTTGACCACAACAAATGAACACCCCCATAAAAATTCAAAAGAAGAATAGGACCCAACCAACCAAGACAAATAAGAAGACAACACCAAGAAAGCACCCAAAAGTATCTATGAGAATACCAAGAATTCCAAGGTTGGATATTGTTGAGGGTAAATAAGCCCCAACTAATGACAAGAACAATAAGAAAGGGTTTGCTTGGTTATTGGAGTAATCAATGAGCCACCTAAAATAGTATAAATAAAATAATATAAAGTTGTTTTGTAGAGAATATTGTGTAATTTTAAAGATTGTTTCTATAATTTGAAGGAAATGATTTTTTATTAAACTTGGATCAAGCAAAATTTTAAGGGTCCATTATTTTCTTAAAGTATAGAAACCTTGGCAAATCTTGCTAATTACCAAACTTCCAACCATAAAATGTTTGGCAATATTTTTTTAAATATTCAAATTTCTAAAGGTTGTATATAGTTTTTGGATAATTATGGTGATTTTTAGAGTAAAATAAATTAATCCTATGGAACTTGGGTGAATCATATTGGGAAAAATGGAAAATACTAAATATTGTTTTGGAAAAAAAAACCTTGAAAATTAGTTCATGGGATAAATTTTTCCCCTAAAATTTTCCATGGTTTGGATTTGATTATCATTTGGTGGGTTTTTGCCTTAAGAGGAGAGGCTTTCCCATGATAATCTCTATATCAATTTCTAGGATGTTTCTTTCTTGTTATCATGAATGATATATTCTAAGTACTTAAGCTAATTCTTATTTATGAAGTAATCTAGCATAATTTATTGGGAATATTTGTAATATTATGTTTAAGAAAACATTGTTGTGACTAAATAAGCAACCAACCTCTTTCAATTTGTTGGTCCTACCCCACTCTTTCCATCCACTTTCCTAGACTTATTCCCCCTCTTTCCATCCACTTTCCTAACCTTATTCCTCATCTTTCCATTCAATCTCAACAATTCAAAATAAATAATTCACAACTCAAAGCATATGTAACATTTATTCAACATGGATATAGATATGTACTAGTAAAACTTCCAAACTAAACCAAAATTTGAATAAAAAGAGCATATAGAAGAAACAAAAGAACACTTCATTTCTTTCTTGGTACAAACCAAATGATGTTTATGAAATGAGGCACTATTATAAGTTTAACTTAATTTTATGAGGTAAATTGGACATGTGTAACAAAAACACTATCAATGAAAGCTAAAATTAAAAGATAAACATATCAATTTTCCACCTTTAATATGTCTTCATTTACATCCTAGTTTCCCCCTTCCTAGTACTCAAATCAATCAATTCCTAATCACTCTTAACCACCATTTTTTACTCATCCTAGTGTTTGAGTGACTCCACTTGCCATGGCATGGGTACCTCTACTATAACTAGTCTTTATCTCATGAGATTATGTATTAACTCATCACATGGGTGATTACAATAGGCATCAAAGGTCATAATATTGCTATGAGTCTCTATTTATCTTTTGATATTTATAAGGCTTGTATCCTTCCATCATCTACAAATATCTATAACCTTAAGTAGTACACATAAATCTATATTAGCTGGTATAATTTTGGTGGAAGTACTTATATGTCCTCAATCCATAATTATAACTTCTTTACTGATATTTCTTATAAAGTACGCATATTCTCTTGCTTATTGACTTAATCTAATTCATAAAACTCATTCCCATAGCACATCACATCACATAACCATATATGTTAATTTTTTTGTGTTTGCTTGTTTTTTTTTCCAATTTTTTTATTATCATGATACATAAATCAAATAACATTAATTATTCATAAAAATCAACACATGTTTATCCTTTAAGAAGTAAAATCATTTAGTATATCACATTTTAGCCTTTCAATTTTTTTGTTATACATATTTCCAGTCTTACACATTTTATTCATTCAACATTTCATATTTCATTGCCATTTATCGATCATTTAGACTTTAAATAAACTTATTTAAAACTTCATATAACCTATTATATGCATAGCATAATGTTTCATACATAATTACTCACTACATTATCAAGATAATACTTTTAGTATAAGTTTATATAATTTAGTAATCCATACTTCATAATAATAAATAATGAAAAAACATTTAACTCAGCCTTACTTAAAAAGTCATAATATGATTAGACTTCTTGCTAAAAGTTATAAACATTATAGACAATATCTTCAATATTATTTTTTTACTTTATCATTCTTTAACAATGTACACAAATTCAAGAATAATCCACGTGCTTACTCGAGGCTTACTAGTAGCATGCATAATGTTGAAAGCGTTATAAGTATACTTTATACTTTATTCATAGAATATCAAAGCATTTTATGCATGTTTAACCATCACACCAAGAAGATGTCATCATAGAAAGCATATATGTATTCAACTTAGCATAAAGTAATTAATGATATGATAAAATACTTGGACGGATATCGATATATTTTTTTTTATCGTGCAGAGGGAGAAAACATGAAAAAAAAATTGTTATTGAAACTAGTGAATTATATGAGAAGTTTTTTATTGTATGAATGAAATTAATGGTGAATTAAAGGTGAGACATACATGTTAAATGAACCTTATAATTCAGATTTTTTTTTTTTAAATAGACTATAATTTTGTCTTTTAAACTTAAGAGAAAAATGATAACATCATTAAATCTTCAAGTCGTAAATCATAAATATATAAATATTATTAAACTAAATTAGATGCATAAATACCTGCTGTAAAATCAAGGTTCAAAATTTATAGGGAAAAAAATAAACTATAATTTTGCTTATATAACTTAAGAAAAAAATGATAACATCATTAAATCTTAAAGCCATAAATCATCAACACATAAATATAATATATAAATATTATTAAACTAAACTAAATGCATAAATACCACTTGTACTATAAAATCATTTATTGACATCATTTTTCTTAGTCATAAATCATCAATATATAAATATTATTAAACTATATAAAATCATTTACTAACATCATTTTTCTTAAAGTCATAAATCATTAATATATAAATATTATTAAACTAAATTAAATCCATAACCAATTGTACTATAAAATCGTTTACTTAAATGAACTAGAAACGCTACATCGATGACACTGATGTAATGTGGCCACATGGAAGAAGCAGCTTAGCTCAGTTTCTTGAACACCTCAATAGCCAAAACAACAACATTAAGTTTACCGTGGAGACTGAAGAAAATAGAAGCTTACCCTTCCTCGATGTCCTAGTCTCAAGAAACAAAGACGGATCAATTTCCCACCAGGTGTTTAGAAAAAAGACTCACACAGATAGATATCTGCATGCCAACTCACACCACTTCCCTCCACAGAAGGTTGGTGTGATCAACACCCTGGTAACAAGAGCACTTAGGATCTCAGACAAAGAACACATTAAAGAGGAAATCGATCACCTAGAAAAAGTTTTTGAGGAGAATGGGTACAATGGTAAACAGTTCAGGAAAATTGTTGCTTCCGCCAACAAGAAAAAGAAGAAAAAGACTATTGAGAAAAGTGACGACAATGTACAAAGAATTTTCCTCCCGTACATAAAAGGCACCATGGACAAATTAGCTAAAACTCTAAAAAGAAACAAGATCCAAACCTTCTTCACCCCTCCCAACACTATCAGGAACATGGTTGACTCCTTAAAAGACCCAATTAATCCAAAGACCTACAAAGGCGTGTACTCCATCCCTTGCTCTTGTGAGAAACTATACATAGGGGAAACTGGGCGCTCCATGGAAACAAGATTCAAGGAACATAGTGCTGACCTAAGACATGATAGACATAAGAAATCAGCCCTTGCTGAACATTCACACCTAAGAGGTCACCAAATATGTTTGGAGAACGCTAAAGTCCTAGCTAGAGAAGACAACCTTATAAAACGAAAAGTCAAGGAGAAAATCGAAATCAATTTAAACCATAACTACCTTAACAGGGATGAAAGTGCAAGGCTTAGTGACTCCTGGAAACCTCTCCTACACTCCCTTCAACTTAAAAACCCCTCATCATCTAGTTAGAGTGATGAGTTGGTTAAGGTCTTTCTCTTCTCAAAAACTTAGCAACTTTTACCTCAACTAGTTAGCTCCTTTAAAACTTTAAAACTTAATAAATTTAAATTTAAAACATTTAGGTAAAACTTAAAACTAAAACCCTTAAGCCTCCTCCAATAAATTTAATAAATTTAATAATTAAAGTTAAAAGATTTTTAAAATACATTATCAAACTTAAAAAATTAAAATTATATTAAAACTCATAAAAATTTATATAAAAAGTTAAATTATATAAATTTTAATTTATAATAAAAGTTTTTATATTACAAATTAAAAAGTTTTTAGACCTAAAATTTAAAAGATTAATTATAAAAAAAATTTAAAAAAATTTAACAAAAATAAAAAAAATTAATAAGTAATATAAAGTTTTAATTTAAAAACTAAATTCAATAGAATCTTACCTATAAACCTTAGTCTTTGAATTAAGGGTTTTTAAAAATTTGTTAAAATTATGAAGAAAAAAAAATTAAAAATTTTTGATGGAATAATATAATTTAAATTAATTGATTTTACAAGCCGACTCCACTTAAAAATAAATAAAAAATAAAAATTATAAGCCTCATTCCAAGATAGATATTTATAGCGTACCTATCTTCCATAAAAACTTTCAGGCTTCTAACATCTCCTGATGATGATCCCAAAAAAGGAATCGAAACGTCGAATTTTAAATTTATCCAACACAGCTCTCTTCAACTTCTCAATGTTTTTATTACTATTATTCTTATGGTACCATAAAATAGTTTACTAAGATATAATAACCAAGAACATTTACCACGTTCTCATGATTATCCTTCTTAGGGTATGAGTGTATTTCTATTGCATTTATAGTTTTTTTAATGAATCTTATGCCATTGCAAGGGGGTTACTACTTAAGGCATCTATCATATAGTATTTTTATCATTAATCTATGTTAGTAATTTTATTATTAATTTATGTTTTTTCTTTTAAATTATAAATTTTTTTATTCATTTACATTTTTATTAATAAATTTTAATTTATATTCATAAATAATATATTAACAATTTCTTTTATATTCATAAATTATCAAGACAAATCAATCACATTATAAAACTACAAATAATTATAAAATAATTTTAAAAAATATATAATACATTCTTCAATCAAAAACTAAATCATTTAAATTAAAATAATTATAAATTCATTCACCCAATTAAATCATAATAAAATATAGTGTAAATAATTATGTACACTAGCAATCTCTAACTTAAAGACAGTTAAACAAAGACGTCCAAATTTCCAATGGCTCCTTCCAAGCATATTAATTTGGTGACTGGGGGTGGGTCTACTTCCTTTTTTGGGCTAATTTTATGATTATTTTTTATATTTGGAGGCATATATTGGTCACTTTTTTGTTTCCCTTGTACAGGTCTAACTTGAAAGATAATTTCTCAGGCCATTAGAGTCGATGACTTATGGCTTCCTATAGGCTATGTTGTTGCCTACATTTTTTCTTTGTTATATATGTGCTTGTATCGGGATTTCAGCTAGACTTGTTGTATTTGTTGGGTGCTTACCTTCTTGCCCTATGTTAGGAATTATTGATTATATTTGTTCCTCAGTCGATATACTGGCTTTGTATGATTGGGGGGTGTCATTTTTTGGGTTTGATAGCTTG
Organism: Pseudotsuga menziesii; assembly: GCA_001517045.1. Classification (NCBI taxonomy): domain Eukaryota; kingdom Viridiplantae; phylum Streptophyta; class Pinopsida; order Pinales; family Pinaceae; genus Pseudotsuga; species Pseudotsuga menziesii. The sequence continues at coordinate 272,134 of LPNX010596409.1, read as the reverse complement.
AGCCACGTTTCTATGTTTGGTGTTTTGTATTATGTTTCCACTGGTTAGGAGCTTTGTACTGGCCTTTGAGAGGTGTCTCCTCTATTTTGAGACTATCTAATGTTGTTGTTATGGTCGTAGCAACATCTATTTCGATTTCCTTTGATTGGTTGCATTTGTGGTTTTCTTGTTTGGATTTGGTTGTTTTTTCTCGAGACCGAAAAGGACTCGATC
>LPNX010596409.1:243124-271539 GCA_001517045.1 Pseudotsuga menziesii | reverse complement strand
ATATAACTTTGTATTTAAGTTAAAAAAATGATTGTATATATATATATTCCTTATCATCCCTAGATGAAGAAATGACATAGGAATTGTCCTTTGCATAGATTTGTGGACACCAATATGTGTCATTGTACAATAATATAATATCACCACATACAGTGAGTTGGTAATTCTTTTCATTTTCTAAGTATTGGGAGGGTTCCATACATCATTATCTATTGAGTTTTTTTGTTTGTTTGTTGTATTCTTATATAATTAACGACTAGCTATATGTTGTAGGGAATCCATGGCTCGCACCATAGTTCATGGTTATAGCCATCGCATCTTGCATGCAAATGGTACAATAAGTTCACTCAAAAGATTGAAGTGAGATGCCTTAGATGAACGATGATTATTACTTTTGTTAGCCCATTCAATGTCTTTCTTTGAATCACCCAATACTTGGAACTTCCTTACATTGTGCTTGGAGAAGAAATAAAGAAGAGTCCGCAAGGTTGAGAACGCAACCATCATATTCGATATATTTGATCCATTACCCGGGGCATACCTAACATGAAAATAGCGGGACTTGTTAAGGAAAAGAACCACCCTAATGTTGCATTTGGGAGGAAATCCATAGATAGCCCCATCGAAAAATACCTAAGGAATTTCAAAATTGTTGAGGCATGACTAGAACCCTTGGATTTTTAACGTTGGACTCAAATTCGTACTCAAGAGAAAACATTTCAACTAGATTGGATGTCGCCTATATGGGTATAAAGATGCTCAGAAAAAAAAATACATTCCAATCCCACTAGAACGCATACACCAAATGACAAGGGAAAGACTTAAAACATGGCATAAAGCATCCATAAACCAGTCTAAAGCACAACCAACCAAACCAGAATTCGACCCATTAGACTTTGGGATGAACTTGCGAGAAATACTAGGGCCAAACTTCCTTAAGATATGCACAGGACACAAAAGGGTGATCAATTGATTTTGAACCAGCTTTACATAATGGACACCTGCTAGGATCGTGCTAGGACCAATCTATTCATGCTTGAGACCATTATCCCATGTAAGCAACTTGTACTTTAAAAAAAGCCATAAAAAAATCTTGGATTTAAGTGATCCATGAAGCTTTCAAACCGAATCCTGCCACCAAATCATTTCTCCAATAAATTAGGATTCCACCATAGTACAATAACCCAATTTCACACTATGGGCTCCAGTTAATAGATTTTTCACCAAGCCAAAGAGTTTAGATCTTCATAAAAGAGCTTAATGAAGTTAGCACACAACTTTCTAACATACACTTTCCATTCAACTACCAAAACACCTTCTAAACCCAGCTCAAATGCAAACTTCCAAAGCCTCACTCCAAACTCTTGGTGTGCTCGAGACTACACATAGACAAGAAAATACAATTCCTGGCCATGAAGAGTAGAGAGAATGTTATATGAAAGGAGAAAACCAATGTCCACACATATCCAAGGATCCTTTCCAAGATGGACCTTCTTACCATCTCCAATACGCCACGTTGTCCAATTACTAACCAATGAAAAAGCTTCAACCAAATATTTCAAACCAAATAATTGTTCTTAGTTGACTTCCTAGACTTCCTAAACCAATCCTATGTGGATACATCACTCAGGTACTTGGGTTGTCACTCTTCTCTAAAAGGAATCAATACAAGTAATCCTCCACTAGTTTTTCAACGCCATATCTTAACAAAAGAGAAATATTTTTAACTCCCCAACCTCCTAGATTTTTTGGGAAAGCGACAACCAACCATTTAACAAGAGGGATTCCTTCAGGAGATCTTTTATCATACCAAAGAAATTGAAATATTCCTTTCTAATTTTTGTAAGAATACCCTTCGGTATCTTATCTATAAAGGCCCAATACATAGGGATGTTTTCCAACACTGACTTCAATGGGGTCAGTTGACCTCCCTTGGAAATCCACTAGTTTACCCAAAGAGAAATATAAGCCTCGATTTTGTTAAAGATCCATAACCAGTCCATGAACCTATAGGAATTCGGCTTAAGGAAAAACCCCAAATACATAAAACCACTATCAATGGCTTCTCGAGGAAAGGGGAAAGCAAAATTTAAAGCTCTCAAAACAACATCAAGCAAGGCATTGTATATTATGCACAAGTTAGAAAGATTGAAATTCATATTTGTAACAAAGAAAAATAAATCAATAACTCTTTTAAGTTCACGAAAGTCTTTAGGATACCCCACATAAAAGATAACAACATAAACAAAAACAAGGTGAGTAATGATTTCCAATGGTGTTATATTAACTCCCTTCAACTCCCCTCTTTGCCTTGAATCCTTCATGAAAACACCAAGAACTTCAGCAATCAACAAGAACATGAAAAGTTATAAAGGACAACCTTTCCTAAGTCCACAAGCAACATGGAAAAATATGGATGGTGCACCATTAATAAGCATCGGAAAGGAGACAGACTGAACACACCCCATGATCTAGTTAAATAAAGCCAAGTTCACACCCATCTAAATTAGCAACAACCTCAAGTATACCCAGTTTTATTTGTCATAATATTTTTCCAAGTCTAGATTTAAAACCACCACCGAAGAGTTTGAAATCTTAATTGAGTGAAGGGCCTCCTTAGCGACTGCAACGACATCATGAATGCATTGATTACTTAGGAAACCAAATTGTTTTTGTTCCGGGACCTTCCCACCATTGTTTTCAGAAAAGGAGTACATTGGAAAACTCACCTTGAAGAGGCACATTCTTATGTCCAATCAGAAGTTTGAAATTCCAAGTTTGGAAAATTAGGGTTTCTCTGACAAAACCTAGATCAACCAACTCCGAAACCAAGTTGGACACCTCAAATCAGTAAGATCTAAATCCTTGGTATTACCATTTGAGGTTCTCATTTCAAAATGACTAATCACACCAGGCTTGATGATAATCTTGGTGAAGCTGACAACTTTCGAGTATGGAAGTATAGGATCTCCCTGGTTTTTGAAGAAAAAGACTTGGATCGGTATATCAGTAAGGAAGTTCTAGAGCCTGAGGGAGATGAAGCTAAGGCTAGAGCCAAGAGAATCATTGCAGATTCTATTAAGGATGATATCATCACTCATGTATCATCCTTGAAGACACCAAAGGAAGTGTTCATGATTTGATGAAGTTGTTTGAAGGAAAGAACATAAAACGAAAAATGACATTGAGGAACCAGTTGAAGAATGTGAAGATACAGAACTCAGAGACGATGTAGTCCTACTTCTCAAGGGTTGCTCAAATCAAGGAACATCTTGAAGCAGTCGAAGAAGAAGAATTTATTGTTATGACCACCTTGAAAGGCCTCCCAAGATCATGGAATTCATTCATTCAAGGAATATGTGCCATAAGAAAGTTGATTACCTTAAGCAGACTCTGGGAAGAGTGCACACAAGAAGAAGATCGGCTCGTAACAAGAGAAGAGAAGATGTGAGCAACTAAAGATTAAGCTCTCAAGATTCAAAGAAGAAAGAGAAGATACCTCAAGCAATAAGGAATATGTACTTTAATCCAGAAGGATTCAACTCATGAAGAACCTCTTATCCATCTCAACATTTGGAAAATAAAGAAGAAGATGATGAAGTAGAAGACTCTAGTTATTCTTGCAAGGACATAAGGATCAAGAAGGATTCTACCCACCAAAAAAAGAAAGATAAGTGTTCAATCGTCATTTCATGATATTGTTTGGTTGTGCACTTGTTTATATTCAGTTGATGTATTATGCATGTTTGAGTGTTTTCATTTATACTACTGAATTGCACATGATGGGTAAGAAGTCAATGATGATGTACAACATTTCATTGCTACTTATCTAGATTGAAACTTCTTTGATGACATATTGGTAGTAGTACACACTCTTCATAACATTGGGGTAGAAGGCATCTAGAAGTTACCGTATGTGTACGGGATATGGATGGATGTTGTAGCATTGGCTAACACAATTGCATGACTGTGTGACATATATCTTGATGCATTAGATTAATATGTTTTGGAAATAATGAAATGCAACTGAACTTGACTTGTAGATCGTTCTGAAGAACAAGTAATGACAGTTTAGAATAAGAACCTGAAGCTCCCCAGGTCAAACACATCGTGGTGAAAGAAAGAGCTTCAGAAGAATATAAAGAGAACGGTATATCCACCTCGAGAGATGAATACCATCTAGGAACGAGAAATCATCCAAGATGAAGAATAGTATGACAAGACTTCCAAAGAAAGTAAGAGGCCTCAAACACACTCCAGTTATGTGACACAGTTGAGTGACATCATTGATGCAGATCCTTCCAGCTATGAAGAAGTAGCCAAGGAGAAATGAAAGAAGACTATGATCAAAGAGTACCAGTTGATCACGAGGAATGATGTCTAGGATGTGGTTCCGAGACCTGAAGGGAAGTCTGTAGTGTCTTCCATATGAATCTACAAGATCTAGCTTGCAGCAGATGGCAGCATCGAGGGATACAAGGCAAGATTAGTAGCATAAGGCATCTCACAGAAATAAGGCATAGAATACAAGGAGACATTTGCACCAGTTGTGAGGTACACTTCCATTAGATCCATACGCGAAGGTATGAGATGGGAGATACACCAGCTAGATATTAAGACAACATTCTTGAATGGTGTAGTTGAGGAGGAAGTGTATGTAGAACAACTATTGGTGTGAAAATTAAAGAATGCCTTGTACAAGATCAGAAGGAACCCATGGGATAGAACATACAGTTACATGAGGAGGTTGAAGATCACCTAGAGTGATGAAGATCTTAACCTTTTCTAGAAGGTTGAAGATGAAATCCTATAGAGGACGACAAGCTCATAGATGGGTGCAAGAGGAGCATTTCAACAAAGTTCAAGATAGAGGATCTTAGTATCCAGTGACCTCAGATGGATACATAGAAGATCAGTAGCAGTGGTAGTTACCTATCACTTCAGTACATAATGTTTCGATACATAGAGTACAAAATGCAGAGGGAGGATGATGCTCCGCTTCAAAGGGAGTGACTGTAGAAGATCCTCAAGTTTGACATGGTACAGGAGGATGGAAAACTTCCTAATGGGCCTAGGATTTACTGAGAGTAAAGTGGATTCCAACCTTTACTTCAAGGTTGAAGGCGGAAGACCAATGATGCTCCTGCTAGAGGAAATTTCAACTCAAAATGGGCCCTTCAACCCTAATTCAAATTCCATGTCATCATGTGTTAGCCAATGAAATTGCTTTAAATTTGAAATACCATATAGGTCTTAAAAAAAAATTAATATAAATTTGGGGATAGGTATCATAAAAAAAACTATTGTTTTTTTTTGTATTTTCGACATATCTCCCTGTGTGTTTACTCATTTTTTTATCGCGAGAGCTTGTTGGACACGGAATTAAATTCTACATCCAACGAGTACCCACTCTGCATACTTTTGACAGACCTCACTACCCTAAAAATAAGAAATACATAAAAAAACGTGATGATGACATACGAGTACCCACTCTACATACTTTTGAAGGACCCCGCTACCCCAAAAATAAGAAATACCTGAAAAAACGTGATGATGAAACGTGATGATGATGTCATCATCACGTTTTTTCAGGTATTTCTTATTTTTGGGGTAGCGGGGTCCGTCAAAAGTTGCATATTGGGTACTCGTTGGATGCAGAATTTAATTCTGCATCCAACGAGCTCTCCCAATTGAAATTTGAGTAAACACACAGGGAGATATGTCGAAAATACGAACAAAAAAATAGTTTTTTATTTTCTTCCTCCAAAATTAATAAATATTATTTTATTATTTTAACTATTATTTTATTATTTTCCTTAGGAGGCCCATTTTGAGTTGAAATTTCCTCTAATGTGTCAATGACATGTTCTTGACAGGAGAGGACGAACTCATTAAAGATGCAAGGAGGAGACTTGCCACTGAGTTCGAGATAAAAGACCTAGGGATGATGCACTACTTCTTAGGCATGGAGCTGTGGCAAAATGCGGATGGGATTTTCCTTGGTCAAGGAAAGCATGTAGTGGAGATTCTGAAGAAATCCAGAATGCTGGACCGCAAGTCGATATCCACACCTATGGCATCGAACTTGAAGCTCATGTCTGATGCTTCATCAGAGTCGGTTGATTCCACAATGTATCGTCATATGATTGGCTCATTGATGTATCTGATGAATACAAGACCAGACATATGCTTTGTTGAGAACACCCTGAGCCAGTTCCTGATGGGTCTGAGACATGTTCACCTGGATGTTGCAAAGCATGTAGTGAGGTACCTGAAGGGTACAGTTGAGTATGGGCTCAACTATGATACAAATCAGAAAACTAACCTGCACATTTATGTTGATTCAGATTGGGCAGGTAGCTCCACTGAGAGGAAGAACACCTTGGGTTGCTTCTTCAGTTTGAGATCTGGTATGATCTACTGGTTTGGCAGGATGTAGTCCTACATGGAGCTGAGTACAGTCGAGGAAGAATATGTTGCCACTTGCTCAACTAGTTGTGAGGTAGTATGTTTTGAAAGTTATTATATGATTTGATTGATCTGACTTGCATTTTTTGTATGATGCATAGAGGAGCAGTGAAGCTCCAGTATGCGATCTAGATCAAGGCCCCTCAAAAGAGGGAGTGATGAATTCTAGCATACCTGGAGATACAGGTTATTCGAGTGTAAAATTCATGGCAAAGGCCATAGGTTGCTCGAATGTAATCAGTCATGTAGGTTGTCCTTAGATGTAATAAGTCCTAGCGAAGGTCGCAGGTTATCCTTGGACATAATCAGTCCTGTAGGTTGTTTGAGTGTAAATACGAGTCTTGGTGTGATATGCAGTTTACTCAGAAGAAATTAGTTCTAATACAAGTTATCTGAATGTAAATATGAGCCTTGGCATGGTACGCTGTTTATTTAGATGTAATAAGTCCTAAGACGGGTTATCCGAATGTAAATATGAGTCCTAGCATGGTACGCAGGTTATTCGGATGTAATAAGTCCTAAGGGTTGTTCGAGTGTAAAACGAGCCTTAGCGTGGTATGCAAGTTAATCGGATGTAATACGCCTCGAAGGTTGTCTGAATGGAAAATATCATGGACACGAGTTGATCAAATGTAATAAGTCCTTGAGGTTGACCCAGAACGTAAAATCCCTGGTGTGGCAAGTTGTTCGGTCATAATCTGTCCTTACATATATATCTATATATGTGTGTGTTCCCATGTTGGAGATGATAAGGTCACGAAGCACGTGAGGTGCACCTAGGCGGTTCTCCTTTACTGGTAGAACGCAGGTTGACTGTGTAGAGGTGTAATGCACTGAGTGTGCTCCTAGACGATTCTCGCATAGTGGATATTACAAGTTGTCTTAATGACATGAAATATCCTGGCATACTACTATGGTGATAGAACGCAGGTGGTATGCATCTGGGTTGTGCTCTGTGTGCTCTATGTGTTTATTTTTGTTTTGTGTAGGATAAAAGAGATGATCTAGATACGAAAAGATAAAGGTAGGAAACACAGGTTATTGTCGTGGCAATGTAAGAAGGTCCTAGAATGTACCTACATGATAATATGGATACGATGAGAAGATGGTAGGAGACACGGGTTATTGTAGTGGCAATGTAAATAATGGTCTTGATATATACCTACGCGATGGCTTGCTCGTGGATATGAATGATGAAGACTTGGATGAGGTGTAGGCTTACACCCAGTATGAAAAAGGGTTGGCTCTGTATAAACTTCCTGTGAATGATAGATGCGACAAATTGGACAAGATGAGGACAATGGCAGCAGTGACAATGATGACTCAATGATGATGACCAAATGTGTTGATGACTGTGGTGAGAGAATACCTTCCTATTTAAGAGGAAATGTTGTTGTAATTGTAACTTCAGAAGATATTATGATGTATATTACTATTGTATATTGTTGTACCCCCATCGGAGATGTGTGTTCCTCCTTTGGGGATGTCATCATTGTGTATGGTCACTGAGGTAAACCCTCAGTTGTAAGTTGGGGCAATAGTCTCCATGTTGAATAAAGGAAATTGTATTTATGAGTATTATTAGGTAGGCCGGCCCCAAAGGTAACCTGATCGACCTAGTAATTGAGTTAACAACTTAACGGAAGAATATAAATAGGGAGGCTCCCTCCTCATTTGTCATACACTCACTTTCTCTCTCATGTGCGCCTTAGGAGAGAGAGGAAGAGGAGGAACAAAGAGTTGTTGCAGACATATTGTTCTTGGGCTATTCTATCTTGTGATCTTGTCTTTATGACGGAACTAGTCTAAGGAAGTTTGCAGGGTTTTCTCCTTTATGGTTTCCTCAATGAAAATCTTGTGTATCTTTGTTATATTGTTGTGCTTGTTATTATTTCAGATAAAGATCCTAAGTGAATTAACTTAGAAAAACTAACAGTATGTACTCAATTTATTATCGATGAGATATTATCATGGATTGTCTCTAAAGACAAAGTAAAATGAACAAGTATGAATTGCTTACTCAGTTGGCTACATTGGTGGTATGATTTCACTTAACCCATTTTGATTATCATGTTTATCCTAGGTAGGATTAGTTTCATCTGAGTTGGGTGTATATTGTTACCCTTGCATTTCATTTGTCGTTCTTTCATGATTTAGTTATTTGCATTTCATTATACTGAGCAAGGCAGGACGGAAGTGTTTGCCTCATGATGTTGTTGATTCCCTTGGATATTTGATGTGTGTAGGTCTATAGGTACCCAAAATATTCATAGGTTCTCAAGCACTCCCGAGAAAAGAACTTGTCCCACAGTTGAATCTAGTTATGTGGTACCAGTACTATCACATTTTCATCTTGACGAAGGAGAGGGGTCATTCTTTTTCTTCAGGACCATGATGGGGGTATTATTAGCACTTCTTGAGGGGTGGTTATGGCCAAACCCTTTGATACTTCCTTTAGGAGTACTATGGCTTAATGGCATTGTTGACTTCCATTTGTTGGGGTTTTCAACCTTGGGGTTGGTGTCTGGGATCCTACGAGAAAGTCACTGGTCACATGACCTCCTGCTTATTTTCTACACCCGTGAAAGTATTCCAGCTCTGAGGCTCTCGCCTCCCTTTCAGGTCATCTTATGCACCCATCTTGGTTCCTTTCCAGCAAAGCGCCCTCCTTCCTTGGTCCAGTTTACTTGATGACGTCGCCTTTGGTCACTAAACCCATGGGCTTGTTCAGGGGGGTGTTAAAGGATTTTCAACATTATTGGGGTTAGATGGGGCATCACAACCCCTTCCTTGCTCACTCCACCTTTTGAAGTGAAGTTTTCTGCTTAGTATTAGTCATTTTAACAATTCTAGGTAACTTTGAGAGAAAATGCCCCAAGTCACACACATATATTATTATTTAATGTTATCTCATGTTATAGTTATATATTGACATTTTATTGGTATGTCGGCCTGGTTATATTGTAAAAGTGAGTGTGAGAAGCTATAAATAAGCCCTCCTTACTTCATTTCAAATCATGACTTATGGGACAAAACTCAAACATGTTATTTTTTTACCCTAATTAGCCCCTTGGAGTGATACACACCTCTTGAAGTCTTTCTCTTTTGCTCTTATGGATGAAATTGGATCCACTCTTTGGTTTGTTCATGCTTTGTGGATGCTAGAATTGTTGGAATAACATGTGCTCAAGTAAGTCTTGCTTTTGTAGCCTTTCTTGGTGAAAGGTAGGTGAAATTCATGCTTCTTGAATGATTGAATGCGGGCCTTAAAGTTGTAGTTTCTCTTAATAGAACTTTTTTTTCATTTTCTATCCTCTTTGCATGGTGGAAAACGTTTCCACGTGGAGGTTTTCCCTGGTATATCATTGGATCTCCAACTTTTCCTTAAACTAGGCTCCTGTAACGAACACTAGAGATTGTAACAAGAAGCCCTAATTTAGTAGACATGGAGAAATAATCCAAGAGGGAGGCTAGTCACCTTTCTCTAACCTATGGTTTAAGGGTATCATCCATGAAAACCCTAAGTTATCATTTTCTACCAAGTTAATCTTGCATTGCATATGTAATTATTGCATTTCATGTTAAAATTAGGTTTGTAATTATTTTGTTATTAGTCTTTTTGTTTACATTTATTATTGGAAAATTCTAAAAAGTTGCATAAAACCCTAGAAAAACCCTAAACACTCCTAAACCTACCTCCTACAACCCTCACAACCCTCTTTCTTCCCTCTCTAGAAGCCTTGGCCTACACCTAAGGAGCTCAACCTCCCCTCTTTCCTTCTCTCCCAGCCTCGGCCTCCTTCTTTTCCACCTCAGCCTTCCTCTTTAGGCCTCCAGAAACCCTCGATCACCCTTTTTTCCTCCCCTCTCAGGCTCGTTATGCCTTCTTGGGCTGCTTCCCTTCCACGGTCAAGTCAACCCAACTCTCAAGATGCGCCTATCACCCTCGCCCTTCATCCTAAGAGCTCAATCCCTCCTCTCTAGGGCCTGCCCTAGGCTCGGCCTACCCTAGGCAGCCTTGTTACAGGATGTACCAGCCCTTTTGGCTGCTCCTTTAGGCTTTCTCCGAGGTCTACAATGTTTTCCAAACTTGGAAGCCCAACACCTGTCACAAAAGGAAACATAAGTTAAATCAATAAAGGGGATAATTGGAACTAAATAGACTAGAACCAAGTTAAGAGAATGCTAGTATAATTGTTTTGGATTATTGTTTATGTGAAGGACTGAATCTAACACTTTTTACATACCATACAAGACACCAATCAGACTTATAATGCTAGTGATGAATACTTTAAATTTAAGCTGAGTTGGTACACTTTGTGTCACTGTTGGATATGTCACATTTTCTTGGTAAATAGATTTACTATCCACTGCTGCAATCACTATCAAAAGAGGATTGTTCATTGTTGTAGATTGTCATTGTGACTGGTGGTTGTTAGTAAGGTTGTTGCAAAAATTGTGATTGGCATCTATCTTACAACTGTATACATGCTTTTGGAAAGTTACATGTCTATGACGAATGATTGATAGTGGCATTGACATACTTTGTTGCACCTCAATAGCATTATTATTCATGTAGTATGTCTTCTTCATTCTCAAGTTAAGTTTATCAAAGTAACTAGTCACTAATACCATTGGTAGAATATATAGTTGTTTTTGTCCTATTTTCTTGTAGAATAGCTGAAAGAGATCTCCGCTTGAAGGTCACAACACTCCTAAGTAGTCAAAGGAACATGATTGAGGTGACATTGGGTAACTTTCCTCATATATGCTTACTGGGCACTAGCCCTGCTAGTTTTCCCGTTAACAGATTCCATAACATTTTCGTGGAAATTCAAAATTTGGTAAAACCTATGGAACTATAGAAAAGAAATAGAGGGGTTGAAATTTCAGAGTTACCTTAGCTGGAAGGTTCACCAAAAAGATAATATCCAAGTTAGGGTTTTAAAATATAATTTACAATTGACATACATTTTGGTTGAAATATATGTTTGGAGTGATTTAAAAAGTACAATAAAGTTAAAATATAAAAGAATTTGTTGACCCACATGGCAAGGGTAAAAAAATGCTATGTGAATTAAGCCTCTATATAGAGTTTAACCATGAGTCATGAAGAAAGAGAAAGACATATATAACCAGCTACACAAATTGGAGAAAAAAATTAACAAATTGAGTGATAGGTGAGTGACACGTGTTCATTTTGTAAACACATAAAAATAAATAGCAATTAAGAAGGAATAAAATATGCAAATGATGAAACAAAAGATGTACATTGACCAATGGAAATCTAAACATTTAAAGAGTTGAATCACCGGCCATGTGAATTTATGGAAAGGCCAAAAGACTCCGCAAAATGTCTACCTGTGTAGTGGAGTGTAATTTAAAGGGCAAGATAACTTCTATGATATTTATTTTACTTATTGCAGAAACATTTTAGATGGACAGCGACCAAGGGAAATCTAAACATCTAAAACATGAGGTATAATGCCAAATTCAATTTAAAGTTTATAAATTGACTGTTGATCTAAGTGTTTATTAAGTGCTGTATTATGAAATGCCTTGGTATCATGTCACTTATTTCACATGGGCCTAGTCTGAATGCTCACACACAACACAATGGAGATAGAATCATATCGTTTGGTAGGCCCCTTAAAGGTTGCTGGCCATTCTGTAATTTTGGACAAAGATCATCACTGATGTACTATGTCGCCTCTAAACTTCAATACAGAATCGACATGTTGTTATTCTAATATATAAATGTTAACCAGATAGTTTGTGAATATTCATACCTAAGGTCAACCATAGATAAATGTCTTACAACATAGAAAATGGTAGCCTGGTAATTGACATGAAGATGAGAGCCAGTTGGTGTCATCATCTCGATTCTCAATCATGATGCTATGGGAAAAAGTGTTTTAAAAAATGTGACTCGGCATGTGTTTAAAACTTTAAAGTTTAAACCCGACATAATTGCTCAATGCAGTTCTAAGCATATTAATCCAAGTTAAGAAAAGTTACAACTGCTAAGGGCCTGCATTCAGAGGAATACAGTCAGCTTGTTTAGAATATGTTTTTTTAAGGATATATGACACTACCATGACATTTCAATGCTTAAAACGGCAACTCTTTGGTTCTGATACTCATGACGACAGATAAATGATGTTACATTAATGTCATAAACAAGCTGTGTCTACCTCTCGCTAGTTCCAACTGATATTGGAGTGAAATCTACAGCTCCTGATTTGGAGTAATACAGTAATACAATGAAGGATGAAAAGATGCATGAAAAGTATATAGAATAAAAAATGATAGCGATAAATGGGAAAGAATAAAAGCAAATTCACAGCAATAAAGAAGGAAATGAGAGCTGCAACATAATAGGGAAAAATGCATATGTAAAAGAAGGAGAAAGATGGGAAAATTCAAGAGATCAAGGGTGGGAACACTACCCGAGATAAAATGGTAGAAATAAATGAAAGAAACTTTAAAAGAGTCTACGCTTACGGGGCATAGAATAGACGGTGGATGGATGTACTGTTAAGGCACTATTTGTGTAAGGTCACCCCTTCGTGGATGCTTACTTACAAAACAAAACAAAAAAACTTTATTAAGGTTTACAAGAACAGAAAAGCACCGCACCAAAATAACACTCATGCATGCTTTAGTTTTCTCAGCACCGCACCAAAATAACATCCACACTCATGCTTCAGTTTTCTCAGTAATGGAATCAAAAGGCATAAGAAATCAGAAATAAAGCAATAAAATATGACTTAATTCATTACCTTCAAACTTTGACAACATTACAAAATGCTAAGTTAAACATTCGCCATCCACATTGAATATTAATCTGGAGCCTGTAGCTGAATGTCTATCTGCTCTATATCCAGAAACACTGTAGTGGGTTGCTTCAATAGCAAGAAAAATCGAAAGAACTATGGGAAATAGAACTCCATGCTAATCGTTATAATTGTTTGAAATTAGTATAATTGTTTGAAATTAGATTCCTGGAAAGTATCTTTGGATGGTTGTGGAGCATTTGCCCACATTTCCCTTTACCATGTATGCTTTATTAATGCTTTTTTTTTACTGATTGTACGAAGAGAAGCAAGGTGCATCTTATAGATCAGTATAAGGAGATGACATGTGCATAAGTCAATTTTGAAAAATAAGTCTATCAAATAAAATGTGTAAGATACATATTTACAAATCAAAATCAAAATATCTGAAAGAATACACCCTCTTAGATCTATTTTAACTCGGTATTTGTAAAGCATCAAAAGATTTGTATCTTAATTTTTTTTACCATTTTTAATGTTTAATACATTCTTATGTTTAATAGATCTGAAGTTAAAATTGAATCTACGCTGATATTTCAAATACCTACTTACCATTGAATCTACACTGATACTTCAAATACCTACTTACCATGCAGGTCAAAAGAACATTTAATTATAAATCATGAGTAATAAAACATGCAATTCAAAACAACATTAATTATAAATCATGAATAATAAGAACATCAAGAAGTACTGCAACCCCATCCACCACCTCCGGGGCTTAAAATTTGAAGGATCTCCCCAGATTGTACATTTACGGTGTTCTTTCCCCCAAGATAAACTCTACGCCCATCTTTTCTGATGAGAAAATTCTGTCCACGAGCTCCATCCTTGCCGCCCATTAAACCTTTGGGTGCATGTACTCGTCTTTCTGATAGAATACTAACAGTGATTGGACAGCGGTACTCAATCTCTCGAATAATACCATCCCCTCCTTTGAATTGACCAGCACCACCACTATTCTCCCTAAGCCCAAATCTATGAAGAAGCACTGGATACCGCTGCTCAAGAATTTCGGGATCTGTAATGCGTGTATTTGTCATGTGACATTGTACTCCACTGGTTCCATTCCATCCTGGCCCAGCACCACATCCACCCCCTATAGTTTCATAATAACCAAATGTGTTGTCACCAAATGTGAGATTGTTTGTGCAACCCTGTGAGCAAGCACATGCTTGAAATGCAGTTAGCACCACATCTGTCACTCGCTGTGATGTAAGAACATTACCACCCACGACAGCAGCTTTCTCACTTGGAGAAAGCAGAGAACCTGGTGGAATGCGAATTGACACTGGCATAAGACACCCTTGATTAAGAGGAATATCAACATCCACGAGACATCGCAGACAGTATATAACAGCAGCAGCTGTCACTGCCTTAGGAGCATTCCAATTACCATATACCTCTGGACTAGTTCCTTCAAAATCAAAAAATGCTTCTCCCTTCTCTTCATCAATGGTAAGCTTCAAATGTATTACAGACCCATCATCCATGTAGTCTTCTGCTACTAAAGTTACAAGTGGCCCCTGCTTTTCTAGTGCTGATTCCTTGGCAGCTTTAGCAGCAATTGATTTTAGCATTTCCCTCACAGCAGCCTCTGCATTTGTTTGCACATGCATCATGTATGCCTGCACTAAATCCAAGGAGTACTGTTCAATAAGCTCTCCTATAAGGATAATCCCACGCTGATTCGCAGCTACCTGTGCTCGAAGGTCAGATAGGTTATCTTCAAGTCTCCGGGTCCCTGGAATCATGCGGGGAGCACCATCAGTATATGTTCCACATTCATCATAAATCTGCATTTGAAGTAGCTTGCTGATGCCTTCTTCTTGAAAAATGCCTTGCTCCACTAATTTAAAAGCCTTGATGGAAGCTCCTTCTTCCCATATAGTTTTTGAAAGAGGGGGCATGCTCCCAGGCGTTATTCCACCGATTTCTGCATGGTGTCCCCTACTTGCCACAAAAAAAATAAGTTTCCCATCCCGAAATACTGGTGTTATAACAGTTATATCAGGTAAATGGCTTCCACCCGCACATGGATGATTGGTCACCAATACATCGCCCTCTTTCAAATTCTCACCCCAATATTTGAGTTGCCAACAGACAGTGCTAGACATTGCTCCCAAGTGGACAGGTATATGTGGTGCATTGGCCACAAGGCCCCCATCAGGGCTGAATAGTGCACATGAAAAATCAAGACGTTCCTTGATGTTGGTGGAAATGGATGTTCTTTGAAGTGTCCGACCCATCTGTTCTGCAATCCCCATAAAGCGGTTGTTAAATATTGACAACTGCACTACATCAGCAACCTTGGTCACCAACTCAGTGTTAATTGGAACAGATCCAATCTCAATTCGAATATTTCCATGCTTTGTAATGATTGCTTTGAAAACAGGTTCTATTAGTAGAGTACTGTTTCCATTCATGATGATTGCAGGACCCTTTATTGTATGACCATAGCCAAGATTTTCCAGGAGATATACTGGTGTCTTCTGCCATCCATTACCAAAGTAGACTTGGTAAGATTTCTCTGCTTTGGGCTCCCCTACTGTTTTCTCCATTGCCACAGGTTTCAATATGTCAGTCACTCCAACCCCATGCACTCTCACATCACTGATAAGAATATTTCTCTTTTGAAGTTCAAAACCATACTCTCGACGGAATTTTTTTACAAATTCTCCAGCATAGTTATTGCTCCCATCTTGAGGTGTCCTGATCATCATTGCAGTGTCTGTACCCTCATAACGCAAATTCAAATACAAGTTTGCGTGTATATTTTCATCTTTAAAGCCTTGAAGCCTCAGTTGTTGCCTTACCTGCTCTGTCAAAACCTTGGAACGTTTTGACACCTCAAACATAGAGTCAGAACCATACTTGGCAGCATATGGCTCCTGCACCTCTTCAATAACATCAGCTAGTCCCATGCCATATGCACTTAGGATACCACAATACCTATGAATAATAACTTCTCTCATCCCTAAAGCTCTTGCTATTGCACATGCATGCTGAGGACCAGCACCTCCAAAGCATGCAAGAGTATGTTTCCTGGTTTCATGCCCCTTCATCTCAGTAAGTTCACGAATAGGTCGGCACATGGCCTCATTAGCCACATCAATAAATCCAATTGCAATTTCCTCGACAGTCATGTCTATTGAAGAAGGATCTTTCTCTCTTCTATAAGAGTTGATTACATCTGCAAGCTTGCAAAAAGCTTCTCTTGTTGCCCCCAAGTCTAATGGCTCATTTTCATTTGGCCCAAAGATGGAAGGGAAGTACTCTGGAATTACCCTTCCAAGAAGCAAATTTGCATCTGTGACTGCCAATTCCCCACCTTTTCTGTAACAGACTGGACCAGGATGGGCACCCACCGACTCTGGCCCAACCCTGAAAACCCCAAGTTGAAATTTCAGCTTTGAGCCTCCACCTGCAGCTACTGTATTAATGTCAAGCTGTGGTGCCTGAATGATCACGCCTGCAGTTTGAGTCTCTAGTACTTGTTCATAAGATCCTGCATAGCGGCTGACATCGGTTGAGGTGCCCCCCATGTCAAAGCCAATTAGAGGATATTCTGTTTCCATGCCAAATGTAGTTCTAGCATAACCAACAACTCCTCCTGCAGGACCAGACAAGATTGCCTTGTGACCTGAAAACCTGTTCTCTGGTGTAAGTCCTCCATCAGACTGCATAAACAAAACATTGACTTTGTCCAATTCTGCGTCAAATCCTGATAGAAAACCTAATAAATAGTCCTTGATAACTGGAGTTAAATATGCATCCACAGTAGCAGTGAATCCTCGAGGAACAACTCGAGCCATTGGTGTAAGTGCCGATGACAAGGACACCTGCTTAAACCCTAGAGCCTTTGCCAGGCGTTCTACAGCCAATTCATGGACTGGGTAGATGTAAGAATGAATAAACACCACAGCTATGCTCATTATGCCTTTCTTCAATAATCCTTCTAGAAGAGGCTTCAGTCTTTCCTCGTCCAAGGGCTTCACAACTTCTACCAATTCACCAGATACACCTTTTACAACCCTTTCACTTGCCACTTCTCCATCCAAAGCAAGCTGAACTCTTTCCTCTACCTCTATTACTTCTTCAAACAGGGGTAAAGGCTTCGCAACAGTTAGGTCAAATATCTTTGGTCGAGCTTGGTTGCCTATCTGAAGCAAATCCTTGAATCCTTTTGTCACACACAAAGCTAAACGCACACCCTTTCTCTCCAACAGTGCATTGGTGGCAACGGTTGTGCCCATCCTAATCCATTCTATTGGATATGTAGGTATCTTGCCCGACCGAGGAATCTTCTGCCCTGTGACCTCCTCTAGTATTCTTCTGATTCCCTCCGTAGGTGCATCCTCATAATTAGCAGGATCCACAGAGAGAAGCTTAATAACCCGAGAATTCGGCTCGCCAGGAACCTCGGCATAAACATCAGTAAACGTTCCACCCCTATCAATACAGAATCTGAATTCCCTCTTGTAACTTCCCTCTCCCATTATTCTTTCTTCCCAAATCTTATCAATAAGAGACAGTCTTAAGATTTTGCAGGAAACCCATTAAGATTTTGCAGGAAACCCATTAGGAAATAAGAGTTGAAAACAACGTTACTGCTAAAGGATTCACTTTTTTGGCTCTTCAATATTTCTATCAATGGATTCTAGTCTCTATGTTAATCTCATAATAAAATTTGGATCTGTACTGCTGCATTACATAAAATACAACGACAGATAAGCCTGCCTGCAATAATTTTCTTTTTGTCTGTGAGATATATCGGTCACTTTTTGCAGAGAAAATCCTTCACAGTAAGCCCTGCAGAGAAAATCCTTCACCCATGGGAATCTGTGCCGAAGACCATCAAATTTAGGAAATGGGTTTTCTCAATTCTATTCAAAACAATCACAGCTAATGCTTTAATCAAATCTGTAAAATTTTAGCGGGACTTGGAGAACCACAAAACAGGGTCTATTATCCAAAACTTGCTTGAGATACTGCAAATTATCATACTCCTTTATGACAAAATTACACCCAAGAGACCTCCTTTATAACAAAATTACACCCAAGAGGTGATGAAATAGTAGCACTGACTATTGATGGACTTAGACTCTCTTCAGGAAACAATAAACACAGAAAGAAAAATCAAGAACATAGCAGTCTAATTGGACAGAACATACCGAAATTGCATAAAACATTCAGTTAATAGCAGAATACTTACAATTACTAACTAAATCCGGTGATTTTTCAGCAAACCGGGAGGTGTGATGACATTATAAGAATTTGGCACGGAGAGAGAAGTTGACAATCCTGACCTGAACTGAGAAGTGTTTGTCACAGGCTACAATGCAGTTGGAAAGCTCCACATCCCACTACTTCAATAATGCTCGCGACCAGGGTAATGCGTTGAAGTTGTCGCTACAAAAAGATGCTGCTGCATCTCACTAGCCAGTCATATAACCATTGTTTTTTCTTGACAGACTTGAGTCATTTTGAGCCAGACTTGAGTGAAGTTAAGCAAGATTATGGACTTAAATCTTTGAGGACCCTAGATTCTTTTTAAAATATTATGGATGGCAAGTTCTAAAAAAACATTACATACAATCTTAGGATGATAGAAAAAATATAAGTTTATGTTTTAATGTTTTTAAAGGTATAAAGTTGTAATGCGTAGACATTTAACTTGGATATCTTTAGTGTTTTATTTTTCGCTTTTTAATATGGATATATAAGTTTATGTTTTAATGTTTTTAAAGGTATAAAGTTGTAATGCATAGACATTTAACTTGGATATCTTTTCTACTCTTAACTATAAAGAGTGTTTTATTTTTCTTTTTTAATATGGATATCTTTTAGGCATAAAAATGTTTTGTTTTTTTGTTTTTTAAGAGAAAAAAATCTATAACTTGATATTAATATTCAGAGAAATCAAAGTTGAATGTATAGCATTGCATAATACATCTTTCAATCAAGTTCAAAAGTAGACACCACCAAACCTAAAGCTAATGTTGTACATGTATGACTATCAACAAAAAAAAGGGTCCTTTACAAATAGATCAATAACTCATTGACGTCAGAGTCCAGTATTAGAAATATAAAGACCAAAAACAAAAAACAAAAAAACAACTAATAGACCTTGAAGCATCCCTTGTCAACCTTCGAAAAGTCCTCAAATTCTTCACAAAATAGGGTGCCCTCCTCTGCTCTTACTACTCTTTTTGAAAGTTGATCTACTAGCTTGTGATAGGTCTTGTAGATATGAGAGAAGGATATGAAAGAAAAGCTTGAAATAAGGCACCTAATCCTATCGCATCACTGATCCAACATAGCCACCTGAACGAAAACATTGCCATTTGCCTAATCCATTATAAGTTTAGAGTCTCCATAGATACGGAGTGAAGTAAAATTCTGGTAATGAGCAAACTTGAGAATGCCCCACCGAACCAGGAGCTATGCATGTGTGTAAGTACCAATACCAACACCCATCCAAAGTAAGAATCGATTCTGCTTAGAGACTCTCAACACCATACCACAACCCCATTAACTATCTGTAGTGGCACCATAAAAAAGTCACAAATACCATCAACAGGATAAACTAGTTCTGACATCAACTTTTGAGGCTTCATACCCTGTGATTTATGATATTCCCTGTAAAGTCCCAATATTTCTATACTAGTCCTCTATGCGTGAGCCTGAATGTCTTCAAAGATGCAGAGGTTCCTAGACTTCTATACGCCCCAACATTCAAAGGAGGGGAGATCCTTATGCTGGAGATACTAATGGACCCAAACTCTCAAGTTTTCTTCAAAGGATGTCTCCTTCTAGGCATCATAAATGTGAACATCTGAAAGAACCTCAAACCAAACAGACCAAGAGAAAGTACATTCAACAATTTTTTCTAAGGATACATAAATTTGGTCCAATGATACCTCTATTGATAAGATTATCCTATGTCAATATCTTTTTTTCTAAGCACAACCAGATAAAACATTTAACTTTTAGAGGCATATTCCACTTCCACAACTTTTTAAACCACCACTTCCTCGTAGAAACAGCAACAATTGAAGAGATTGCCTCATAGGCACATTTAACACTGATCTTCCCATCAGATTTATCCCATTCCCAAACCAAACTATTAGACCCCTCAGAGAGTCTTATGCTCAGATGATTTAAACTAGAGACAAATAGTGTCCATTCCTCTACTAAAGCACTTGTCAATCCTAGGTCATCTGTAGAAAACCAATAAGGAGAGCATCCAATCATCACATTTCTAACATGAGTCAACCCGTGATAACCATTTGCAGACAACAGATTGATGAGAGACTGAGATAAGTTGTAAAAATCATCCCCACCAACAAAAGGGTCCACTCCCAAGTGAATAAGTTTGTCATTTCCCACCCTCCAAGACAACCAAGACCACATCCCATGGTAGACCTTCATAAAACCTCTCCAAAATTTTGATGCTTGTGCTACAGACTTATGGAATATCTAATATATTGAACTATGGGTAAATTTTAAAGATATTTTGCAGGGATAATATCTTTCCATAAACCCTAACTAAACATGCCTCTCTACATGCTCTTTAAACTCAAAGCATCGTTGAACCATAACAGGTTCTTTATACCCCACCTCCCATAGACTTTGGGAAATAAATCTTCCCCCAGCTGTCCAAATGAAATTTATGTTAAATGTACAGCATCAAAAGTCATTCTCGGGACTTGTGTTGTATCAAGTCCTATGTATATCCCCATGCGTTGAGGTGGGATGCTAGTACTTTTGATCTTGTGTTGTATCAAGATTGTAGCCTTGTGTTGTATCAAAGGCCGAGGTCTTGTGTTGTATCAAGTCTGGACTTGTGTTGTATAAAGTCAAATGATTCTCATAGACAGTACCATACAAGATGGATCTCCTTAACTAGATAAGGTCTTGTGTTGTATCAAGACTGGGGTCTTGTGTTGTATCAAGACTTGAGACTTGTGTTGTATCAAGTCATGATCCTAATGAAGTCATCCATAGAATATATACTCATTCAAGTGAACCTCATTTATTGAGGTAGCATACTTTACTAGGTAAAGTGGTTAGACTATGTGATGTATTCCTAACCATGGTCATTCAAGATGGATAAAGCTACTAAGCCTCCTCTAGAGATTGATCACCTCTAGAGTGAATTACTTTAGCATTTGACTATATGGTCTGAGGTAATATATATGATCAACAATATGTGTGACAATTCTTTTGAGTATGATATGATATGATGGATAATAATAAACATTAAATGATAAGATGTACCATGCATTAAATGATAAATGATAAAGAGATGAAGCATAGAGAAAGATAAAGGATTCGAATTGCCCATGCATACCTCCAATGAACTCGAATTGTGAAGGACGCGTTTAAGCCTCAATTATATATAAAGAATGTATCTGTTAAAATAAGAATTCTCAAAGTGATCCATGCAAAGATAAAAATAGATTTGCATGGATGGAACTAAGAGTGAAGCATTGATGGCACTAAGGGTGAAGCACCGATGACACTTAAGTTAGTATGTTAACTAAGTGATCATGCAGTCAGTTAATGATCGAGTTTAGTTCAATTAGTTCACATTCACTTAAATCAGTTCACATTTAATTCAAGTCAATTCACTTTCAAATCAAGTCAGTTCACTTTCAGTTCAAGTCAAGTGGACATTCAATTCAAGTTAGTTCAAGTCAAGTGGACATTCAGTTCAAGTTAGTTCACTTTCAGTTCAATTCAAGTCAGTGGACATTCAGTTCAAGTCAAGTGGACATTCAATTCAAGTCAGTGAACATCCAATTAAAGCTAATTATGGAAGGAGGGTGCATGCACTGTGCATGGAGAAGTTTATGAAGGCTAAAACTTGACACTAGTGTAGTAAGGGCGCTAATGTTTGCATGGGGAGAATTCCATGCACCCATGTTAGTGTTTCTCTAGTTAAATTTGAAGTTATGTTGAACCCATTCACTATTCTTGCATGGGAGGATATTTTGGCTTGTTATTAATATGCTAGGCATGTGGCAAGCTCAAAACAATTGATTATAGGCTTTCATTGGATCTCTCTTCTCTACTGTTGAGGTGATATCTTTTATCGGGAAATCTGCTTATGTGTTGTAAACCATTCCTTGCAAATCTATCTATCATACTCAAAGAATTGTTGGGTTTTTCATCCTTCGTGTTTGGAGGGTTTTCCCAGGGTATATCTTGTATCTTATGGTTGATTGAATTATATGGTTGATTTATTTATAAGATTCATATGTGGCTGACTTATGAGATTAGTATGTGTTGAAATTGATTGATAAAAAAAAGTTTTAAAGTTCAAGCATCTATGATTTTGCTCAAACATTTACAATTTAGATTTGTTTACATTCTTGGGCCAAAGAAAATGCATCATCTTTCTTCTCATGCTATGGAGAATGGATATTGCTAGTAAGAGCCAATAAACAAGATTGCTCTCCAACATAACTTTCACAAGAGTAAGCCTTCTTCCAAAGAAAAACCATTTGAAATCCTAGTAGTCAATTATTTTCTCCACTTTGCTAAGGAGCCATAACCAGTTAGCCTTGACATAATGATTATATTTAAGAAAATGACCCAAGTATTTGAAACCATTTAGGAGAGACTCCCATTTAAATGGAAACAAGAGCTTGATATGAGCAAGATACTAGCATCAACAGTATAATGAAAGAATCAAGACTTGTAGAAATTGACATCCATACCCGAAGCATCACCAAAAAAAAAAGATATAATATCATGATAAACATAAGAATGTTTTATTTATTATTATGAACCCCCAAAAAAGTAAAAGTTCAAGTTCTAAGCTCAAGTACAAAAATAAACCTTTAAGTTCTAAGCACAATCACATTGAGAAGTTTAGTCTCAAATTGTTTGGCCTAGGCACACTGATAGCCAGGTAGGGTAATCTATGCATGCATGTTTAAACTCATATATTAATTATTTTAAGCATGGTAAACAATTA
Source organism: Pseudotsuga menziesii (assembly GCA_001517045.1). Lineage (NCBI taxonomy): Eukaryota > Viridiplantae > Streptophyta > Pinopsida > Pinales > Pinaceae > Pseudotsuga > Pseudotsuga menziesii. The sequence goes on along the minus strand of LPNX010596409.1, from coordinate 248,247 downwards.
ATTTTAAACATAAATCATTACAAATATGAAAAAGAAATTGAGAAAAAATGTGTTTAGTAAATGTTGTTCTTTCTCTATTTAAAAGATAAATAATGTTATAATATATTATATTACATTGTAAATATTATAAATATTACATTACATTATCAAAATTGTGGAACAGGTGAACAAGTTATAGGAGTAGAGTAGAGTTGGCAATTTTTATTGTAGAAATAGATTCAGGATCTTCGATTTCCCTTGAGGCATCTAGATTATGCAATTTTAATCATTGAAAACTACCTTTTGAACAATTTCCACCGGTCCACCTTAATTCTCTTAAAACAACATAAATATATTAATTAGCACACAGCCCAGAGGCATATTAATTAGTGCCCGAAGATGCCCAGCTGCTGGCAATGTGGACCGCGTTAGGGCCGACGAGATATGCATTATGTTCTTGTCAAGAAAGATATCATCGCTATGCTGAATTAATTAATGAATTCTAGCGGTTGGAGCTAGCTTTTATAGTTAGTGCCCCTCATCATTACACTAAACATGATCGTGCAAGAATCGGATCCATAAATTGAAAAAAGAGATTGCCACAAATTATAAGATTCAGTCAACGAAAGAGTATGTGAGAATAATGAAATATTGAATATTATTAAATTAATAATTTTTAATGAATTTTTTATTTTGGTTATTATATTTAGAAAACTTTTAAGTTTGGAATTAAATAAAGCTTTTATATTATAATAAAAATTATTAATAACAAGAGTTGGGAGTAGCAAAGTCTCTACCTTTGAAAAAAAAATTGAAATAAAAATCTAAAAAAAAAATTTAAAATAAAACAAAAATTACAAGTACATAACTTCAAATCAAAATACAAAAAAAGTTGAAAAAATTATTTTATAATTCCATGAAATGTTGGATTTGCATCAAGACCACTCTTCATATAATATATATATGTGAGCTCCATGAACTTTATTCCGCCACTTTGGATTGCACGCAGAAATAACTTTATCATGTTCTTATTGTTGGTTGTACATCATCATGCCATATGATTCTTATGGTTGATTTGTACATCATCATGTCATATGATTGTCCTCAAGCTGCATGAGAATCAAACATTGTTGTGAATTGCCACATTAGATTAGAGAAAGGCATAAGATAATGAGACATATAAGACTACAATTACCTCTTCATAACCAAGACCACTTAATTGATGTTCCAAATCACACAAATGAACAACACAAAGTAACTTCCTATCCTACTCACCCTATTGTATTTCTAAAAGGATATATATATATATATATCAAATAAAGTTAGAAAAAAGAATCAAATGAGAAAGAAAAAAAAATCTTTCCTCTTGGCATTGAGGAAAATTTTCATGCATTGATATTTTGGAATTTTTCTTGTATTTTCTTGAATTTTTTTAATGTTCATTTTTATTGTAGGGCATCTATTAGATTTGAAAAAAATTCATGTAGAAATTAAAAAAAAAACACTTTAGTTGCATTTTGGATATGTTGATATAATAAATGTATAACAGAGAATAATAATGAAAAAAAGAAGCAAAAACATAGATATAGACTAATAACTTATTAATGTTTCCCAAACTATAATTGTTGAAGTCTTAGGGCATGAGAAAATTAAAAAAACAATGACATGCACTATTGCAATAAAACCTACTCCTTGGGTTTCCTTCGAGAATATTGAAAACATACTAAATCTTTGAAACTCTTCCTTTTTGTTCTATTATATTCTTTAGAGATATGTATCTAGATAGGTTTGGTGAAGTAAATTATATATAGAATGTGTAAAGTGTCATTATTTTTTATTTAAATATATTATTATTAATATTATTTTATATGTAAATATTTATTAATAGTGATTGGCAATTTCACAAACATGCATGCCAAAGCACCTCAAGGGAGAAAAAGAGGTGCACTACACATGAAGCCCAAAAACTATAAGGGTTGCTTCACAGCTCTTTATCTTTGAGAGAAGATCATATCAATTAATGATAGGAAGAATATTAACAATAATAAGAAAAATGAAAGGAAATGGATAATTTTGTATACTTATCTTGTTAATGAGTTTATTTTGTTTATTTTATCTTTTGTGTTTTTTTTCAAATTTACTATTATAGTTTGTAATTTGTAAATTTTATATGTTTTATATAGATGTATTTATTTCATTTTTATAATTTTAGAAAATCTATAAAGATTTATTTTTATTTTTATTTTTAATTATGTAAATCATAATTAAGAACAAAGACAAATATCATCATTCAATTTAATACAACAACTCATATCATCTCGTTTCCACATGAGTGTAAGATTATTAATAAGCTATGATAGAACCTTCGTTTGTCTGGGTGGTGTAGTTGGTTATCACGTTAGTCTCACACACTAAAGGTCCCCAGTTCGAGCCTGAGCTCAGACATTTTTTAAAAAGCCCCAAGGGTTAGCTCAATTGGTAAGACATGCACACACTCTTTCGGTTCGGGAAGAGGTCACAGGTTCGAGCCTTGAGTCCTCTGGGGTTAGGCCTTCTGCTAGGATGGCCGACGGTTTACCACCTCTACCATCCACAAATGTGGGGAAGTATTGTTGGGTTTCTCGTGGATCTTTCCATCTAAAAAAAAGCTATGATAGAACCTTTAAAACCTTGATGAAACCATAAAATTCATGAAAAAAAATATGTTTATAAGCTCACTTTGTAAAATATAGTTGTGTTCAATAAATCTTTTAGAAAATAATAATGTGAAAATTTATATTCAAACAAAGACACAATATAAATTCATACTTAAATAAGAAAAACAAATATTTTGAGAAATAAGAAGTTTTTTTTTTCCAAAAATGATAATCTTATAGTGAATATATTAAGTCATGTAAACTTGAATAAATAAATTTCACCATTAAAATAGTAAAAATAAAATTTAAGTATTTTTTTTTAAATATAAAAACTAATTTAATGAGTTGAAAAATCTATAACCAAGCAAATAGATAATATATAGTTTTTGTTAAATTAAGAAAGATAAATCTTTTTAGAAAATAGGGAAGCGATTATTTTATTTTATATTGTAATATATAAAAAAACATTATAATTTAATAGAGTGGAATATACAATTCACAAATATTTTAAAAGAAATAATAAATTAATGACATAACCCAAGCATAGTGGGACATGCATGGATTCCAATCATGGAATTCTATTTAACGACTAAAAACTACATTCAAGGATTCTAATAAATTTGAAATAGCCATGATCAAATATTTAATATGGAATGTGTCTCTTGTGATTGCCTCCAAACACTCCAACAAAATGGATATGAGATTTTAATAATAAAATGTGAGGGTTCCATACAAGTATCTCAACTTAAAAGCATATTATTTTTAAGTGTGTGTATATATATATATTCTATTCTGAATTTACTTAGAAGAGCTATTTTTTCCTTCTTGTGGGGATCCTCTGCTGAATATTAGAACTCTCATTTGGTCAATTGGGAAGTTGTCTATGCCCCTACTGAATATGGTGGCTGGATATAAAGAACCTAGAATGGTTTGGAATATCATTGAGACTGAAATGTATGTGGCAACTTCTTAATGGTATTGGTATTTGGAGCATAATAATTGCCCATAAATACCTCAAGAACAGCTCCTTAGAAGACTGGATTCGTGCCCGAAATTTCAATATTACTGGTACTTCTTACTTCTAGAATGGTTTTATTAGGATAATTTATTGGATCACTAGTCAATTGGGATGGAAGGTGGGGAATGGTTTAAAGATTAGGTTGGGAGTGGACCCTATTGCTGGGCACAACTCACAGTATATATTATCTGAGGAGCTTAGAGATTACCTTTTCGACCTGGGAATATCCAATCTTGCTCAGGCACAAAATTTGGATGTTTGTGGTCTTGATGGATACAATTGGTATAATACATCTGATCTATACTTAGGGGGTGATTGGGCTGATCAATGGTGTTCATATATCAAAGGCTTGACTCACGGTGGTATAAGGATTGGGACTGTTGAAGACACTCTTCTTTGGATGTATGACAAATAGTTCGGTATGGTGACAGCCAAAAGAGCATATAATCTTATTGTCTCTAAACATCAGACTATCATGGCCAATGATTTCCTTTTAACGGTTTGGAACCTAAATATACCTCAAAACTGAAGTGTTTTATCTCGCTAACTTGTAATATGAAAATTAACACTTGGGATACTCTATGCAAGAAAGGTTGGCACGGTCCCAATAGGTGCTGTTTATGCAAAGGGGATGCTGAAACTATGGAACACCTTTTTGTAGGCTGCCCATTTGTGCAGAAGTTGATACGGGATCTCAATTGTCTATTTGATGTTCACCTTCTTTGGTCTGCTCCAACCCTTATGAAAAATCTCATAAATTGGGTTTCAAAAGGTGGAACCCTCCAGTACTTGCCTCTTTTTCTCATCTGGAATATCTGGAAGGCTAGGAACCATTATTTATTTGAAGATCTGATCCCTAATATTGCCTGTCTCTCACATATCATTCTTGATGAAGTAAATTATTATAAGGTACCACTGAAATCTAGGAATAAAACTCGTGACATTGGTGAGCCTCCTATTTCAAAATTTCCTATGGTTTTCTTTGATGGAGCTGCGGCAAACTTCATTGGAGGAGCGGGTATATGTATTTGGCTTAGTGATCACCATTTTTTTGCTATTAAGCTTGGATGTGGGAGCAGTACTAATACTAGAGCAAAACTTTTAGCACTCTGGGCATCATTACGGGTCGCCAAAGATATTGGGCTGCCTTACCTACATATCTTTGGCGACTCCTCGGTGATTATAAATTGGGCAAAGGGGGAATCCACCCTTGACATGGTGAACCTTGAGGTTTGGTGCTACAACACCAGATTGCTCATGTCCTCATTCACCTGGGTGGATTTCATTCATGTCTATAGGGAGCATAACAAGAGGGCAGACATCTTATCCAAGGACGGGTTGTGTATGACTCCTGGTCATCTCTTACTTACTGAATCTTATGATGATGAGTGTATTGGGGAAGTCTCAATCCAGCTTTTTTAGAATTGCTCATTCTATTTCAGATATTTATCTCATGGATTTTTTTGAGTTATTTCTGGTTTTGTTGAGCA
>LPNX010596409.1:125534-242403 GCA_001517045.1 Pseudotsuga menziesii | reverse complement strand
ATGAAATAAATTAATGAAGATTTTATAAATAATTGCATTATAACCTGTTTTCTTTCATTTTCTGATTTAATACCCTACTTTTTAAACCATTGAAACATACACAACACAAATAAAACCTTGAAACATACATAGTACAAATAGGCAAAATGGGTTGAACAAACGACAAAGTAAGTACAATACAAATTGTCAAGATGCGTTGAACACCAAAATACAGTATAAATGACCTATATTGCACTCTAGAGTACATAACCAACTCTGTCATCTTTGCATTTGTCTCGAGAATAAAAGATCTTTCCAGCGTAATTGCTTGAAGTATGGAAGTTTCTAAATGTCTTTCGGTATGTAATTTTTTATTGTTGTTCTTGACTGAAGTCGAAGTTGCTTGTGAGGATTTTGTGCTAAACATTCTAGAACTCATTTTGAGCCCCTAGGATGACATTTGGTTGGATCGTTTTAAAGTATTGGAAGAGAATAATCACTTGGCTCTCACCAGAGGCAACAAATGCATCGGTCAAGTTTGCAATTAATGGCAAGGAAGCTTATTCTCTGCGAGGAGATGGTTAGAAATATGATATCAGGAAGCTATGAATAACCCGATGAAACAACTCACAGAGGTTGCGCATGACTGGATGCAAGAGGACTAACAATTGAATTATGCAGAAAAGCTTAATTTCCATCCATTTCAAAATTAAAGCTGCCGGAATGAACATGAAGGTATGTACAAATTACATATTAAATCTACAAAAATATTATTAATGCACAGTGGATTATGTTCTCCCATGAGAATTGTAAAATAATATTATTTGAACCTAAAAAATACTATTATTTGAAGTTGTTTTTCTAACGTTCTTGTTGGTTTGCTCGTTCCAAAAGCTTTCTTCAGCTAGTAATCCCACTAGAGCAAAGCTCAAGCCAATCTCAAAGAAAAGATAGATGAGCCAGAGAACAAGCTTGCACGGGCTTGCATAGATAGAAGAGGCATAGAACAAACTTGCATGGGCTTGCATAGATAGAAGAGGCAAAGAACAAACTTTAAACTTGCATGGGCTTGTTGTTTGATGCAATTGAAAAGCCTCGCCATGATTTTCAATAGAATTACAGATCTCAATCGATTAGAAATCAAAACTTCTAATCAAAACTTATTTTGATATATAGCTATAAGGCTAAGTCACCTGACACGGGGACACGGGACACGAAGGACACGGAAATACGAGAGTCCGACACGGACACGGTGACCCCCGGAATCAGGGCACGTAGGATACGTTTTATATACATATATATATTTTTTAAAAATATATATTAAAATTTAAAAATATAGACATAAAAATCCAAAAATATTTAGAAACTAGAACATTTACAAATATTCAATAGAAATTAGAATAAAAACACATTAATGATCATTGATTACTATTAGTAATTAGTAAATTACACATTTGTCATTCACAAGTCACGATTCACAACACATTTGTCATTCACAAATCACAATGAGACACATAGATGCATGTCGGAACCATATTTCTCATTAAGTCATCAAAATCAAAATGTATACAATGTACATATATGTTGGAATGCCACTGGGCATTGACAAATGCCAAAATAGACTAAAGTCTAATAGTAAATACAAAAAGGGGTGGATCAAGATGGGAGAATCCCATATGTCAGTAGTCCTCCTCCATGCCTGAATCAAGATCAACATACTCATCATTGCCCCTGCCCTGATCCTCATCCGCCTCCCCCTCCTCCTCCTCTCTTCCCATCTGATGACCTGCATCTCCTGATGTGGAGGATGACCCCTCCATATAATCACTATCATCAAAAGTGACCGGCTCTAGCACTGGATCATTAAGATCCATGTTGGCTAATGCCAACTCAATACTGCTGTCCAAACCCATATCATCAGGAAATACATCCCACATCTTTGTCTTTCCCTTCACCCACTCCTCCCTCTTCCTGTAAATAAGATGAAGGTTGGAGTGCACATACACCATTGACTCTGCCTTGGATTGCTCAAGCCTGCTCTTCTTCACACTATACAAGTTCCCATATGTGCTCCAATTCCTCTCACAACAAGAGGGTGATGTAACTTGAGAGATGATCCTCAAGGCTAACTTCTGTAGAATAGGGGATGTTTCCCCATGAGTTGCCCACCAAGCATAGGGTTTCTTACCCCCCCTATCTCTAAGCACATCATAGCCTCCAAATCTCCCATTGCCAGTGGAAAAATCTACAAATCCCTCCTCCGCCTCCTCAAGCATGTCGCTATCCTGAAATAGCTGTCTAAGTGCTATCTTCCTCCCATGTGCAATCTCTGCATCCATGTGAGGAGGGACTCTGTGTGAGGCCCTCGATCCACCAGTGAGCCACTCCTGAGTGTAGAACTTGGGGTTCAAGGAGTGGGCCAAGCAATGCAAAGGTGTGCAATTATTATCCCACCTGGAGATAAGAATATCTCGAATAATGGTCCATAAGTTCTCTGCCGATGTCTCATACTCGGGACACTCATTCTCCATGACAATGGACCTCATGGACTCAATCATGGAATCCCACCCCTCATAAACCTCTACTAGGATGGGCTGGTCCGTCTCTGCAAACCGCAACAAAGAAATGATGGGCTCCATGATCTTAATGCTAAGATCTATCGTGTCCCACCAACCATCATCTAACACCCCGTCCTTCACCTTTTGTGAAGCAGCCTGATCCGTCCTTCTCCAAAAAGCCCAAAACTCTGAAATCACCATGGACCCAAGAGCGGTTTTGACCTCCCTCAACCTCTTCAGCATGATGAATGAGGAAGCAAACTGAGTATCTGCAATCTTCAGCAATGAAAGCTGTGTGTACTGTTTGTAGATGGTGAGGGCATGTGTGTGGTTTTGTACAAAGTTACGGATATGGCATGCATCCTTAATAAGGGTGCCAATCCATGTCACATTCGAAGCAATGGATTTCAGTGCTAAATTCAAGGAATGGATAATGCAAGGTGTCCAAAAAACCTATAAGAGCAATAAAAACATGTATCAATGACTCTACAACACTAACATTGCAATGACCAAATTCAAACAATGAGCAAATTAGAAATGAAAGAATGAACATACCTGTGGATATTTAGCTTCCACAATCATGCCAATAGCCTTGCAAACAGGTGCATTGTCCGTGATGATTTGTACACACGAATCAACACCTACTTCTTCAATGGTTTTGATGAATAAATCACCCATAAATTGTGCATCCTTGTATTTCCCAAGAGCATCCACCGCTTTCAAGAACAACGGTCCATTTTGGGAAGATACCATGAAATTGATAAGTGGATGGCATGCGGGATCCGTCCATCCATTAGAAACAATACTCACTCCAGATGAGGGCCATGTTGCTCTAATTGGCTCAAGGATTTTATGTACCTCCTTCTTTGCTTTAACCAATAATGTGGTTCTAAGATTCTCTGAACCAGGAGGCACATAACCACTTGGAGCTCGTTCCAAGATAGTTCGAACCATCTCAAAATACAATGGTGACCATGCAACATTGAATGAGATGAAGTTGAGGTAGAAGAAAAATGCAATGGTAAGGTCTACCTCTTCTCATGCCTCTTGTTGGAAAATCCTATCCATTGGACCACCTGTAGATTGCCTCTTTCTTGTTTGATAAGTATCTCCACGCCCATGAATGCTAGGTGGAAATGGAGTCTTGGTGCTAGAGGACTTCCTCAAAAATGGAAGAGGATCATCCTCTTTTTTCTTCCTTGCTACTGCCACCTTCCCTAAGCCAACATTATCCTCTCTTTCCATATCCCTCCTTTGGTTAGCAGTCATCGCTTTGCATGAATAAATCCCACAAGAAGGAAGGGCCAACAAATGGCACTTAACCCGGAAATATGTGCTCATGAACTCATGGTGGCAAAAATTGCATCTCCAAGACACATTGCCTCCCCCACCAAGCTTTGCCCCGGGCCCATCTTTCCTTGTCACATACTTCCACAAAGGGTATTTTTTTTCTTGGGCTTGTTGTCTTGCTAAAACAGGGTTATATGGAGCATGAGCTCCACTAGCAGCCGATGGAGCACTTGACGGGGAGGAGAACTGATTGTGCTTGGTGGAATAGGAGGGGAGGCCCTAGATGGTGCATTTCTCCCTTTCCTTTGACCCCTACCTCCTGCCCTAGCTGATTGAGACATTCCTTTTCTTATGTGATGGTTGAGCTTGCAATCCTCTCCACAAATCCACCGGAATGCACTTGGAACCGCTTGGAAACAATGGATAGCCTTCAAATCTCCTTCAAAACTCCTTCACCTGCACATAAAACTCACTCTCAATCAATTACTTCCTTTCAAATGACAAAATGAAAGACAAAAAATTCAATTTAAGCAAACCCGACTGTCTTTTTCCGCCGGTCACGTGTCCGGTTTTCGGGACACGATTCATTTTCGTGTCCGATTCGATGGATTTTCGTGTCCGGTTTTAGGATTTGACTGGAAGTCAAATCGGGCTCGTGTCGGACTCGAATCGTGTCCGATTTGATCCCCACGGGACACGAGGGGGCTAGAGGACGAATCCGGTTTCATAGCTATAAGGTAACCATTGTGAGGCTTCCAAGTTTTGTTTTACGTTATACTTAATGTGAAATCAAAACATTTTATGTTTATTGATTAATGCTAGAGTAATATGTAGCATTATTTGAAAGGTTCGTAATATCCTATATCTATGATTTTAAAAGATACGATAGAAGTTTCAAAATTTTATGTAGCCTCTGAGGATGAGACCAAATGAGACCACAAAAAATTTATTGCTTGATATAAGGGTTCAATGTTATAGGGTTTAGTCATTGTTATTGGTGGATACAACTTGGTTAAAAATACGACATTGAGAAAACCTTGGTTAAATTTATTTTGGTTTTTATAAAGGTTAATAAAATTTTCATAGAGTCCCTATGGAAGAGACTAATAATAAGAATGTTTTATGTAATTAAGTTATATAAGAGTGTTTAATTTATCTCCATTTAATATAATTAGAGATTAAACCTATCCCAACCATTAAAATAAAGTGTTTTTCTTATATATATATATATATATATAATTCAATCATTTTTTACTTTATATGATGTATGATATAGTTTGCAAGTCATAATTGCACAATGTATCTAAACTACAAAACTATGTAAACAAATAAAAAATGGTTCCAATATGATTAGTAATATGTGGTTTAAGCTTTCATTCCCTATTAAATATAATAATAAGAGACAATTTAAAAAAATGCACACAAACTTTTAAACAATACTCCAATTAATTTTTTTATACAATACTCCAATGACATTTTAATTGGAGAAGCTTATGTGGAATAAAATTCAGTCATCATTAAGTTGCAATTTAGTAATGCTTACACTGACTTTAGCCTTAATGCCTTTTCTAATTGCTAGAATTCATCTAGAATTGCAATGACACCCTTTTAATTATGCCTAGAACATTTCTAGGCTAACCAAGTTATTTCTCCCATGGTAACACAATTTGGTCATTGCCACATTATCTTCTGCACTTTAAGCTACCAAATGGTTCTCTTAAGAACTACAACAACAATGCCAAAACCTTGAATCCAATATGTATTTGGATTTCTCTATTTAATAAGCCTTCTCCAAGAATTAGTTGCAAGTCTATTCATGGTCGTAAAGGATTTGTTATGAATGGCTTGACTGTTGGTAATCCTTAACAACACCTTTAGTGAAAAATGCATCCATTGACTTCATGCCCATTGACAACCTACCTATAATAGTACACTCATTGACAATGATTCCAACAACAATGTGCCTCATTAATAATGTATCCATTAATAATAACCTCAATGACAAAGTACTTGTGGACAACACTTCCATTGACAATCTTCCTCACCAATAATGTATCCATCTACAATGATATGTTGTGTCAATCATATGCTAGTTGAACGCATGCTCATAGAATACCTACTTGTCAGTGATATCTTGTCAGCTGGTCTCCAAAGTCTTCAACTTGAATATTTTTGAACTAATCATTCTACTTTGGAATTTATCCCTTGCTCATAGGCCTCTTCTCTCCATGCTCATCCAATTTCAAAGAATACCTCTCCATTTTGAATATTTTTGGTTCGTAAAAAATGTATTAGTCTTGAAGAAGACAAGAGAAATTTTCCTTTATTTCCTACAACTAGAACCAATTTTCTTTTGTAGGAACTTGGCCTTTTATACCAACTCTCAACAACTCTTGTTTTCCTATATGGGTTTCATGAAGCTTCCTTTGCAATACAATATCCTACTCAAACTCAAACTAAGCATATGACATGAATTCTTAAACAACATGTAACAATGGTAAGCCTTTCTCTTCCTTACCAAGCATGGAAGGTTCAAAATGATTCAAATTGTGTGGTGCTCTTAAACTTGAAACTTAGAACCATTCACAAGGTAAGCAGAGATTCATAATATAAATACTAGAAGTTACAATGTAGATTTACTTAATCAAAGGAACTAGATAAGAAAAATGAGACACAATTAACTCTTGTATTATGAAAATCAACTCAAGAATCAAAGTTCACTCGCCTCTTAAGGTTAAGCAACCTTTTACTTGAGAAGAGACCCAATACAATAATTCTTGACAAAAAAATCCATAGCCTTAAAAATCCGTAAATATGTTTTGAATAGCCAAAAACCTAACTACTTAGTGAACATAGTTAACCTTAAATACTTAGTGGTCCTTGATTAACACATAAACCCTTTTTACATTAATTATCCATTACTAAATACTGGTCCTTATTCAAATAAATGACCACATATATTATTTGACTAAACCCTATGTAGTCTAAAGTAAGGCGGGTTAGGGTAGGACCCTAACATTCCCTACCCATTCAATAGAAACCTTGTCCTCAAGGTTGGGGGTGAGAACCAATGCTTGTTCACTTGGTTCTATTGAGTCATGAACCAATGCTTGTTCAGGTTGTCCCTTCAACTTGTACACGCCTCCCTCTTGCTCTCCAATTATCGTTGCATCATCAATTATCTTTCCTTTTGGAGGCATTAGGACTTGGCCATCAACAAATGAAACTATTCCCTTTGCATCTAGTGCAGAGATGGAGAGAATATTCTTCTTCAATCCTGGAACATATAACACGTCTTTCATCTTCTAAGATTTTTCGGAATCTAGCTTGTATAAAGCTTCTCCACTTCCTTTTATGGTGTATTGATAATCATCCCCAAGCTTCACCTTGTGAGGTGACTCATGCTCACACATATTGACGAATGATTCTTTATATCCTGTCATATGTTTAAATGCCCCACTATCAACAATCAAATCATTGCTGCCATGTGATATTTTGCTTGTGAGTACTGATATTAGGACATACTCTTCATCACTTGAAGAATGATCTCTTTCTTCTCTGAATCTTTTGTTTGTTGGTTCATCGTCTTCAGTGGTGTGAGCATGATGTATTTTCTTGTTGGACTTCTTGTTGAAGGAGTCTTTGTTCCTGGGACAATATCTGGAGTAGTGTCCCTTCTCATCACAAGTGTAGCATTGAATATTGGAAGGATTTTTTCTGAACTTCTTTTATCTTTTCTAATGATGGTCCTCCCTTTTGTTGTGATGGTGGTTCTCCTTCTTTCTATAATTTCTTCTGGTGTGAACTGTGAGATATTGATCTTCAGTTGCTCCCATCTTCTCTTCTCTTGTTATGTGTAATACCCCGTGTTTTAATCCCTAGACATATGCAATTTGTAATTGTTTATTACTGTGTCACAAGGTGCCAAAAAACGGTCTTTAAGTACCTAGAGACATTATTATTATTTTGTAAATAATTAATTAATGAAAACAAGTATCACATCGGGGACTTCTAAAAGAGTATGGGAGGCTTAGATCCACAATGTGAGGGGGAATGGGAACAATCCTAGCACTTTAGAGATTGTTTGGTTGATCTGGGTCCATATTTATTCCTTGGTGGCTTTATTAGTTAATGGTCACCCAAACATTCTACAACAAAACCAACTTTTGATTATTTTAACCTATGTTGGTATTATTGAGCCTAATTCATGATTTAGTGGGTCTCCTTGGTGTTTGTGTGGGTACCACTTGTTTATTGAGCTCCTTTGGTGGTTTTGTAACTCCTTTGTGGAGGTTACACTTGGTTTTGTAACTCCCATTTGCATAACTACTCCCTCACTGGTTATTTTTAGCCTTAACACCTCAAAAGTTGTGTAAATAATTATGTAACGCATTGTGTAAATCCTTGTGTAAATCCTTGTGTAATTCCCTTTGTAAATCCTTGTGTAACCCCCCATTTTTTATTTTGGGAAGACTCATTGGCTTGTGTGACACCTCACCTCTCTAACTTTGATTCCTCTTCATGAATGAGGTATCCACACATAAATTTGAGTGGGGTGGAGTGGCTTGGAGTCACTCTCCTTGAAATTCAAATTTCTTGGGTTGGATTAGAGTTAACCTCTTGTGGTTGAATTACCCCCCTTGGATTGACTCAAGTTGTCTTACCTTGGTTTGGTTGGCCCTATTGAGTTAGGATTACCTTCTTTGGTCTATAAATCCATGTTTCATATCCTTGGTTTAGGGGTTGTTTTTCATGGTTCTTTTGGATAGTTGTTGATTATGGTTGTTCACACCTTTGATGTTCCTTTGTTTCCCATACTTGGCTTTGTCCTAGACCTGCACATAAATCCTGGTGGTGAATGGTGATATCTCGATGGCCTAGGGGGTTTGGATTACCATTGCACCTGGTAGTGGGGTGGAAGAGGATGTATGTGGTGAGGAATAGAGTTTTGGATTCTCAAGCTAATACTTGAGTTATTCTTCAATGCACCTGATGCAGGAGCATAGGCTACCTAGTAAAGTCACAAGTTACTTCACGAAGAGACTTGGAGTCTCATTTAAAATTTCTTGTTTTCATAAAAGATTGAATAAATTGGAAAAGATTCGATCCTTTCCAAGTGTAACAGTTAGGGATAAGGTTGGTTAATTTGTTGAGTATTTCTAGCAGTTAGTGAGTCATTAGCAGAGTCATAAGTCTCGATTCTATCTTCATGGATCTGAGAAACCTAAATATATTTCTATTTGAACACAATTAGCATATTTGGTAGATATCTTGATAAGTTTGAGAGTTTGGGTAGATTGGGAGCTTGTTAGCTCATAGAGCCTGGGGAATAGATTGCATAGCTTTTGGATAGTTCAACATTTTTGGGGAGGTCTATAGAAGGAAGGATCGGAATATAAATTTCCAAGAGTAGACATGGATCAAGATACTATGGAACTTTACTCTCTGTAAATTGACTTTGTATGTTGTAATTTAAGCTCTAAAAGATCTCGTGAATGAGAAAACTACTTTTCAATAAGTTTGGTGTTGGATTTATGGTTCATTGAGATGATAATGGCACGATTTTCATTAAATTTATATGCTGATAAGATCTGCACGTTGTTTACTCCATTAATTTGAGTGAGAAATGGATAAAATCATTCAACAAATTTGTTATGGTATTCATCCTTGTTTTATGTGAAGCTCTTACTCTCCTGAGTTTCAAATCCTGGAGAGGAGTGGGATCATTATTTACCCACTATCCTTGTCACACATTGATACGCTTGGCTCAAACAAAAATAAATAGAAGAAGCCTCTAGAAAATGCGGTCTTGGCTTGATCTATAGACTGATCGAGACCGCACAGTGCCATGTGTATGTACAAACCAGTTGCACATTCAAGGAGAGACCACCTGCGCATCGAAGGAGTGTGCAAAGGAGGCCAGGAAGCCATGGAGGTTAAGTTAAAATTAGTGAGGTTTTGCTAATTTATCTCTGTACACAATTTAACTCTGTTTTTTGCATAATAAGAATAATATTGAAGTATTTTTAGCCCGAAGGAAGTGTATGAGTGTACATACACTTGTGAAGATCCACATGTGTAAGATCTTAGAGGGTAAAGGGTCATAATTTTGGTATCAGAGCGGTTATAGTCTTTATTTTTGAAAAATTGAGGAATTGTTAGTTTATGAGGTAGGAGTTTTCTTGTATAAAAGACAATATCATATTTACTCCTAAATTGCTAATAGATTCAGAGCAATATATTATTGACAGGAAATTCGTATCCAGTAGTGAAATATTGTGCCACGATATGGATGTCAGAGTTGGACGAGGTCGGGGTAGGGGAGGAATACCTACTGCCAATGTAGAGTTAAGAGAGGAGGAGAGAAATCTGAGAGCAAGGATGGAAGCCTTGGAGACCTCTAGACACCGAGAGCACACTGGAGATACAAGTGAAGAAGAGATTCCAGATAAGAGGAGACGACAACTGCTGAAACTCCTGAGGTAAGAATACTGAAATCAATATTTGGTGCAGGTTCAAGTTCAAAGGCTGATGTACCATTCTATAATGGGAGCTTGGATCTAGAGGAACTAATTGATTGGATCAATGCTATGAACAAACACTTCGATTATGCTAAAGTGAAGGAAGACAAGCATGTTAGATTTGTTGTCACGAGGTTTAGAGAGTATGCATCCTTGTAGTGGGATGGTGTGAAAGAGGAGAGGATCTTAAAACACAAAGCCAAGATCAATAGATGGAGCATAATGACGGCTAAGTTAAGGTATAAGTTTCTTACTAAAGATCACCAATTGATTTTGTTTAGGAAAATGCAGAATCTTAAGAAAAAGTCAATGACAGTTAGAGAGTTTACTGAGGAGTTCTACAAGGTAAATATCAGATATGGACATATAGAGGACACACCTCAAAGGGTAGCTCGGTATATTAATAGTCTAAGGTTTGATATACAAGATGAACTAAGCTTGTTGGCATCGAGATTTGTTGAGGAAGCATACCAGGTTTCTTTGAAGGCTGAGGAGAAGCTGATGAGAAAGCAAAGTCAGAAATAAAAGGTGAGAATCTCTAGAGGAAAGGAACAACAACATAAAAGTGAAGCTAGTAGTTCAAACTAGCAAGTACAACCTGATAGAACCAATGATAATAGAGGCAGAAGAGTTGCTTCAAGAGGAAGAGGCAGAGGAAGAGGTGGAAAAGTGAGATGTTACACATGTGGGATGCTTGGCCATATGTCATGGGATTGTATAGAGAGTGTTGTAAGGAAAAGAGGAGCACAAGTAGTGCAAGCTAAACTTGAAGCTCCGAAGGAATTAGAGGTGGCTGAGAATTACCCTGAGGAAGGTGAAGCGTTATTGTTAAGGAAGGTAATTGATGAATCAGGCCAAAGGAGGATCCCGTTCAAAACAGTTTGCAAGGCCAAAGGTAAGTGTTGCAAATTGATAATTGATAGTGGTAGTACTGATAATTTGGTGTCTACAGGAATGGTGGACAAGCTGAATTTAAAGAGGACAGTACATCCAAAACCATACAGATTTGCATGGTTGCAAAAGGTCAACAAGTTCTTGTGAATGAACAATGTCAAGTTAAGTTTCAGATTGGGAATTATCAGACTGAGGTAATATGTGACATCATAGAAATGGATGTGTGTCATGTTTTATTAGGTAGGACTTGGAAGTTTGATAGAGAAACAATGAATGAGGGAAAGAGGAATGTCTATTCCTTTGAAATGAATGGGAAGAGACATAGTCTTCATCCATTCAGAGGTAAGAAAGACGAAGTCAGTAATCAATTACCGATGATGACTCAAAAGAGGATTGTGAATGATTGGAAATATGAATATGAGGTAAAAGTAATTTCACAAGTAAATGATTTTGAAATTGAAATGACTAACAAGGTGTGCACTGATTGGTTGAAGGAAAGAACATACCAACAAGAAATGTCAAATGAAAGCATGGCATTGATGGAGGAAGCACAATGTGAAGTCATAAAGGGTGGTGATAGGTACATGACTAATGAAATTACTAAGGATGGTGATGTGATAGAAACATGAAAAGGAGAGAAGATCCAATAAATTCAATCAAAGAATTCTTGCATGGAAGACATTTTCATGCTAATAAGTTTTATGTTCACTTTTGTAATAGGGAGGATGATCTGTTCATATGCGGATGAAGATAAATCTACTGATAAGTTGTCTGCAAGTCATATGGAAGAGGAACTTGTGTGTTCTATGAATTCTAAACATATGCTGGAGGAACCAAAAGACTTGTTCCAAACAAAGTGTTGGAAGATATGGTTGAAGGGACTGTTCAAGATGAGAACACTGCCTAGGTTTACACTTTGGGTATTTGTTGCAATCCTCCAGAAAAATAGCAAGAAGGGAGCTGATGGACAGGATCCCATGAATAGTTTCAAGCTGGGGAGTCTGATGCAGGAGCATAGGCTCCCCAGTGAAGTCACAAGTGACTTCACGAAGACAAGTGGAATATTCTAGAAGAGACTTGGAGTCTCATTTAAAATTTCTTGTTTTCATAAAAGATTGAATAAATTGGAAAATATTCGATCCTTTCCAAGTGTAATAGTTAGGGATAAGGTTGGTTAATTTGTTGAGTATTTCTAGCAGTTAGTTAGTGATTCATTAGCAGAGTCATAATTCTCGATCCTATCTTCATGGATCTGAGAAACAAAAATATATTTGTATTTAAACACAGTTAGCATACTTGGTAGATAGCTTGATAAGCTCGAGAGTTTGGGTAGATTGGGAGCTTGTTAGCTCATAGAGCTCGAGGAATAGCTTGCATAGCTTTTGGATAGCTCAATATTTTTGGGGAGGTCGATAGAAGGAAGGCTCAGAACATAAATTTCCCAGAACAGACAGGGATCAAGATACTGTGGCACTTTACTCTCTGTAAGTTGACTTTTGTATGTTGTAATTTAAGATCTGAAAGCTCTCGTGAATGAGAAAAATACTTTTCAATAAGTTTGGTGTTGGATTTATGGTTTATTGAGATGATAATGGCACATTTTTCATTAAATTTATATGCTGGTAAGATCTGCGCGTTGTTTACTCCATTAATTTGAGGGAGAAATGGATAAAATTGTTCAACAAATTTGTTATGGTATTCACCCCTATTTTATATGAAACTCTTACTCTCCCGAGTTTGCAAATCCTGGAGCAGATTCAGAGCATTTTTTACCCACTATCCTAGTCGCACATTGATACGCTCAGTTCAAACAAAAAAAAATTGAAGAAGCCTCTGGAAAATGCGGTCTTGGCTTGATCTGTAGGCTGATTGAGACCTCACAACGCCGCGTGTATGTCCAAACTGGTTGCGCGTTCAAGGATAGACCACTCACGCATCGAAGGAGTGTGCAAAGGAGGTCGGGAAGCAGTGGAGGTAAAGTTAAAATTAGTGATTTTTTTCTAATTTAATTCTATCACAATTTAACTCTATTTTGTGCATAATAAGAACAAGATTGAAGGATTTTTAGCCCGAAGGAAGTGTATGAGCATACATACACTTGTGAATATCCACATGTGTAATATATTAGAGGGTAAAGGGTCATCAACATCTCTATTTTGGATATGTGGCCTCAGCTCGGGGGTGTCCTTTCAAAGTGAGATCTGGCTTGGCAATGCCATAGGCTGGGTGGAATGTGGTTTGGATGATGCCAGTTGCGCATTGATAAGATGAGTGATTTATCTCAAGTTTATTTAATTTACTTGGATATGATCTGATTTATTTATGGATTCACATGAAATGTATGAGTTATTTGTGGAATAATTTTCTCATAGAATTCAATCTATTTATGTAAGTAAATTTTGTGAAGGAATTGGAAGCTAGTTTTTGGGATTTTGTGCACAAATTGTTTGAGGAAATGATTATTTGGTACCTCTGATACAGAAATAATATCTATGCCCCTGTTCATTATATATTATGTATTTTGATGGTACAATGTTCTCGGAATGGTTTAAGACACTTCCCTTTGATGCTTCTACCTTTTATTCGAAAACTAGTTCTTCGATTGGACTGTTTGGCATAGTTTGGAGAATTATCACATGAAGTGTTTGTAAAAATGTCTGAGTGTTAATTTTATACTTATGTATGATAAATATTATTTAATTTTTTTTGAGAATGTGAGGATAAATATTCTTGGTAGTTTTGGGGAAATGTCTACCGAAATTCTAGATCAATTTCCAATTTCTAGCTCCTTCAATGAAATTGTTTTTAGTAGATTTGTGACTTTGCATATGAAGTATTTGAAAAAATGTTAGAATGAGATATGCCTATGTTATGGCTAATAAAACATATTATTTAGACTTGGAATTTCATTTGAATTATTCTATGATCCGTGGATTTAATTATTTTAGTGATTCCTAGAATTACTAGTCAATTCAGATGAGTAGAATTAACTTGTTTTGTGGATTGTTTAATGGAATTTATATGGGTGGAAAGCTACAACCAAATTAATGTAAGTGATCCCTGCTATTATTTCCATGAGCTACAATAGTCATATATTTCTCTTTATGTGGAATTTGGAAAGTTCAATTGGAAACTAGGTACATTGCAGTGAAATTGACAAATAGTTTTTGGATTCAAATCTCTATTTTTGGTAAAAGATGAATGTACAACCATATGCTCTGTTATTAGTGCTTTAATTGTGCTGTAGAATGTTATTTTCTAGATATGTTCCCTCACCTATGCGTGCCTCAGAACTCGGTACGATTGGTTTGATTGAATTCCTGGCAGTGTTTATTAACTAGTTGTACTAATTGAACTCGAAATATCCTTCGTTTATGTACTCAGATCAGATCTACAAAAGTAATTTATTTTATTGTACATGCATGCTTAAATATGTGTATAATATATGTAGGATCACTTTTTGGTTCATTGGCATGGTTGTGTGTTGAATTTGTAAAACACTAGTTGTTAGTATTGAACACCAGTTAACTAGTTCTTATGGAATCATTTTCATATTTACTATGTTTAATTAATTGGAAAATGGTAATTAGGCTTGATTTACATGTTATTAGGTGTTAATTAGTCATTGGACTTGATAAACAGTATTTAAGTGATAAACAAATGAAATTATAATAAGTACCATCAATTGTGCTCTAAGTGTCGTTAAGTATTGCAATTAGAACACTAATTACTAGTTAATCATGATTAAGAGTAAATGGCCTTTAGAGATGAAATTTATGGATGAATTGGATTGGAATGGATATATGATGTTTCTAGAAGGTGCTTGTAATCCTTCCCAACCCTTGGATTAGATGTTGGAATAATTATTGAATTTATTTTAATTTATTGGTAATTAAAGGGACTTTGTCGTGAATAAATATTGAAAAATGAATTTTAATATTTGTTTAACTAATCCGTTGTGCTAAAATTATTTAATTATCCTTATAGAGCTAATGATATGCCCCTTAGATCCATTGATATCCCCAAGGGACATTACAAGTGGTATCGAGCTTAGGTTCCAACACTGCGGCTGTTGGGCCTTCTACAGAGTTATTATCTTATGTATATGTGCATTTGGAGTTTACAAATGTGCTTAGTAAGATAAATTTAACCTCCTTTACATTAATATAAGAATAAGAAACCTCACATCACATATTAGTTCGTTGTATTCCTTAGAATTAATTAATATTGAATATTGGTTATTCAATAGATTGATTGGTAAATACTATGTGGTGCATATCTAATAATTGACTTTGACTCGATTGGTTGATGCTTCTGTTTTTCCTCTTTTATTGATCATTGAATCATTAATATTGAAATGCTTCTTGTAGTATGACTTATTTACTGGTACATTATGATTATGAATTGACTAGTAAGTATTTGTCATAGTAATAGTATGTACTATGTCCTAGTATTAGTTTAATGCTAAGTTAGTAAGCTGATATAGTTCTATTATTATTAATTATTAATATAATTTATTAAGTGGCATTTATACCCTATATGGATTTTGTATTCTCTATGGATGGTATGCTTTTATAGTCTTATTTATGCCACTTGGATGGTGGTGGTTACATGGATGAGTAACTCTTTGGTTATTTTAGGAATGAGACACTTATTGTGTTTCTCATTCTCTTTTTATTTTATGCATGTAGTATATTTTTATACTATTTATTAATTATTACTATGCTAACTTATCTAATTAGTTAGTGATGGGATTGCCACTTGGAGGTAAGCATAGCTACGAGATATTTTTGTATTCTATTATTTAATTAATTTATTTTGGGGTTAGTGGTAACATTATTAGTATCCTAGCCATCTTACTAATTTATTTGTTGAGTGGAGAAAATGAGCAACTTGTCCCCTAATGGTTCATATTCTCTTTTATTTTATTTATTTTGCTTATGGAGATGTAACTCTTTGTCTATTTTGGAGAAGAATGAGCCACTTGTCTCTAATGTTTCACATTCTCTTTTATTTTATTTATTTTACTTATTTTTGGAGGAAATGAGCCACTTGTCTTTAATGACTCATATTCTCTTAATATTATTTATTTTATTTTGTGTATAAGTAAGTAGTATTGTAGTGTAAGATAATATTATATATACATATGACATCGACATAAATATGTATACTATGGTATGGGTGATATGGATAGTTGTTGAAATTATATATAAGAAATGATGCATTATTATATATATGAATGCTTGTATGTTTCTATATATTATAATATGTATTTTATTATATGTAATAGTTATTAGTATTGCATGCATGCAATATTGTGAATATACTATATGTATAGAGTTGAACGTATGTAATGACATAAGTGTAAAATTTAGAGGTGTTTGGAAGTGTTTGAGTGTTTGGAGGTGTTTGGAAGTGTTTGAGTGTTTGGAGGTGTTTGGAGGTATTTGGAAGAATTTGGAAGTATATGGAAGTATTTGGGAGTGTTTGGAAGTATTTGAGAATATTTGAAGGTGCTTGGATGTATTGAAGGTCCACATATAATATTTTTATTATTAATATTATTTATAGCCCACATATAATATTTTTTATTATTTTTTATTTTGTTAAGAATGAACATTGCATCATTTCCCCACACATGGTTTTAAAACCATATGCAAGGCCCTCATACAACCATGGGTTGTTTAGGAGGCCTTGCACATGGTCTTAAAACCATTTGCAAGGCCCTCCTAAACCATGTATAATAAAACAATGGGTTGTTTAGGAGGCCTTGCACATGGTTTAAAAACCATGTGCAAAGCGTCTTAAACCATGTACAATAAAACCATGGGTTGTTTAGAATGCCTTGCACATGGTTTTAAAACCATGTGCACATGGTTTTATGATTTTAAAATTATGTGCAAGGCCAACATTTTTTTGCGCACAATTCAATTTTGTGTTTTTTTCTTGACCCACATATTTTTTTTATAGATAATTAAATTTTTACTTTTTTATTGTTTTGTTAGGTAGGAAGATTACATCTCCCCCATATTAGATTGTTTTTGTGGACGACGTTTATTTTGGCCTATTAGAAAATTTAATTTTTATTAATAAAAATAATGTTACTAAAGTGATATTATTTTTTATTTTGTGTTACAAAATCTCTCCCATAATATTTACTATCACTATTATTTTTTGCCGACATGTTACAAGCGTTACATCATGTTACACGATCTCTCCCATAATATTCACTATCACGATTATTTTTTGCCAACATGTTACAAACGTTACATCATGTTACAAGATCTCTCCCATAATATTCACTATCACTATTATTTTTTGCTGACATGTTACAAACATTACTAACGTTACATCACGTTACAAGATCTCCCCCATATTGGGCTGTAGAGTGCCTCTCGGCGCAATAAGGAAGTATAGTGTGATCAAGAATGTTATGTTATTATATATGTTATAATACGTATCTAATATGATAGTATTGGGTTATGCAATTATTTCTATATTTGTATTGATATTGTGGTATAATATAATAATTCTATGAGTATATTAAAAATGGAATATATAGGTTATACATGACTAATATGTTGTGTATGTGATTAATAATAATATGATATATGATTGAAGAATATATGCTATATAATTGAAGAATTATAATATATATGTAAACAAAAACGAGCGTATGTATATAATACATAATAGTAGTAAGTATGGTATATGGTATGAATGTATGATAGTGTGTTGTATAACTAATAATTGTTTTATTGTAGAATATTAGAAGATTTTGGTGGTAGGATGTTTGGTTGTTTGAGGTAACTATGTATTTACTTTGATTGATAAGGAGTGTGCTACATGTAAATAAATAGTAATGTAATGTATTATTTTATATATCCTCATGTGCTAATAATTCTATGTAACGTTATGATAAATAATAACCATTCGATATGATTTCTATAGTTGATGTATGCTGTTTGATATTATTGGTTGCTATTGGATGTTATTGCTTAACATTGGATGATTAATGTTTGATACTTGAATGCCATTGTCATCTTTGTATGTATGGCTATTATTGGTTGTCCTTGGTTGTTATGGTTGTTGTGTGTATGATTGATACATTTTGGTTGATGTATTCTTATCAATGTATTATGATAATTGTCTTCTGCTTGATGAATCTTGGTTGATGTTTTTTGATTGTGTATTTTGATTAATGCATTCCAATTCATGTATGTTGGTTGATGTATTATGATAACTGTATTTTTCTTGATGAATCCTAGTTAATGTATTTTGATTGTGTATTCTATTTGATGTGTTCTGATTGATTTATTCTAATTGATGTATGATGGTTGATGTATTATGGTTGATGTGCTTTTATTGATGTACTATGATTGATCCTTGTATGGTTAGTTGATGCATGTATTGTTACCCTTGGTAGATATTACATGATCGATATATGATTGATATAAGTTGAGATATTATGAACTGATTATCGATGTCGATATGGATGATGTATGCATGAGGGTCGCTGCATGATTGATATTAGTTGATGAATAATGTCTTTTTGAATGATCTCTAAGAAGAATTATGCTTTGGGTTGAGATGAAAAGTAATATGTTGTTATGGCCCTTTTTGGTTCTTAGTTAGATTAGAAATGTTGCATATAACTTTGCTTTGTTTGTTACATTAAAATGAAAAAGTATTTAGGTGATCTTTGAAAATATTCATCCTTGTGATCTTCATAAGAAATTTTTTTTGTGTTAATATTGAAAGGTATACTAGTAATAACTTGGTGGTATTTTGTATAGATCTGTTGAAAAGTAGGTACTAACCATGTAACTGGTTATGTATGATACATGTACCTTTATTGAATATGAAATTCATGTATCCTTATATATTCAATACTAATTGTGTAGAATGTGGTACTAGTGTCTTTGTCAAGAAACTATCCAGGGATCTTGTTGAAAGAAAATATATCCTTTTGATCTTTACTGAAAGTATCTAGTTTGGGTATCCTTGTAGTATATCAAATACCATTGTTGAAATGCATCTTGTAAAATATCATAGTGATAGTTCATGCATCTTGTTGGAAAATATCTTTGTGACACTTCATGCATCCTTGTAGGAAAATCATTTGAGTGATAAATCATGCAAAAGAATCTTGGTAGTGCATATCATGTGATTGACTTATTTGAACACATTTCATGTATATTAGATGCATTTCAAATGATTGAAATTGATTAGAATAAGATTTAGTTAGATGCAAATCAAGTATTTTGTTGAAGACGTATCTATATATCGAATATAGTATTTCATGTAATTAATTAGATTTTTTTTGAAAGATGTATTTTAAGGAATCTTGTTGAAAAGTATATATGTTTACTGCTAACCATGTATCTATAGGGAATGTGAAAAAGAATCCTTGTTAAGGAAGCATCTCTATTTCAAGTATCTTTGTTGAAGAATATGGTTTAGCTGTTGGGATTGAGTTCCTGGATTTCCTCAGAGATCATTCTAGTATCCATTTCCAGAGAGATAGTCTGGTGGATTGTAATCCCTTTGCTTCCGTCATACCACTCTACTAATCCAGGTTTTCGCATAAGAAGCCAGGAAATGGGACGGTGACCCCATATGTAGTGTAGACAGATAGGAAAGTAGTAGTGTGAAGCATTGAGGTTCTCAGAAGAGGTAGTTCTGAGAGTTACTAAATTGATTGTGCTCTTCTTATGGGAGTAACATTGTCCCGTTGAAGCTAGTTTCCCAAATTTGAGATAAGTATTCTCTCATGTGATATTCATGTTGTTGTATTATGTATAGGTTCCATGGTGACTGATTTATGCTATCTTTATGTTCACGGTTTAGTAGTTAAAGAATACTCTTATATCATGTATCGTACATTTTTATTATTGATGTTAATCATATGGTTGATTTAAATATGATTTTTAGGTGAATGTATCTTGATATTTGAAGACCCTGTAATGGGGATTGAATATTGACCCTTGCTACTAGTCTTGGTTCTCGCACAAGAAGACAGAAAATGGGATGGTGATATCATGAGGAACAAGTTAAGTGAAGGGAGTCACAGCCCACAAGTAGTGGAGACAGACATGCAAGTAGTAATGGGAAGTATTGTGGTTTCTCGGAAAAGGAATTCCTAGAAATACTACTTGAAAACTGAAGGTAGTGATCCCTTTGAAAGTTGTAAAAGCATGTATGTATTATCCATCGACGACGATGCATGGTTTAAGTGGGAAGGGTTGTAATATCCCATGTGTTAAGCTCCAGACATATGTAATTTGTAATTGTTTATTATTGTGGCATAGTGTGCCAGAAAAAGGGCTTTTAAGGACCTAGGGACATTATTATTATATTGTAAATAATAAATTAATGAAAACAACTAGCACATCGGGGGACAATAAAAGAGTATGGGAGGCTTAGATCCACAATGTAAGGGGGAATGGGAACAATCCTAGCACTTTAGAACTTGTTTGGTTGATATTGGTACATATTTATTCCTTTGCAGCTTTATTAGTTGATGATCACCCAAACATTGTACAACAAACCCAACTTTTGATTATTTTAACCTATGTTGGTATTATTGAGCCTAATTCATGATTTAGTGGGCCTCCTTGGTGTTTGGGTGGGTTCCACTTGTTTATTGAGTCCCTTTGGTGGTTTTGTAACTCCTTTGTGGAGGTTACACTTGGTTTTGTAACTCCCATTTGCACAAGTGTTCCCTCACTAGCTATTTTTAGCCTTAACACCTCAAAAGTTGTGTAAATAATTTAGTAACTCCTTGTGTAAATACTTGTGTAACTCTTGTGTAATTCCTTTTGTAAATCCTTGTGTAACCCCCCATTTTCTATTTTGGGAAGATTCATTGGCTTGTGTGACACCTCACCTCACTAATTTTGCTTCCTCTTCATGGATGAGGTGTCCACACATGAATTTGAGTGGGGTGGAGTGGATTGGAGTCACTCTACTTGAAATTAAAATTTCTTGGGATGGATTAGATTTAATCTCTTGTGGTTTAATTACCCGCCTTGGATTGACTCAAGTTGGCTTACCTTAGTTTGGTTGACCCCATCGAGTTAGGATTACCTTTTTTGGTCTATAAATCCATGTTTCATATCCTTGGTTTGGGGGTTGTTTCCATGGTTCTTTTGGATAGCTGTTGATTATGGTTGTTCATAAATTTGATGTTCCTCTGTTTCAACTACTTAGATTTCTCCTGGACCTGCACATAAATCCTGATGGTGAATGGTGATATCTCAATGGCCTAGGGGGTCCGAATTACCATTGCACAAGGTAGTGGGGTGGAAGAGGAAGTATGTGGTGGTGAATAGAGTTTTGGATTCTTAAAATGATAATTGAGTTATTCTTCAACACACCTCTATTATGGATCTATGGCCTCATATCATGGGTGTCCTTTCAAAGTTAGATATGGCTTGGCAGTGCCAAAGGCTGGGTGGAATGTGGTCCAGATGATGCTAGTTGCACATTGATAAGATACGTGATTTATCTCATGTTTATTTAATTTACTTGGATATGATGTGATTTATTTATGGATTCATATGAAATTTTTTATGAAACATATGAGTTATTTTTGGAATAAATTTCTCATATAATTCAATCTATTTATGCAAGTAAATTTTGTGAAGAAATTGGAAACTAGTTTTTGGGATTTTGTGCACAAATTGTTTGAGGAAATAGTTATTTTGGACCTCTGCTAAAGAACTGATATTTCTATCCATGTTTATTATATATTGTGTATTTTGATGGTACAATTTCCTTGAAATGGTTTAAGACACTTCCCTTTGATGCTTCTACCTTTTATTCGAAAACTAGTTCTTCAATCGGACTGTTTGGCTTGGTTTGGAGAATTATCACATGAAGTGTTTGTAAAAATGCCTGAGTGTTACTTTTAAACTTATGTATAATAAATAATATTTAAATGTGTGTGAGAATGTGAGGATAAATATTCTTGGTATTTTTGGGGAAATGTCTACCAAAATTCCAGATCAATTTCAAATTTCTAGCTCCTTCAATGGAATTGTTTTGAGTAGATTTGTGAATTTGCATGTGAAGTATTTAACAAAATGTTAGAATGAGATATACCTCTATTATGAATGATAAAACATTTTATTTAGAGTTGGATTTGCATTTTAATTATTCTATGAGCCATGGATTTAATTATTCTAGTGATTCCTAGAATTACCAGTCAATTCAGATGAGTATAATTAACTTGTTTTGTGGACTATTTAATGTAATGTATATGGATGAAAAGATACATACAAATGACTGTAAGTGATACATGATATGGTTTCCATGAGCTACAATAGTCACATATTTCTCTTTATTTTGAATTTGGAAAGTTCAATTGGAAACAAGGTACATTGCAGTGAATTTGACAAATAGGTTTTGGATTCGAATCTCTATTTTTTGTAAAAAGTGAATTTGACAAATAGTTTTTGGATTCGAATCTCTTTTTTTTGTAAAAGTTGAATGTACATCCATATGCTCTATTATTGGTGCTTTACTTGTACTGTATAATTCTATTTTCCATATCTGTACACTCACCTTTGTGTTCCTCGGAACTCGGTATGATTGGTTTGATTGAATTCCTGGTAGTGTTTATTAACTATTTGTACTGATTGAAATTGAAATATCCTTCATTTATGTACTCGGATCAGATCTACAAAAGTAATTTATTTTTCTATACATGCGTGCTTAAATATGTGTATAATTGCACTAGGATCACTCTTTGGTTCATTGGCATGGTTGTGTGTCGAATTCGTGCAAGACTAGTTGTTAGTATTGAACAACTAGTTAACTAGTTCTTGTGGAATCATTTTCATAATTACTGTGTTTAATTAATTGAAAAATGGTAATTATGATTGATTTACATGTTATTAGGTGTTAATTATACATTGGAATTTATACACAGTATTTAAGTGATAAAAAAATGAAATTATAGTAAGTACCATTAATTGTGCGCTAAGTGTAGTTAAGTATCGCAATACTATAATTACTAGTTAATCATGATTAAGAGTAAATGGACTTTAGAGGTGGAATTTATGTCTGAATTGGATTGGAATGGATATGTGATATTTCTATAAGGTGTTATTAATCATTCCTAGCCCTTGGATCAGGCGTTGGAATAATTATTGAATTTATTTTAATTTATTGGTAATTAAAGAGACTTTGTCGTGATTAAATCTTGAAAAATGAATTTTAATATTTGTTTAACTAATCCGTTGTGCTAAAATTATTTAATTATCATTAGAGATCTAATGATATGTCCCTTACACCGATTGATATCCACAAGGTACATTACAAGTGGTATCAAAGCTTAGGTTCCAACACTACGGCTGTTGGGCCTTCTACATAGTTATTATCTTGTGTATGTGTGCATTTGGAGTTTACAAATGTGCTTAGTAAGATAAATTAAACCTCCCTTATGTTAATAGAAGAATAAGAAATCACTTCATATATTAGTTCGTTGTATTCCTTAGAATTAATTAATATTGAATATTGGTTATTCAATAGATTGATTGGTAAATACTATGTGGTGCATATCTATTAATTGACTTTGACTCGATTGGTTGATGCTTGCGTTTTTCCTCTTTTATTCATTGAATTGTTAATACTGAAATGATTCTTCTAGTATGACTTATTTATTGGTACATTATGATTATGAATTGATGAGTAAATAATTGTCATTGTAATAGTATGTACTATGTCCTAGTATTAGTTTAATGCTAAGTTAGTAAGATGATATAGTTATATTATTATTAAATATTAATATGATTTATTAAGTGGCTTTTATACCCTATATGGATTTTGTATTCTCTATGGATGGTATTCTTTTATAGTCTTATTTATGCCACTTGGATGGTGGTGGTTACATGGATGAGTAACTCCTTGGCTATTTTAGGAATGTGACACCTGTCTAAATTGTGTTTCTCATTCTCTTTTTATTTGATGCATGTAGTATGTTTTTATACTTTTTATTAATTATTACTATGCTAACTTATCTAATTAGTTAGTGGTGGGATTGCCACTTGGAGGTAAGCATAGCTTTGAGATATTTTTGTATTCTATTATTTAATTAATTTATTTTGGGGTTAGTGTTAACATTATCATTATCCTAGCTATCTTACAAGTTTATTTATTGAGTGGAGAAAATGAGCCACTTGTCCCAAAATGGTTCATATTCTCTTTTATTTTATTTATTTTGCTTATGGAGATGTAACTCCTTGTTATTTTGGAGTAGAATGAGCCACTTGTCTCTAATGGTTCATATTTTCTTTTCTTTTCTTTATTTTACTTATGGAGATGTAACTCCTAGTCTATTTTTGGAGGAAATGAGCCACTTGTCTTTAATGACTCATATTCTCTTAATATTATTTATTTTATTTTGTGTATAAGTAAGTAGTATTGTAGTGTAAGATAATATTATATATACATATGACATTGACATAAATATGTATAACATGATATGGGTGATATGGATAGTTGTTGAAATTATATATAAGAGTAGATGCATTATTATATATATGAATGCTTGTATGTTTCTATATACTAGATAATATGCATTTTATTATATGTAATAGTTATTAGTATTACATGTATGCAATATTGGGAATATACTATATGTATAGAGTTGAACGTATGTAATGACGTAAGCATAAAATTTAGAGGTGTTTGGAAGTGTTTGAGTGTTTGGAGGTGTTTGAGTGTTTGGAGGTGTTTGGAGGTATTTGGAAGCATTTGGAAGTATATGGAAGTACTTGGGAGTGTTTGGAAGTATTTGAGAATATTTGAAAGTGCTTGGAAGTATTTCGGAGTTTGGAAATATTAGGAAGTATAGTGTGATCAAGAGTGTTATGTTAGTATATATGTTATAATACGTATCTAATATGATAGTATTGGGTTATGAAATTATTGCTATAATTGTATTGATATTATGGTATAACATAATAATTCTATGAGTATATTAAAAATGGAATATATAGGTTATATGACTAATATGTTGTGTATGTGATTAATAATAATATGATATATGATTGAAGAATATATGAGATATGATTGGAGAATTATAACATATACGTAAACAAAAACAAGCGTATGTATATAATACATAGTAGTAGTAAGTATGGTATATGGCATAAATGTATGATAGTGTGTTGTATAACTAATAATTGTTTTATGTAGAATATTAGAAGATTTTGGTGGTAGGATGTTTGCTTGTTTGAGGTGACCATGTATTTACTTTGATTGATAAGTTGTGTGCTACGAGTAAATAATTAGTAATGTAATGTATTATTATATATATCCTCATGTGCTTATATTTCTATGTAATGTTATGATAAATGGTAACTATTCGATATGATTTCTATAGTTGATGTATGTTGTTTGATATTATTGGTTGCTATTAGATGTTATTGCTTAACATTGGATGATTAATGGTTGATACCTGTATGATCATCACTGTATGTATGGATATTATTTGTTATCCTTGGTTGTTATGGTTGTTGCATGTATGATTGATACATTTTGGTCGATGTATTCTTATCGATGCATTAGAAAAGTATATTGTGTCATTATTGAAAGGTATACTAGCACTAACTTGGTGGTATTTTGTATATCTCTTTTGAAAAGTAGGTACTAAGCATGCAACTAGTTAAGTATGATACGCGTACCTTTATTGAAGATAAAATTCATGTATCCTTATATATTCAATACCAATTGTGTAGAATGTGGTACTAGTATCTTTGTGAGGAAAATATCCAAGGATATTGTTGGAAGAAAATATATCCTTGTGATATTTGTTGAAAGTATCTTGCTTGGGTATCCTTGTAGTATATCAAATACCTTTGTTGAAATGCATCTTTGTAAAATATTGTAGTGATAGTTCATGCATCTTGTTGGAAAAATATCTTGGTGACACTTCATGCATCCTTGTAGGAAAATTCTTTGAGTGATAAATCATGCAAAATCATCTTGGTAATGCATATCATGTGATTGACTTATCTGAACACATTTCATGTATATTAGATGCATTTCATATGATTGAAATTGATTAGAATAATATTCAGTTAGTTGCATTTCAAGTATTTTGTTGAAGAAGTATCTATATCTCGAGTAGCTTGCATATACTAAAGTATTTCATGTAATTAATTAGAATATTTTTTTCTTGAAAGATGTATTTTAAGAATCTTGTTGAAATTTATATATGTTTACTGCTAACCATGTATCTATTGGGAATGTGAAAAAACATCCTTGTTAAGGAAGCATATTTATTTCAAGTATCTTTGTTGAATAATATGGTTTAGCTATTGGGACTGAGTTCCTGGATTTCCTTAGAGAGTAGTCTAGCATCCATTTCTAGAGAGATAGTCCGGTGGATTGTCACCCCTTTACTTTCATCATATTACTCTACTAGTTTAGGTTCTCGACCAAGAAGCTAGGAAATGGGATGGTGAACCCATATGTAGTGGAGATGGACATGAAAGTAGTAGCTGGAAGCATTGAGGTTCTTAGAAGAGGTAGTTCTGAGAGTTGCTAAACTGATTGTGCTCTTCTTATGGGAGGAACATTGTCCCGTTGAAGCTAGTTTCCCAAATTTGAGATAAGTATTCTCTCATGTTCTATTCATGTTGTTGTATTCTGTATAGGTTCCATGGTGACTCATTTATGCTATCTTTATGTTCACAATTTAGTAGTTAAAGAATACTCTTATATCATGTATCGTACATTTTTATACCTGATGTTAATCATATGGTTGATTGAAATATTTCAATCAACCAGGTGAATGTATCTTTGTTGATATTTGAAGACACTATAATGGGGATTGAATATTGACCATTGCTACTAGTATTGGTTCTCGCATAGGAATCCAGGAAATGAAATGGCGATATCTTGAGGAATAAGTTAAGTGAAGGGAGTCACATCCCATAGGTAGTGGAGACAGACAAGAAAGTAGTAATGGGAAGTATTGTGGTTTCTCAAAAGATGAGTTTCGATAAATACTTCTTTAAAATTGAAGATAGTGATCCCTTTGAAAGTTGTAAAAGCATGTATGTACCATGCATCGAGGTTAATGCATGGTTTAAGGGGGATGGGATGTAATACCTCATGTTTGATATTTGTTGAAAGTATCTTGCTTGAGTATCCTTGTAATATATCAAATACCTTTGTTTAAATGCATCTTTGTAAAATATCATAATGATAGTTGGAAAAATATCTTGGTGACACATCATGCATCCTTGTAGGAAAATCATTTGAGTGATAAATCATACAAACACATCTTGGTAATGCATATCATGTGATTGACTTTTTTGAACATATTTCATGTATATTAGATGCATTTCATATGATTGAAATTGATTAGAATAAGATTAAGTTAGTTGCATTTCAATTATATTGTTGAAGAAGTATCTATATCTCGAGTAGCTTGCATATACTGAAGTATTTCATGTAATTAATTAGATTTTTTTTTTTGGAAAGATGTATTTTAAGAATCTTGTTGAAAAGTATATATGTTTACTACTAACCATGTATCTGTTGGGAATGTGAAAAAACATCCTTGTTAAAGAAGCATCTCTATTTCAAGTATCTTTGTTGAAGAATATGGTTTAGCTGTTGGGATTGAGTTCCCGGATTCCCTTAGAGAGAAGTCTAGTATCCATTTCTAGATAGATAGTCTGGTGGACTGTCACCCCTTTGCTTCCATCATACCACTCTACTAGTCCAGGTTCTCGCACAGGAAGCTAGGAAATGGGACAGTGAGCCCATATACAGTGGAGATGGACATGAAAGTAGTAGTGGGAAGCATTGAGGTTCTCAGAAGAGGTAGTTCTGCGAGTTGCTAAATTGATTGTGCTCTTCTTATGGGAGGAAAATTGGTCCGTTGAAGCTAGTTTCCCAAATTTGAGATAAGTATTCTCTCATGTTCTATTCATGTTGTTGTATTCTATATAGGTTCCATGGTGACTGATTTATGCTATATTTATGTTCACGGTTTAGTAGTTAAAGAATACTCTTATATCATGTATCGTACGTTTTTATACCTGATGTTAATCATATGGTTGATTGAAATATTCTTTTTAGGTGAATGTATCTTTGTTGATATTTGAAGACCATGTAATGGGGATTGAATATTGGCCATTAATACTAGTATTGGTTCTCGCACATGAAGCCAGAAAATGGGATGGCGATATCTTGAGGAACAAGTTAAGTGAAGGGAGTCACATCCCATAGGTAGTGGAGACAGACAATAAATTAGTAATGGGAAGTATTGTGGTTTCTTGGAAGAGGAGTTCCGATAAATACTACTTGAAAATTGAAGGTAGTAATCCCTTTGAAAGTTGTAAAAACATGTATGTATTATGCATCGAGGTTAATGCATGGTTTAAGGGGGATGGGATGTAATACCCCGTGTGTTAATCGTCATACATGTGTAATTTGTAATTGTTTATTATTGTGGCACAGGGTGTAAGAAAAAGGGTCTTTAAGGACCTAGAGACATTATTATTATTTTGTAAATAATTAATTAATGAAAACAACTAGCACATAAGGGACCACTAAAAGAGTATGGGAGGCCTAGATCCACAATGTGAGGGGGAATGGGAACAATCCTAGCACTTTAGAACTTGTTTGGTTGATCTTGGTCTATATTTATTTCTTGGTGGCTTTATTATTTGATGATCACCTAAACATTGTACAACGGACCCAAATTTTGATTATTTTAACCTATGCTGGTATTATTGAGCCTAATTCATGATTTAGTGGGCCTCCTTGGTGTTTGGGTGGGTGACACTTGTTATTGAGCCCATATGGTGGTTTTGTAACTCCTTTGTGGAGGTTACACTTGGTTTTGTAACTCCGATTTGCACGAGTGTTCCCTCACTGGCTATTTTTATCCTTAACACCTCAAAAGTTGTGTAAATAATTTAGTAACTGTTTATGTAAATACTTGTTTAAATCCTTGTTTAACTATTGTGTAATTCCTTGTGTAACCCCCTGTTTTCTATTTTGGGAAGATTCATTGGATTTTATGACACCTAACCTCACTAATTTTTCTTCCTCTTCATAGATGAGGTGTCCACACACAAATTTGAGTGGGGTGGAGTGGCTTGAGGTCACTCTCCTTAAAATTCAAATTTATTGGGTTGGATTAGAGTTAACCTTTTGTGGTTGAATTATCCCCCTTGGATTGACTCAAGTTGGCTTATCTTGATTTGGTTGACCCCATTGAGTTAGGATTACCTTCTTTGGTCTATAAATCCATGTTTTTCATGGTTCTTTTGGATAGTTGTTGTTTTGGTTGTTCATACCTTTGATTTTCCTCTGTTTCCACTACTTGGATTTGTCCTGGACCTGCACATAAATCCTGATGGTGAATGACGATATCTTGATGGCCTAGGGGGTATGGATTACCATTGCACATGGTAGTGGGGTGGAAGAGGAAGTATGTGGTGAGGAAAAGAGTTTTGGATTCTCAAGCTGATACTTGAGTTATTCTTTAATGCACCTCTATTGTGGATCTGTGGCCTCATCTAGGGGGTGGCATGTCAAAGTGAGATTTGGCTTGGCAGTGCCAAAGGTTAGGTGGAATGTGGTCGGGATGATGCCGATTGCGCATTGATAAGATACGTGATGTATCTCATGTTTATTTAATTTACTTGGCTCTGATTTGATTTATTTATGGATTGACATGAAATTTTTGATGAAACGTATGAGTTATTTGTGGAAGAAATTTCTCATAGAATTCAATCTATTTATGCATGTAAATTTTGTGAAGGAATTGGAAACTAGTTTTTGGGATTTTGTGCACAAATTGTTTGAGGAAATAATTATTTGGTACCTATGCTACATAACTGATATTTATGCCCCTTTTCATTATATATTGTGTATTTTTATGGTAAAGTGTCCTCGGAATGGTTTAAGACACTTCCCTTTGATGCTTCTACCTTTTATTTGAAAACTAGTTCTTCAATAGGACTCTTTGGCATAGTTTGGAGAATTATCACATGTAAGTGTTTGTAAAAATGTCTGAGTGTTAATTTTATGCTTATGTCTGATAAATAATATTTAAATGTGTTTGATCATTTTAGGACAAACCTTCTTGGTAGTTTTGGGGAAATGTCTATTGAAATTCTAGACCAATTTTCAATTTCTAGCTCCTTCAAGGGAATTGTTTTGAGTAGATTTGTGACTTTGCATATGAAGTATTTGAAAAAATGTTAGAATGAGATATACCTATGTTATTACTAATAAAAATTTTTATTTAGAGTTGGAATTGCATTTGAATTATTCTATGAGCCGTGGATTTAATTATTCTAGTGATTCCTAGAATTACTAGTCAATTCAGATAAGTAGAATTAACTTGTTTTGTGGATTGTTTAATGGAATGTATATGGGTGTAAAGATACAACCAAATGAATGTAAGTGATCCCTGATATGATTTCCATGAGCTACAATAGTCATATATTTCTCTTTATTTGGAATTTGGAAAGTTCAATTGGAAACTAGGTACATTGTAGTGAAATTGACAAATAGTTTTTGGATTCAAATCTCTGTTTTTGGTAAAACATGAATGTACATCCATATGCTCTGTTATTGGTGCTTTAATTGTGCTGTAGAATTATATTTTTCAGATCTGTACCCTCACCTATGTGTGCCTCGGAACTTGGTACGACTGGTTTGATTGAATTCCTGGTAGCGTTTATTAACTGGTTGTTCTTATTGAACTTGAAATATCCTTCTTTTATGTAATTGGATCAGATATACAAAAGTAGTTTATTTTGTTGTACACGCATGATTAAATATGTGTATAATTGTTGTAGGATCACGTTTTTGTTCATTGTCATGGTTGTGTGTCGAATTTGTGCAAGACTAGTTGTTAGTATTGAACGACTACTTAACTAGTTCTTGTGGAATCATTCTCATAATTACTATGTTTAATTAATTGGAAAATGGTAATTAGTTTTGATTTACATGTTATTAGGTGTTAATTATCCATTTAAATTTATAAACAGTAATTAAGTGATAACAAATGAAATTATAATAAGTACCATCAATTGTGCGCTAAGTGTCCTTAAGTATCACAATCAGAACACTAATTACTAGTTAATCATTATTAAGAGTAAATGGCCTTTAGAGGTGGAATTTATGTTTGAATTGGATTGGTATGGATATGTGATGTTTCTATAAGGTTTTAGTAATCTTTCACAGCCCTTGGATAAGACGCTGGAATAATTATTGAATTTATTTTAATTTATTGGTAATTAAAGCGACTTTGTCGTGATTAAATATTGAAAAATGAATTTTAATATTTGTTTAACTAATCCATTGTGCTAAAATTATTTATTTAATTTTTAGAGAGCTAATGATATGTCCCTTAGACCCATTTATATCCCTAGGGGACATTACATTATGAGCCGAGATTCTACTTGTGTGCATTCTTCCTAGAGTCTCCTGAAAGAGATCAACTTCCTTCTTGCACATATTCCTTGAATGAATGAATCCCATGATATTGGGAGACCATTCAAGGTGGTCATAGCAATCGCCCATTATTATACATTCTCTTCCATTGCTTCAAGTGGTTCCTTTATTTGAGCAACCCTTGTGAAGTAGGATTACATGGTCTTTGATTTTTGGATCTTCACATTCTTTAGCTGGTTCCTCAATGTCATATTCCGATTAATGTTCTTTCCTTCGAACAAATTTGTCAAAGCATCAAACACTTCCTTAGGTGTCTTCAAGGATGAAACATGGGGGATGAAGTGATCCTTAATAGAATCTGGAATGATCCTATTGGACTTAACCAAGTTCTTCTTATGAATAGCCTTAGCCTCATCTCCCTCTGGCTCTGGAACTTCCTTACTGATATACTGATCTAGATCATTTTATTCAAGGATCAAGGAGATCCTATACTTCCATGCTCGAAAGTTATGATTTCCCCCAATCTTGTACTCAAGATGAGTATGATGAGTCGTTTTGATATGAGAGCCTCAAATGTAAATAACATATATTTATATCTTACCAATTTGAGGTGTCCGTCATGATTCTGGAGTCGGCTGACCTAGGGTTTGTTAGAGAAAACCTAATTTTCCAAACATGGAATTTCAGAATTATGTTTGGATAGAAATATGCCCCTCCTTGATGCAAGTTTCTTAGTTAGGTACTTTTCTTAGTACTATGGTGGGAAGCCTTTGAAACGTGATGCCCTAGATTCTTCCTGCAGTGTCCTGCAGTAAAAAATTGAAACTTTTTTCAAATTTGAATCTTATTCCACCAAAAGATGCACTATCCTAGGTTTAGTTAGCCTAGCCCTCTTTTCTTGATGACATGTGGAGAGAAGACCTTGAACTAGGAATCCATAGTTTCCGCTGCTGCACAGTGCCTTCTTTCAGAGAGGCTCTAATATCATTTTAGTTTTTCTAATCTTATTCAAATTGATTAGGATATTTATCTGAAATAATAACAAGCACATCAAGATACATTATATAGAGCAAATACACAAGACACAACGATTTTGGTCGGGGAAACCATAAAGGATAAAACCCCGCAAAATTCCTTAGAATAGTTCTGTCACTAAGACAATATCACAAGATATAAAAACACAAGAATAAGAAGTATTTTGTATCTCTCTCTCTCTATCTCTCTCTCTCTCTCCTCATGCGAACTTGAGTGAGTGAGTGTGTGTCAAAATGAGGGAGGGAGCCTCACTATTTATACCATTCAAGTGATTGGCCTAATAACTTGATTGGGATGACCTCTTACCCTAGCAGAGCCGACTTCACCTACAGAAACTCCAAAAATACATTTCATTATATTAAAATGGGGACTACTACCACAACTTACAAGGGAGGTTGTACCTCAAGGACCATACAAGAATAATGACATCTCGAAAGGAGGGGAACACATGTCCGATCGGGGTACAACAACATAAAATGATAATATACATCATAATAACTTCCAAAGTTACAAATACAACAACACTAAGAGTTATCACACCACTAGACTCAGAAGAAGGAAGAAGGTATGGGGAACCAGTCGAAAATGGAGAGCTGGAAAATTTATATAATATGACTGGTTAGATGGAGGATTATGTCAATCCCAATGAGGATGACATGCACATTTGTCACAATATTAATTCTTGTGCATTAGATTCAAACGAATATATGGAGAAATGCCAACAAAGGATGCACAAAGTACATACGAGGCAGTGTGCGTGCATTGCATGGTCACTACATTGGATTGGCATAGAGGTATGTGACTCTCCTAAGTATGATGGTCTCATGAATGTAGAGATTTTTATTACTACATTTGAGGTACAAATATGAGAAAAACAATGGCTTCTAGCATTACACATCACATTGAAAGCAACTCTCGCAAGATGGTGTGATGCTCATAAGGAGGGAATGAGCGATTGGCAGCTGTGAAAAGGTTGTTGCATGTGATATTTGGCACGGAAGATAGCACATAGAAGTACACGAGGTTGAGATACACATCAGAATATGTTGCAAAATGTATTACAACATGGAGTGCAATGCTAAAATTAGACTGGACACATCGGTTCCTCCATACATTGGACACAATGCCAAGGAATTGGTACATTGAGATGGAGATGCATAGAGGGAAAGTGTATTGGGAATAAATGGTTAGTAATTTCAAAGTAACATTTAGATTTAAAGATGAAGTGCCAGTAGTAGATGCATCCCTGTAGGCTGTAAAAATGAATATTTTTGCAAGCATTCTATGAAGGATTTGAATTTGACATCTTCTTCAGTCAAAACCCTACAACCTTCCTTATTCTCCTGAAGGGTGATGATCATGTTTAAGTACCCATCTAGGATCCATGGATGTTCGGAGAAAGTGATCATGTACCATTCTAGATAATCTAGAAGATTGGATTTTTTCTCAGAGGATTGAGGTCCATAGACATTTGTGATGCGTCCATGGAAATTAGTCCCTGAGAGATGAAAATTGGTCAATATTCAGTGTTTAATTACTAAAAAATCATTGGGATTTACCTCTCGGGGGTTCCATATGAGTGCTAAGCTTCCTAAAGCTCCATTCACATCCACAACTACTGCCTTGTCACCTTTCTTGGTATGTGCCATGAGGGATTCAAGATTAGTACTACTGCATTTGGTTTCTTGGATAAGTATCATTGATGGATTTTCCTAGAGAATATTTATGCGTAGCATTGTTTAGTGAGATCGTTGATCCCCCTCAAATTCTAGGAGATAATATTCATTGAGAACTGGGAATATTTGAGGAAAATAACTTTGTGAGCTGGGAATATTGCCCTGATTCCACTAACTTGATGCCCAATGCATTGAGATGTTGGAGGTATGCTTTCTTCCCTTTTTCTTGAGATCTCTAGTGTTCTTCTTATGGTCCCTTTTTGAGAAGTTTTGGATGTCCAATTTACATTTGGATAGGGCATATTTCAATTGAATTTTCTTAGTTGGAATTGCATGAAAGGATTTGCGGCGACAGGATTATTCCATAGCTAAAATATCCAAATCTCCCAAATCTAAATAATTCATGTCTCCATCCATAACTACATATGGATCTGGGTTACCTACAACAAGTAAAACCTCATGGGGGACTATTTCCACTGAGGAGGAAGGTACATGATGATCTAGAATTTGATCCTTGTTGATATCTATGTTTTTCTTTTTGGAGGATGGCTAGTCATCCTCATGCGGGATATCTAGGTCATCTGGTTGATCTGTAAGGATTTCAAAGATATTACAAGTGGGGGTTGTAGCAGATTTATTGATCATATGATTCTTGTGATTTTGGTGTCGCCTAGAGGGTACCTTGGCAAATCCTTCCTCATCTATATCTTGTGTCTTCTTGGCATCTTGATCCTGCTTGATTTGTGGGAAGTCTTTGTATAATTTCCCATGTTCATGACATTTTCTGCATCGAAAGGGGACATGATCATTGTACACTGGTTGAATCCATTCCATATCCTCACGTGCTGGCAAAATTGTGTTTGGTATCTCTCTTTCTATGTGTATGTAGACACATATTCTTGCATATGAAGTGTATTTCCTAGCTATGGTTTGGTCAATGACTTTTACAAACTCTCCTAGGGAATTGCCAATTTCTTAAAAGTTTTATTCCTCCCAATAATCTTGTCAAAATGAATACATGAAAATTGATACTAGAGCCCATGAGAAATATTTTGTATTTGGGTTGAACCTCTCAATTTAGTTGCGAATAAATCATCTTTTCGAGTTGAAAAAGTATGGACCTCCCTCCAATACCTTGTCTTTGTCTTCGATCCTGGAGAATATGACAGTGAAGAAACCTTTGGATCCATGTTGGATATCAAAATGGGATTTGGGTTTCCATTTTGAACCGATCCAACCTGCCAGTTCTCTTTTAGTTGGCTAAATTCAAATAAATTTTCATATTAGAGAGTGATCCTTCATGAATTGCATTCTAGCATTGATTTGAGATGACGAGAGTTCTATATGAGGTCATTTTCTATGCATGTACTTCTTTTTCCCCTTTTCTCTATATCTGTTTCTTCCAACGGAGCTTGATCTCTTATTCTACTTCCATGTCCTTCAGCGGTGGGTTGCTGGCCACCACCTTATTGAGATGTGTGTTAGGAGAAAATTTTGGGTCCAGGTTTGGATCGATAGGAGGGGGTTTTCTTGCGAGTCCCTCAGAGAGAGCCATGAGTTTTCTCAGGGAAGAACCACAGAGGAGAGACAAAGGGTTAGAAATCAGGTGAAGGGGAAGCTAGGGTTTTGACAAAAGAGGGAGAAACACACATTTCAGAGTTCAAATCTTTCCAGATGGTTTGGAATTTTAATTATAAATGTGATTTAGAATTGAATTTTGTGTTGAAAAGATAATTTTAAATTGAGTTAAGATTAGACTTCGTATGTTGAAAAGTCAAGTTACGAGACTTAGCAAAATAATCTTCGTGATATCTCTGAAGACGAAGTTAATGATTATGGTGATATTTCTAAATATGAACTTGATAATGAGCAAGATATTTAATGGTATATACAAGTCAAACAATTTATTAGTTAGTATAAGGACTAAATATGAAGTGGTGTGAAAAACATCCAATGAAACAGTTATGCACCAAATTTCCTAAAAATGGATAGAAAGGGTAACCCAAAACATTAATATAAAGGGCTGTATGGGGAAAGGAAATAATAGAGAAAATGTGAACATAGGGATAATAAGGCATATGTGATTAAAGGGGAAAATGAAAAAGAAGTGACATTTAATGCAAAAGGGAGGGAGGTTACTTTTTAAGAATGGTGGACGTAAACTCTTTGCAAGGGAACACCATGGCAATATTAATAAAAAATGGATTTAAACATGAAGGTGGTACTCATAAACGGATGCAGCAAATGAATTAACGAAGGATGATTTTTTGACAAATTTTAATTGATAAGACACGAAAGGCTCTTTCTTGCCAAAACTTTCACTAAGTGTCAAAAGAGTCAAACGAAGATGGATTTTGTCAAATGTAATATGGATACAATCAGTACGACAAGATGAACATAATAAGGATGACTACCTAACATGGTTTTTCCTAGATGAAAGGATGACTAGTCACGGGGACTTCACTTAGTGAACCTCTCACATAGCACGTGCGATCATGGGATATTAAAGAATACCCTTATTTTCGAGAGATATTGACCCAAACTCTTTTTGTTGAAACCCCCTCCCAATACTTAAAACCTCCTCCACACCCATTTTTATATCTCAATCCTTATAAATCACTCTACCCACCCCCACCTTAAACTCGTCATCCCCCCAATACCTGCAATATATTGGTTCAATTTTTGATAATTTTAAAACCCACAATATGAACTAACGTGATAGGATATTGGCCAACAAGTGAAGCCCCCATGTGACTAGTACTTAGGACATGACTCAATTAGACTATACCGACACACATGATGTGACTTGGCAAGACTGTCGAAGGGGTTAAAAACATGGTCTTGGCTGGTAAGCACATGTTTAATGCTTTTGTTGTGAAAAATGTCTCCATATCAAAGATATGTAAGTAGTTTTTATCAATTAAGTCAGAAAGTAGCTACCCCGCAAACAGGAAAATTGCAGACAATGCAAAAAACCATTTAAAATAATGAGTCTTGTCCTATTTCTGTGTCCCTGTGATGAAAATGACTCATTTGTCTTTTGTTAATTTTTTTAACACTCATTTGTCTTAATGGTCAGAGCACTTTCCATGCCCTCCAACTCTACAAATTTGCTTAGTTAGGCTGTTCAATGCCTGGTTGAGATGATAACATTTTTTATAATCTCTAACAATATATATTTGATCACCTGTACCTGTACTCTCATATGCATCTTGATTTCGGTGCCATGTCCATAACGCATGTGTTGAATTTTGTACCTACAACACAGACAGGCAGAATCATTTTCATTGAATAATAAGAATCTTCAGTTATATACAGAGCCAGACAGCATTGAATAATAAGATTCTTCAATTACATACAGAGCAAGGAAAATCCTAAAATTGAACTCTGACCTCAAGTATGCCATGACCAAAACTGGATTCTCTGTAAGCACTCCACTCTGGCTACCTGTCCCAGCAAAACGTGCTGTCAGCACTGGAGGTGTATTTGGAAGAACACACGCCTCCATATTCTAGATGTATATTTTTCATATTGGGGCAGTTCCCACGCTCATCTGCATGAATATGCTTGGGAAGCCTCTCAGTGTTTCCTCCATCCCCAATAGTGATATATACAGGGCCACAAGGATCCAAGCTGTATTTATAAACTCGGACCGTTCTCTCGTATGCATGAACCTACAATACCATACACAAAGCTCAGGACTTTCAGAAAACATACATAGCAGAAAAATAAAGGGTCGTTCTGTGCAATTAAGCTGTAATGTATAAAGCATAAGATGCATGATTTAATGGCCTCTTACATGTCCATGGAAAGCAAGGTCAACACCATACTCGTAAATAAGGTCTTCCATATGTTGTCTCATGCATTCGAACTCCTGGTAATGGCTGCTGTAACTATTGTACCAAGGGCTGTGCCATGATGCTATTAGCCATGGTGTCACACTTTGATCTTACGTTTAAAAGTGAAGTACTCTTCACATATGTAGATTTGAGAACCAGGTTTGCCAAGTCTCTGAACACATAGTAAATATGATTATATCATATAAAAAATGATGGTTAAGAAGTGCACTGTACAGATTTCATCGCTAGACTCCAGTCTTGCTACTCGAGCGCAAACTCAAATTTTGAAGCGAAACAAACAAGTGATAATCGATCATTGAATTTTCAAAACATCAAAGATGCAAAGACTGCTGTAATGAACATCCAGATGACAATTGTCGCATGGAGTTGGGTGGGAACGAGCCCAGAACAGCTGGCTCCGATGGTACCACTTGCTATAACAGATGGCAATGGGATATAATTTTTATTTTTTTAATTTTATTATTATGATGTCATGTTGCCACATGTCAACTCAAATCCAGATACCAAATTCCAAAGTTTACATCATCTTCTATCCACCAATAAGCTGTTTACAAAATAGTTTTTTAACAATTTTTTTTTTTTTTTTTACAAATCCCTAAGTTATACTTTGCAAAACAGATTTTAATTTTTTATACCTGCCTCAAAAGAGAGCAACTAATACAAAAGTCAAAAGAGTTTGACTTGCAATCGATTACAATATACATGCTGAGGCAGGTATAATAATAAAAAAGTTTTTAAAATAGAATTGCAATAATTTAAATAATAAAAATGTTTTTAAAAAATAAGGTTTTTAAAATATAATTGAAAATATAGTCCATTTATGGAATACTATAATATTATAATGTTTTAATAATTTAAATAGTAAAAATGTTTTCAAATAAGTTTTTTTACAAATATATTTTAAATAAGATTTTTTTAATTATGCATGAACGCATAGATTTTAGTGTAGATTTCATGGATGCATAAATTTTAGTGTAAATTTCATGTATGCATACATTTCTGTGTAGATGTTAATGCAACATTTTTGATACATGGTGTGGACTAAAAATGGAAGATGTGCATGCGGAAGATGCTATGGGACAAACA
Source organism: Pseudotsuga menziesii (assembly GCA_001517045.1). Lineage (NCBI taxonomy): Eukaryota > Viridiplantae > Streptophyta > Pinopsida > Pinales > Pinaceae > Pseudotsuga > Pseudotsuga menziesii. The sequence continues at coordinate 203,065 of LPNX010596409.1, read as the reverse complement.
AGAGATGAACAAGAAAACGAAATGTAGAACGATAGAGAGTATATCAAGATGCTATGTTTTAATAATTATATTTTAAATAGTAAAAATGTTTAAAAAAAATAAGATTTCTAAAATATAATTGAAAATATAGTCCATTTATGGAATAGTATAATATTGATGATGATGGTTAACGTCCACTGAGACCAAACTTTGGTTTACCGGACGTTAACCAAAGTTTTAAAAAGTTTTATATTTTAATAATTATAATGTTTTAATAGTTATAATGTTTTAATAATTTAAATAGTAAAAATGTTTTTATATTAGGTTTTTTTCCAAATACATTTTAAATAAGATTTTTTTAGATATAATTGCAAATATAGTCAAATTAAAAAGTGTCATATTTGAAAATATATTGAATTTCAGTAACATAATTTCATTAACATGTATAGTGTGTTTTTTCCTTGCATATGTTTCAGTGTATGGTGTATTAATATTAATGCATACATTTCAGTGTAGATTTCATAGCTGTATAAATTTCAGTGTAGCTGCTCATGCATGAACGCATAGATTTCAGTGTAGATTTCATGGATGCATAAATTTTAGTGTAGATTTCATGTATGCATAAATTATAATGTAGATGTTAATGCAACAATTTTGATACAGGGTCTGGACTAAAAATGGAAGATGTGCATGTGGAAGATGCTATGAGACAAACAATAAAAGAACAAAAAATGAAATGTAGAACGACATAGAACATATCAAGATGCTATGTTTTAACAATTATATCTTAAATAATTTAAATAGTAAAAATGTTTTTAAAAAATAAGGTTTTTAAAATATAATCGAAAATATAGTTCATTTATGGAATAGTATAATAATATAATGTTTTAAAAAGTTTATGTTTTAATAATTATAATGTTTCAATAGTTATAATGTTTTAATAATTTAAATAGTAAAAATGTTTTTAAATAGTTTTTTTCAAATTTATTTTAAATAAGATTTTTTTAAAAATATAATTGCAAATGTAGTCAAATTGAAAAGTGTCATATTTGAAAATATATTGAATTTCAGTAACATAATTTTATTAACATGCATAATGTGTTTTTTCCTTGCACAGGTTTCAGTGTATGGTGTATTAATATTAATGCATAAATCTTAGTGTAGATTTCATAGCTGTATAAATTTCAGTGTAGGTGCTAATGCATGAACGCATAGATTTCAGTGTAGATTTCATGGATTCATAAATTTTAGTGTAGATTTCATGTGTGCATAAATTTCAGTGTAGATGTTAATGCAACATTTTTGATACAGGGTCTGGACTAAAAATTGAAGATGTGCATGCGGAAGATGCTATGAGACAACCAAGAGAAGAACAAAAAAATGAAATGTAGAACGACAGAGAGCATATCAAGGAAGAAAATATAACGAAATGACAACAAAATAATAAGAAGAAGAAAATAAACAAAAAGAAGATCAATTAGACGAAATGACAACAAAAGAACTAGAAGAAGAAAATAAATGAAATGTAGATCGACAAAAATAATATCGAAAAAGAAAGTTAGATGAATTTACAACAGAAGAACAAGAAGAACAAGGAAAACGAAATGTTGACTGACAAAAAGCATATCGAGAAAGAAAGTTGAAGCAATTGGAAGACCAAAGAAATCAAATTGTAGAACGATAAAGAAATCAAAATGTAGAACAACAAAAACAATATTCAACCAATATACCCGTAGAACCAACTATAGGCGATGACAAACGTGTAATGGTCACATAGCAACATGATGATGCCATGGTCCAATTTGAAGCAGTTCCAATTACTAATATGGTCTGAGTTACAGTAGTTCCAATTACTAATATGGTCGAATTTCAAGCAGTTCCAATTTTAGATTTAGTGTCTTTAGAGTTCTTATTCAAATAAGTTGATTTTGCGTTAATTTAGTTCATGTTAGAATCTGCGGCCATAAATTGCACAATGTTTCCCTAGTTCTCTTGCAAATGTGATGAAAATATGCCAGCATGCAAATCTTGATAAGAGACCAAAGATGGATGAGGTGGTTAAAATGTTAGAGAATATAGATACCAATAAAGGTGGAAGAATGATCTCTCTTGATCAGCCTCAGGGTTGTTTCTTTTTTTTCAAGCCCCATGGTCCTTAACTTGTCTTCTTAGGTTAGAAAGGCCTAGTATGAAATTTACAACAAATATATGGTATGTCATTTACATCAATATCTCGAGTTAAATATTTGGTAGGTCTACGATTTCAACCTCCCTTCTCATATGATCGATATGAGAAGATGTCAAAACTACGAGGCGTGGAGATAAGAAAAGATGAAGAATATAGATTGAGAATGATATCTATGTTTTCAACTTAACATATTCCTTACAATATGATAATCGTAAAATATATATAATTGCATAATGATGATCAAACTCCAATTTTGTGTCACTTCCCATGAGTGGAACTATCCTAGATCCAAATCCTATGCTCTATCAAGCGCCGAGAGGGATTAAATCTCCCGAGGTGCTAACCTCTCCTCGAATAGCTCCTTGTGTGCAATACATGAGAATAGGTTTGCACCTCGGGAGATTTGATCCCTCTCGGTGCTTGATAGAGTGCCCTAGGATTTGGATCTAGGATGGTCTAAATAAGAATTGAGTTAATACTTGGAGGTCATTTGTAATTGTCAATTGCCACTAATTACGAGTAAGACGTGGATGTTTAACATAACACATGTTTTTATATTTTGAGTTAAGTTGAATATTGGTGTTAATAATGGAATTCATTTGTAATCCATAAACTCATTTTTATTATGTGTGTGTGTGTGTGTGTGTGAAGAAGGATAAAGTATGTAATTCCCCACTATAGGCTAGCCAAATTAATTGGATGAAATTATTAGGTGATATGACTCTATGATAAAGAATGGTGGTTAATGTCTTTGCTTGATTTATAAACTAACATTGGGTGATTCATATATGAGCGTTTGTATATCAACTTCGGGACGAAGTTTTCTTAAGGGGAAGAGTATGTAATTCCCACTACAACTAGGCTCATATACATTGTTATGGTAGTTTACCTTCACTTATATACAAAAATAATTATGTGTCAATAGTTCATTATCTATCCTAGAACTTCAGGATGATCTTTCCTAAAGAGGAAGTGTATGTACTGCTCCGCTTTTACTTTAGACTAGGATTATTATGTGATACTATTATTTGAGGGTATTCGGTTTTGAATGACTTGATTGCGTGTGGATTCAGACTAGGATTATTATGCTACATTATTTTTTAGGGAATTCAATGATGAATGATATGGCTATATGTGGAAACTAGTACATTGATGAATACGTTGAATATTTTAAATTTGTCTGCTATAAAATTATGAAATGATAATTAAATGGATGCAGTTATGTTTATGTATATCATGTATGTTTGACGACTTGTCAAGTATGATAGGGAAATATAGGTATATCGATGCAAGGTTGCATCAATACCGCGTAAACTTTGAATTGAGTCAGGTATCCATGATAGATGATGTTAACTTGATGTAAATTTATATATTTTGATTTTTCTTTGAAATATTTGATGCACATGGTATTTCACGTGCAGATCTAGGATCAATATTTTCAATCGGTCCACATCAGGTAATGGGGTTGAATGGGAATAAATGCAATAAGACTAGCGATTACTCCATGTGATTAGTTGGGAAAATTGGATAGATGTTTTTTCTTTTCAAATGCATGTTGTCATGACGGTGTTTCGGTCACTCATGAGGATTGAAATAGGGGGGCACGCAATAAGGACTTGACCTTATTCCCCAAGAACCATAAATCTCTCAACAGGGTCGACCAGACTTAGTTAATGAGGTCTTAGTTGTAGCACTAGTCCCCATCACAAAAGAGGAAAATTTGAAGGGCATGCGATCAACATGGACCCTTGATATGGCCAACATAACATGATGCGACAATAATAATAAAAAAAAAACACTATGGGGGGGTAAGTGAGTATTTTTTTTTTAGAAAAATAAATAAATTTAATTATTTCAAAACTTAGTAACCACCCCGCACACACACAAAAATAGGAAAAAATGGTTTATTAAATGCAAATATAAATTAATATGTGAAGAGAGAAAAATAAAGAAATTAAATTATTTCAAGAGTTAGTAAACCACCATGCACAAACACAAATAGGAGAAAAGTGACACTTGGGGATGAATAATAAAAGAAAAATAAGTATTAAATTCCTAATTATGCATGAGTGAGATGCATGGAAAGTTTCGAAAAGCTATAAGAGAAATTGAGAGAATGAGGATCTCATCTCTTTTTTCCCTATTATTGGACGATATAAATGATGCCTAATTGTTATGGTGACTATTGAGAGTTTGGTTCATCATTCTACTAATAGGGTTGGGATCCCTTTAGTGAGATCTATGTATGTTGATTACACTATCATTTTTATTGTGTTCAGCGCCATTGCGGCTCAATGGGCCCTAGGGAAAGAAGAGTATCTGTTGGGAGTGGTAGGGTGTATTTTCGGTTGAAATCCAACGTTTGGAAATAGAAGCGTGGAATTGAAACATATCTTCGACAACCTTTCTCATCCCTTGGCACTTCATGACAAAGATTACAAGTCAACACAATGTTATTATGCTTTTTTTTTGGTTGCTTAAATATTTATTAGACGATTTTTTTATGTTACATTTGTTGTTTAATTTAAAATGTTATTGCTTAGACCATAGATCCATTGTTGATTAAAAAAAAAATCTTATTGGTTAATTCCTAGATATGATATTTTGAATATATATGCATGGTTATTTAGTGGATTTAGTAGGGTCCCTGCGGTTATTGTTTGGGGTAAACCCGACAATTAATTCTATTCCAATAGTATTTCACTTGAATTCTGCGACATGAGGAATCTTCACCATAGGGGAGGTGTAAGGAGAATGAATTTCGATTCCTAGGGTTAGTTTCCTTAAAGAGGAGGTTAGGACCAACCTTTTGAAATGTCTGGGGTACACTAGGTAGTTTACCAATAACCAAATAAATTTGAGTGACCAGATGAACCCATATTATAGATATGTTGATGAGGTTGCAATAGATACCGAAATTTGAAGAGAGGCTTAGTGTGCTTAGTGCGGAAACTACTCAAGAATACGTTCGATGACTACTATATGATCCACAAATAGGTTGTAATAGAGGGCTCATTCTAAGACAAGCATGACCATCCTTAGTATTGGCATGTAGGGTTATGGAGGTTGCTCATATGGTATGATTCTCGGGGAGAGTGTGAGTAAGGAATGAGGGAGCTTGTGAAGTATTGTACTTATGTGTTATTTTGTTTTATTGTTTCTATGACTTTGTTGATACATGAATGTGTAATGATATTGACGCATAATTGTATGAATGCTTTCATTTTACATCCCAGGAACTTAATCAAGAGCATTTCATAAGCAGGAAACTAAGATTGTATTAGTGCAGGTGGAAACTTTTGTAAAATGGGCACATGCACAATTTTTTCATCTTAATAATAGTATTGGTTATGTATTAAATTGTTTAAGTAAGTCATTTATTGTTGTTGTGAAATATAAATTATATTTAAATTTAAATCTTGTATTATTAAATTTGAATCTATATATTTAAGTATTGTATTGTTATTGTGGGGATTATAACTTTAGGAGGAAGTTTCCTGAAGGAGAGGAGTAGTTGATGCAATGAATGCTAAGGTGACTATTCAAAACCATGATAAATTAGTCAATTACGACTGTATTCATAGGATGTGGTCGATAGCTTAATGACTTACACTATAAAGATAATCCCCAAAATAAAAATATAAAATATATATATTCAATATTTGGAACAAAAAATCATAATATACATTTAAAAATGTATTTCCAGCAATCCAAAGTCCAACATTTCTACTTCTTCAATTCTTAATAGACTTGAAATATCTACTTGAAATATCCTAAAATCAATAGCAATAGGGTACAAATCTTGGCTTTGCTATATTTAAATACATTACCAAAAAAACAAAAGAAGAATCCTATCCATTGATTTCAACTTCTGTTTGATTCCTGCTTCTTCTTTAGTTCTTACTGTACCTAAAAAGTACAAAGCATGGCCTTGTCTTTATTATTCTATCCATAAGTGGAACTAGTAAAAGGTTTTACTAATTGTAATTTCCGTTCACCCATTCTATAATGGGTGAGTCACCTAGGATCTGCAAAATGATATTCGTCTTTATTTGCAATTTTTAGTCGGATATCCACAAAGCACATAGTTATGCTCTAATGTATATTGACTGAAAAACCCTTATTGCATAATGTATAAATGTACATTATGTGCACTTCCATTGATTATTTTATTGCTATTAGTGAAAAATTATATATAAATTAAATAAAATCAAATGCAATCGTATGTCATTTTCTTTGTTTATTGTTATAGGTTTCTCAAAATTTTAGCTAAACTTCATTTTTTTGTTATGGACATATAAAAGTTTTTCTTCACTTTAAGGTATTTTATTTTTATTTTTACAAACTATGTTCAAAAGGAAATTATGAACTTCTTTTTTACAATTTTATAAAGAAAATTTTAAGAGCTAAATATAATTTATGGCTAATTTTCAAAAGTTAAAAAAAAATATTCATCAATTTACATTTTTTTAAAAGGATTCACTCAAAATCCTTAGGATTTTTTTTTACTCTAAACATTGCCAAAATTGTCTAAAAACTATATAAAGTCCTTTTAAATTTGAATATTTTTTTAAAATTATGAGAAACATTTAATGATTGAGAGTTTAAGAATTAGTATAATTTGCCAAAATTTCTACACTTTCAGAAAATTATAGATCCTTAAAAATTTCCTTTAAATATTTTTATCAAAAAATGTGTTATACACCTCCTTTGTAGTTATTAACGCATGTTATACCTTCAATACTTCCATTGATTCAATACATATTCCCCACCATGTCTCATTCGACTTAATAATTGGCACAATAAAGACATTCCACCCCAAATACAAATTCATAATTAGCATAATAAAAATTACAACACGCTAATGTTTACTTTGTTTGATGCCATTACACCATTGAGTGGAGCCTTATCTCAAAAAATTGGGAAGAGTACTTCTAATTCCGATGCCATTACACCATTGAGTGGAGCCTTATCTCAAAAATTTGGGAAGAGTACTTCCAATTCCAAAATGGTTGATAATCATTGTTCCATTTAATTTCCTAGAATGAAACTATACAATATATGAGAATTTAATAGCCCGATGCTTATTCTGGAGCATTTGAGAATTCTCACATCAGGAACATGCATTGATAGCCTGATGCTTATTCTAGAGCATTTGAGAATTCTCACATCAGGAACATGCATTGATATGCTAAATATTTTTACTTTCTCATTAGGTGTGATAATAACAATAAAGAAAAACAACAACCTCATAATGGTTATGGGCCTTTCCCAATGTTTTACTTTATTGTTGGAAGCCTCTTCCATCATTCCTAATTAAGTTCCAACAAAGCTAAAAAAAGTTTCATTTTTAGAATTGGTAGATGTTACGATCTATTCTTAATTTTTTTGGACATGCCATAAATAGAAATGGAGAGAAGAGACATTATGACACATAAACTAAAATCTATTATAATATACTATGTTTTACAATACATGGAGACTCTAATATATAGAGTCGAGAGATGACTAACAGATGCTAAATATAGCTGATAGAGGTTGAGATAATATATCAACCATACACCAACCTAGGATAGAATCTCTCATCTATCAACAACTCACAACAGGATAAACATTAACTCTAACATCCTTCCTTAATGTTTATCTCGAATTTATTTGTAGAGTAGTCTTGATCTTCATACAACTTTCATTACTTTGAATTTATTAGGTACCTTTCAGTTGACATCCATATAAAAATAAAACCATCTACCAGAGTACATGGGTCCTCAACAGCTGTACCCGCCAATTCTCTAGGAATCCTTTTTAGCTAGATGATTTATAAATGCCAAACATAACTGGTCCTTCATACTGTGAGACTGTTTCATCTCAACTATCCCTTCCACTTCACATTAAGCTAGAGCTTGATCCACATCCACTCTATGTATAAGAGGGAAAACATTGTGCGATTCCACACCACATGTATGCCTGAACATTTGAACAGGTCTTACAACAACCTAGGGAAATCAACTTGTCAATGGCTAGCTTTACAACTTGGACCAAAAAGCTCTTCTTGGGTGCTGGGTACAACCGAACATGCACTCTCCATGGAATATACAACAAGAATTTTTAAATACTTTTCTAAATAGCCAATTATTTATGAATCTGACCAAGAACTATATAACCATTTCATAACACTAAAAAGACTTCACAGAAATTAAATAAGACTTCACAGAAATTAAATAACATAACTGAGCACACTGAAAACTCATTAAATCACAAATCAATCTTACTTTTGTCACTGAGTGAATTCTATAGTATGCACACCTTACTTCGCTATAAAACCTACAACTCATCTAATCTCACACGGGGTCCCACACATATGATAGTTTCCTTCCTTTCTTGCGATTGTTTCCACAACTCTCGTGAATTCAACCGTGGCAGGGAAACACGTTGTCCTAAATAATATGGAGATCCTCTTTTAATAGACTGCAATTCCTTCAACAGGTGAAGAACTCTTGTTTCAATTTCAACAAAATGCAGTGCACAACCCCTTCACCAATGGCAGCTTCAACATAGTGTGGGCTCTATTTAATTAATCCTCCACAACCAAGGCTGACAGGGTCAGCAAGCTCACGGATGACTTGCAAATGACAGATGGGTGGAGTAAGCCGACTTTCGAGGGTTTTTTAAGGCAGCATTTTGAATACTCAGTAGATGGCTTTCTCTGCAGATCTCATGGGGTGACTAATTCTCTACAAAGGCTCCTCCTTCACACGGTTCTTCACAGCGACAGCTTCTCTTTTGACACATACAATAAATATTCTCCAATATGTGACCCTTATGTGTCCCCTCTTACACATATTTACCAATAAAAAAATGTTTCGGCTTACTCCAATTTTGATTGGGCAACGTTCTCTTCACCCAGCGGTATACACCCAGCAATATAGCAGAGACTGCGAGGGCAACGATCTCTTCGGCGTCAATTTAATGTAATGATGGGTAGTAGTAGCGTCAATTAAATAACCAAGAGAAACAACAACAACAATCTCAGCGTCAATTTTCTCCTCTTCACTAATAAGGTGTCATGATGGACAACGTTTAGCAGCGATCGGCGGGCTCTTCCACGTGGAGGTTATGGAAGCGAGCTCCTCCTCTCCAGAAAGTAACTCTCTCTCTCTGGAAACGATCTCTTCTCGTGGATCTCACACAAGGATGCAACTTTCTTCAATGGCCCTTACTCACACGTATGGTAGTAGTAAATATTCCTAAGATGGAACAGTATTTAATCTTTGGCGGATCCTCACACACAACAAACCTAACAACGTTCCTCTCTCACATAGCCCTGAGCACTCCCTCACGGGAGTAATGCTGAGCCTAGCTTTGATACCAAAATAGAAATTTGGCAGATCCTCACACACACAACAAACCTAACAACGTTGTTCTCTCACATAGCCCTGAGCACTCTCTCACCGGAGTAATGCTGAGCCTAGCTCTCTGATACCAAAATAGAAATGGAGGAGATATTATGACACATAAAATAAAATCTATTATAATATATTATGTTTTACATTACATGAAGACTCTAATATATAGAATTGAGAGATGACTAACAGACGCTAAATATAGCTGATAGAGGTTGAGATAATATCTCAACCATACACCAAACTAGGATAGAGTCTCTCATCAACAACTTACAACAAGATAAACATAAATCTAACAACCACTAGCTTACAGTTTCATGTAACAACCCAAAGACATCAACTAATTTAGTTTCAAAGTATCTATAATATTTTATGTGAATCCTTTTGGTCTACACAACTATGTTTCAAAGGTAAGAAAATTCCCATGCTTGTGCATTTAGAAGCACTCAAACCCTCATTAGTCTATATAACCTACGACCTATAGGTTGTCCTTGAAGCTTAGTGATATTTATAGGCATGGTTGTATGAAAAAAAAAATGGCTATTCTCCATTCTAATATTCACTCTAAGAAGATAACTCATAATATTTTTTCTATACAAAAATATTATTTGAAGTGTTTATATGAGCACTGGTTAATCCCTGGGTAAAGAAGAATTAAAGGATTACTCTCAGTTTCTGGTAGACTTTTCTCTTATCATTTTCTCCTTACATTTGATACAGTCTTGGGAACTTAGTTTGGATAATCATTCACCTGAAACCTTGGAAGTCCAATACTAATTTTTTAATTGTAGATATATTTTCTTGCAGAATTCTGTACTAAAATGTTCTTTGGTAGGTTTTGCATGGGTTATTTAGTCAATAGTTAGTTCTATAAGACTCTCGGTTCTTTGTATTTAATACATTACTCTGTTACTGTTTTTCTTAATGAATTATTACAGCAAGGCCAAGGTCATTCCTATTCAAGAAGAAATTATATTAGTTCTTGACATTTGTTGGCAAGGTTGTTCCTATTTATTATATGATATTATGAAGGCTTTCAACATAATATCTCATTAGGCAACATGAATCCGAAGATAAATAGTTAACTTCCTGAAAGTGAATTTAATTTGTTTAGATGTTTTTAATTACCTTAAGTAGAAACATATATTGAAGAAAGAAAAGGATTTAATTGAGAGTCTATTTGAATATTTATTCTCCTCCCCTCTGTCACTTGTTGTCTATACCCCTATATATATTTATTTATTCAAACTATTGGTAAAATTATTTTAAATAAATAGTGAAATCATCCTAAAATAGATAGAAAAGGAATGCTTACTATGAGCAATGAAGTCTCGTCAAATAGAAATATAAAGACCAAATCAATAATAGCTAACTAGATTTATTAAGATTTACATTAACATAATAAACTAGAAAACAAGTACAACCAACAGTTAAGTTATCTCATAACGGTCAATACTAACTATCTTGGAAATCCAAGTAGCATACCTATATGTTCATTGGTCAATACTAACTATCTTGGAAATCCAAGTAGCATACCTATATGTTCATTTAGAGCCTTGTTTAGTTGAAATGTAGAGACCTTTGAGCATCATGATAACCCATAGATCGATATTATTATAATTTCATCCAATATTAATTATAGTTTCTTGATGAGCACATGTGCAACACCGGAAGAATAAATATAATGATAAAATGCAACAAAAGATGAACCATAATGAAGGTATTCCTTGGTCTAGTCATCTCTATGCTATGTTGGTCCAATTACTTATTACCTACCTAAATATGTCGGTTGGGGTTCCCTTAAATTGTTTAATAAGCACGGGAAAATGCACACTAAGAAGTAAAGATAGTTTATCTTGCAACACAATCAAGACCAGAGATATATAGTACTTTCACTCAATTTAAAATCCGCTTACAAAGGAGACATTGTCATTGTTCCCATATTCATTCATTATATGTCTCGTGTTTGAGTATGTTATAATGTTTATCAAACAATGACTCACATTATTGGTTGGAGTTCATTTGTAAGGGTAATTCATCTTCCCAAAACTTTAGACATACATAAATAAAACCATCAAAATACACTTACAACATATTTTATATAATAAGTAATCTATTGTACTTAACAATTGCATCTATGCAATGCAAAACACCTTGTGACATGCACCCTTCGATTAAACCTATTTTCAACATTTACAACAATACAATATTCACCATATTAGTAAGAAGTAGGATTTTGTCATGTATAAGGGTATTTTAAGGGGCAAATTCATGTATTAAAATATCTCAAGCATTTCTCATGGGTAGTGGGAAACTAAAAATAGAATAACAAACTTGTAAATAAATACTAGTTATAAATAAATATTTATGGACCATTTATTTAATTAACTGTGATTAAACCCCCATGAGTAAGTCATAACAACCGTTCCTCGTGGGAATTTACAAAGAATAATGGCTCTGAAGCACCATAGACAACCTCAAACTAGTGCCTAGACCGGCACACTAGTGGATCAAGTTATTTTACACTCCTTAGGAGAGATGTATGGCATGTACAGGGATTGGGTGGCAGGAAAAAGACAGATCCAAAATGTGGGACATAATCCTGACTAGAGTCAAGACAGGGAACTCAAGAAGCAAAAGTAGGACCAAGACCAATCATCCTCATCAAAGTGGGTAAGGGAACCCTTAGTTATAATTAAGGAATTCCATAAATCTATTTTACCAAAATTTTGAGGGAAGCAAGAGGGGAAGGTGGCAATATCCTAGTTGGTGGGAGTCAAAAGGGATCTTAGCTTTAAAGATTTCACCACTAATGTGAAGGTGCAAATAAATATGAGTCTTATGATGGAGAAAACACTGAAGAGGTAAGTGAAGGAGGAGCAGAAGATTTAGATTGGGCCCTTACATGTATCATGGAACTGTTTGAATAAAATTTTAGAACCAAATACTTGTTAGACACGTATAAACACCAACAAGAAGTATAATTCCGTGTAGTCACAACAAAGGGGAAGGTCAATATAAGAATACAAAGCATAATTTTACTCATTGGTGCATCACATTGATCACATGGTGGACGGTGGTAGGAAAAAAAATATTTCTTCATGGTATGGATGACGATGTCCGTACAGAGGGACATATATGGAAACCCACCACCATTGCATAAAATTCAAATATATCTAAGCAGGTTAAAAAAAATATTAATATGGGAACATAGGCTCAGGTACAAGAACCAACTAGTACCCTACATATTGGGGGAAGGAGAGTTTCTTACCAAGGATATCGTTTATAAGCAGTTAGGATGACCAATATGTCAGCCACTTCCCCTACCAACTCATCAACCATCCCGTATAACATAGGGTTGAGAGTATGGGTTATATCAACATCGAGGTGGAGGCTAGGGTAAGGGTTGTGGTGGTATGGGTTATATAGTTTCCACGACCCTAGTTGGGATTAAATGTTTTATATGCCAAGGTACCCAATATCGGTGGGACTTCCTAGTGGGGTAGGTAGGATTCGATTGCGGAGAGTCAGGGACACAAGGAATTTAGCCATAGGGTCAACATCAAGTTCATGCCACAGTTAAACATCATCAAACATAGTACTAGGTTACAGTTATGGAGTCAACGACATTCCAAGGAAGGGGTCATCGTAGTCAAACATTATTGTGTAATGAACCACAAAAATCGATAGTTGCACATTTGCATCATGGATTAGATTAAGGTCCAATGGGACTAGAATAGTCCATAATCAACCACCTAGAAGGATAGAGATACTAAGCGACATGAATTTCCATATATTTTTGAGTAGATTTATTGGTTAGGAACATGATGCATGGTTTATTACAAGCAACTAGTTTATGTTGGTACTCAGTATGGAACTTTGTTAGTTCATCTTAATATTTGGTGACATGTGACACATAGTTATGATATGATGCTATTTCATGATGATACTTAGTATGGAACTTCATTATTTCATATTTATATATTTAGTGACATGTGACATAGATATGATATGCTATTATTTAATCTTGATACTCAGTATGGCACTGTGTTACTACATCTTAATATTTAGTGACATGTAACATATACTTGATTTCTTGTTATTACATGTGACATTCAAACTGGAACTTATTTTTTCATCTTAACTTTTGTGGTAGATGACATATAGTTTATGATATCTTGATAGTACATGTTATTCAATAGGATATTTATTTTGCTTCATCATGATGTATGCCATGTTGTTTCATGTTCAGATGGTACATTATTGCTTCTGCATTATGTATAGTGACTAATGACATATGGCCTTATGATATCATGTTATTTATGTTGATATTGAGAATGTAACTTTATCCTATAATAGATGTAAATTCATTGATGGAATTTAATGACATGTCAATTCAATAAAATTCTTAGAATGCTTAATTATTGCATCACGGGTTGTTATTTTATGAGGATATAACACAACATACAATATTCAGTGGAATATGCTATTATCCATAATGAATTTTAAGTTATATTGTTGATTGAGCATATGATTACTAATCATTGTTCTTTGTGGTGAGGGGAAGTATGTTTCAGGTAATTTACTCAAGGCCTTAAGAGGCCTATCATTCTAGGATTTCATGGGAGCCCATAACCACGAATGAGAATGACTATAACAAACATCTTATGGGATGGGGGATAACCCAATAGTTAATTTTATGCCAATGGTATTTTCGTTGGAAGTCCATGGCATGAGGAATCCTCATTGTAGTGGAGGTATATGGAGAAGGAATTTTGATGCATGGGGATGTTTTCCTTAGGAAGGATAGAGAGGAGGTTGGGGTCAAACTTTTGATATCTATGGGGTACATTGGGGTAGTGTACTGATAACCAAATACCTAGGTAATAAACTAAAGCTAGGTAAATGAGACCCATATTTTGGCTATGTTGATGAGGCCACAATAGATTCCAGAAGTAAGAGAGTTTATTAGCGCAGTTAGTGTGGAAAATACCCATGAATACTTCTGATCTCTGATGTATGATACGTGAAAATATTAGAGTAGAGATCCTATGCCATGGTGAGTAGGACCATCTAGAGTATTGGAGTGAATGGTTATGGAGGTTTCTCGGATAGTATGATTCATAGGGAGAGGGTGAGAAAGGAGTGCAAGAGCTTGTGAAGTATTATACTTCTATGTTATTTTATTTGGTTTTATTTTATTTTATTGTTTCTATGACTCGACTGATACATCGATGTGTAATGAGATTGATGGATAATTGTATGAATGATTTCATATAACATCCCATGAAATTAATCAAGAGAATTCAGTAAGTAGGGAATTATAATTGTATTAGTGCAGGTGAAATTTTTTGCACGATGGCCAGTTGCACAATTTTTTCATCTTCACAATAGTATTGATTAACTATTAAACTAATTAAGACTGCTACTGTTGTTGTGATATATAATTTAAATTTAAAATTTAAGTCTTGTATTATTAATTTTGAATTATTATTTTTAAGTAGTGTATTATTGTTATGGGGATTATAAATTCGGGGTGACATTTCCAGAAGGAGGGGAGTATGTAATGTTCCAAAAAAAAAATCTAGCTAAACATAAGCATGATTGCTTATGAACCAACTAACAAAATGAAAATAATGGAAATTGAGAAAGAGTTGATCTATTTGGATCCTCTCTCTTTTGAAATAATTGAAGGCTACTTGGCATGTATCAAGGAACTTTAGTTGAAATGGGGTGAATGTGGAAAGGATTTTCCCAATAAATGTGGTCTTATTAAAAAATCAATCTTAGTGAATCTAAAGAAACCATATTATGTGTTATGTTCAACATTTTGTGTTAGTTGGACCTCCAAAAAAGATGATGTTAAGGATTTTTCAATTGATTATTTCTATGGTTACTAATTATAGCACATACAAATTTGTTTGGTGTATTAAATTGAGCACATAGATCTGTGGACAAACACACAACTCATAAGATAGAACACACAATTTACTCAGCAATTGAAGAATGAAACAGTGCAAAAATGGCTTGCAGTTTTGAATGCTTTCATTAATAAAAAAGGTAATTAGATAATAATTACAATGAAGTACAATGGCTTTAATAGCCACTTGCAATTCGAATCCACATGAGAAAATTTGAATTGATTAGACTCTACTTCACTGTAGGTAACTAAGACCTTGTATAAATCACTATCGGAGGACTCAATAGTTAACTGACCTTGTCTAAACCATAACTGGAGTTCATCAAAGTTCTAAAACACAACTCAAGTGTTACATTCAGTATTGACTAAGGCTAACTGACCGTGGTAGGTGAGAAATGCGCCCCTCTTGAGTGCAACCATGCAAACCTAGCGCTAACTGAATGTAGAGGACTAGAACTGAATGTAACTAACTCCTAACTTAGCTTGACTAGTCACCAACTGAACTGAACTGACCTTGGTTTGTTTCGACACTCCCAGTGGCTCCTAAATTGATGCATGTAAGTGAAATTAGTGGTAGTAGGCCTCAATTAGTGTTCCCTATACTTTAGTAACTGAAACATGTGCCCCAATTAGGCTAAGTGGACCCAATGGTGCTAGTGACTAAAAATAGACTGGATGGACTCCCAATTTAGACATAACTCCTGATTTAGACATATGACCAAATTGGACAAGGAAGGATTAATAATCCTAACACCCCCCCTGAATGCTAACTTGGACAATCTGTGGAACCTGGTAACTAAGACCATAGGTCACCCATTACATCAAGTAAAATAAAGTAACTGCTTAATACAAGGATATGGGGAAAAAACCACATGGGAAAAAATCCCCCCCTCTATCTAAGCAGGTAGAATCAGGTCTCAAGTTTGAAAAACTTGAAAATATGTTCCTACAATCTTCATCTCTGTGAGGTAGCGAAGCAACATGCATGGTGTGCTGTGCATAGGTATTATGGGGCCTGGCATGTAGACTTCTCCTTCTTCTCCAAAAATGATGATGGAAGGAAGGATGAATGTAACCTTTGTCTCTTGTTGGATGAAGAGGTGTATGATCATATCCATTCTTCTGAATGTAATGAGACTAATCCCTTGCCATATATCATCTTATAGGGAGTCTATTACATCTCTCTGAAGGAAGTAAGATTGCATGGCATAGCACAAGGGTCTTTCCTTTCTGAATGTCAGGTGAGTTTCGAGTCATCTTCCTAGCTTCCAGTTTGGAAGTAGGGACTGAATATAGATCTGAGTCACCCTAAATATCAATCTCATAAACTGATAAACATGGATCTGCAATACTAGTAGAAGCTGTAAAAGAAGTAGATGCAATGATTTTACCTTCCCTTGCAAGTGGCTACTGAGAGTGCACTGGTTCTGAAGGAGGCGTGAAATGTGAGAACTCATATGATTTTGAAGCATGATTTGCAACACCCTTCGCTATGATGCTCCCAATAGAGATATCTGTGATCTCCATTGAGTCAGGACCAAATATCACTCACTTTGGAGATCCAGTATGGGTCATCTGATAGACAAATAATAGGTTTGAAGCTAGGGAGGGAACAAATAACACATCTTTGAACCTTCCATGTTCAAGCTTGACAGAGCCCTTCCATTTTGTTTTGACTTTATTGTTATTGCCCATCTGAATACTAGGATCATCAAAGGACTAAAAATAAGAGAATGATTCTCTAGATGAAACCATATGGTTGGAAGCTCCATAATCAATGAGGAAGACATGTGCTGATGTGGAGCAAGCCTTCAATGCATGGAATTTCCTTTGGTATTCTTCATATTCTTCTTCAGAGTCATCCTTCCTTGGACTAGCAAGTACATAAATGTTATGTTTCTTCAAAATAAGAGCCATTTCATCAAGTTGTCTTCTCATATAGGAGCTTTCTGAATGAAAGCCCCTTCCACAGTAAGAGCAGAGGACCTCACCTTAGCCATTCTTATTGCTTCTCTTCGAACCTAAAGGCTCTTTTGACTGCTCTTTCTTCATAGGAGACTCATCTCTTTTCTTCCATTTGTCATTTGTTACCTTATCTCCTCTTGCAACCAAAGCTTGATCTTTGGAAGATCGAATGATCCCCATTTGGATCAATTTATCATTCTCAGAAATGAGAGATTGGATGAAGGCATTAAGAGTGGGCATATTCCAATTTGGAGTAGTGAGCCTTACTGTTTGGAAGGTGGATACAAAGACTAAGTAGTCTGCATTGATATTTGTGAGAATGGAAAGGATGAGCTGATATTCATCCTTCTCCACTTTGCATTGCTTCAACTGATATATCAAAGTTCTTGAACTTTGTGAAGAATTCATTCAGTGATTCGAAGTTGGATGGATTAAGAGTGATCATATCATTTTCTAGCTGATGGATCCTCATCTCATCCTACTTATCAAATAAGGAGGCAATCTTGTCCCAAATCTCCTTGGGAGTCTTCAATCCTTGGATGTGGAATCGAAGATCTCTAGAAACTGAGGAGAACAAGTGTCCATGGGCTTCATCAAGCCTGTTCAAGTACTTTTCTTTGTCATGATCTAAAGCTGGCACTGCCTCTATTTCTTCTATGATTCTGAAGAGTTACTTGGTGCAGAGCATTACCACCATTTATTCCTTCCATTGGTGATAGTTGAAGGGAGTGAGAGGCTCTACTGGATGAACGATTTGGAATGCAGTAAGAAGGACTGAGCTGATGTAGCGAATGCAGTGAGAAGAAAGGGTTTCTTGTAGCGAATGCTGTAAGAAGAGCTGATAACCTGTCACACAATCAAACATACAAATTAAGGTCGACAGTCTTCACTTTTGGAATTTCCTTCACACCCAAAATAGTTGATCAAGCAATCTTGATCAACAATTTCCTAACTTGGGATATTAAGTGGTAAATTCTCCGCTTCTGGTGTAGTACTGGAAGGAGCAATTTTGCTCAAAAAAATGATCCAGCTGGAGATCTGAGGAGGAGAGGTGTCTTGTCCACCGAGGCTCTGATACCAAATTAAATTGGGCACATAGATCTAAGGAAAAACACACAATTCACAAGATAGATCACACAATTTACTCAGCAATTGAAGAATGAAACAATGCAAAAATGGCTTGCAGATGTGAATGCTTTCATTAATAAAAAAGGTAATTAGATAATAATTACAATGAAGTACAATGGTTTTAATAGCCACATGTAATTTGAATCCACATGAGGAAATTCGAATTGATTAGACTCTACCTGACTGTAGGTAACTAAGACCTTGTCTAGATCACTATCATAAGACTCAATGGTTAACTGAACTTGTCTAAGCCATAACCGGAGTTCATCGGAGTTCTAAAACATGACTCAAGTGTTACATTCAGTGTTGACTAAGGAAAACTGACTATGGTAGGTGAGAAATGTGCCCCTCCTAAGTGCAGCCATGCAAACCTAGAACTAACTGAATGTAGAGGACTAGAACTGAATGTAACTGACTCCTAACTTAGCTTGACTAGTCACCAACGGAACTGAACTGACTTTTGTTGGTTTCGGCACTCCCAGTGGCTCCTAAATTGTAGGGATTGGTCTAGGAGGCTCCTAAATGGATGCATGTAAGTGTAATCAGTGGCAGTAGGCCTCAATTAATGTTCCCCATACTTTAGTAATCGAAACATGTGCCCTAGCTTCCAGTTTGGAAGTACGGACTGAATCTAGATCTGAGTCACCCTGAATCTCAATCTCATAAAATGATAAACATGGATCTGCAATACTAGTAGAAGTTGCAAAAGAATTAGATATAATGATTTTACCTTCCCTTGCAAGTGGCTGCTGAGAGTGCACTGGTTCTGAAGGAGGCATGAAATGTGAGAACTCATATTCTTTTGAAGCATGATTTGCAACACCCTTTGCTATGATTCTCCCAGTAGAGATATTTGTGATCTCCACTGAGTCAGGACCAAAGATCACTCGCTTTGGAGATCCAATATGGGTCATCTGATAGACAGATAAAAGGTTTGAAGCTAGGGAGGGAACAGATAGCACATATTTGAACCTTCCATGTTCAAGCTTGATAGAGCCCTTCCCTTTTGTTTTGACTTTACTGTTATTTCCCATTTGAATACTAGGATCATCAAAGGACTGAAAAGAAGAGAATGATTCTATGGATGCAGCCATATGGTTGGAAGCTCTAGAATCAATGAGGAAGACATGTGCTGATGTGTAGCAAGCCTTCAGTGCATGGACTTTCCTTTGGTA
Source organism: Pseudotsuga menziesii (assembly GCA_001517045.1). Classification (NCBI taxonomy): domain Eukaryota; kingdom Viridiplantae; phylum Streptophyta; class Pinopsida; order Pinales; family Pinaceae; genus Pseudotsuga; species Pseudotsuga menziesii. The sequence goes on along the minus strand of LPNX010596409.1, from coordinate 183,310 downwards.
TTCTTCATCTTCTTCTTCAGAGTCATCCTTCCTTGCACTAGCAGGTACATAAATGTCATGTTTCTTCAAAATAAGAGCCATTTCATCAAGTTTTCTTCTCATATAGGAGATTTTTGAATGAAATCCCCTTCCACAGTCAGAGCAGAGGACCTTGCCTTTGCCATTCTTCTTGCTTCTCTTTGAACCTGAAGGCTCTTGTGACTGCTCTTTCTTCATAGGAGACTCATCTCTTTGCTTCCCTTTGTCATTCGCTACCTTATCTCCTCTTGCAACTAGAGCTTTATCTTTGGAAGCTCGAATGATCCCCATTTGGATCAATTTATCATTCTTAGAAATGAGAGATTGGATGAAGGAATTAAGAGTGGGCATCTTCCAATTTGGAGTAGTGAGCCTTACTGTTTGGAAGGTGGATACAAAGACTGAGTAGTATGCATTGATCTTTGTCAGAATGGAAAGGATGAGCTGATCTTCATCCTTCTCCACTTTGCATTGCTTCAACTGATATATCAAGTTCTTGAAGTTTTAGAAGAATTCATTCAGTGATTCGAAGTTGGATGGATTAAGAGTGATCAGATCATTTTCTAGTTGATGGATCCTCATCTCATCCTACTTATCAAATGAGGAGGCAAGCTTGTCCCAAATATCCTTGGGAGTCTTCAATACTTGGATGTGGAATCATAGATCTCTAGAAACTGAGGAGAACAAGTGTCCATGGGCTTCATCTCTCCTGTTCAAGTACTTTTGTTTGTCATGATCTAAAGCTGGCACTGCCTCTGTTTCTTATATGAGTCCTAAGAGCTGCTTGGTGCCGATCATTACCACCATGTCTTCCTTCCATTGGTGATAGTTGAAGGGAGTGAGAGGTTCTACTGGATGAACCATTTTGAATGCATTAAGAAGGATTGAGCTACTATAGTGAATGCAGTGAAAAGAAAGGGCTTCTTGTAGCGAATGCTGTAAGAAGAGCTGATAACCTATCACATAATCAAACATACAAAGTAAGGTCGACAATATGCACTTTTGGAATTTCCTTCACACCCAGAATAGTTGATCAAGCAAGCTTGATCAACAATTTCCTAACTTGGGATATTAAGTGGTAAATTCTCCGCTTCTGGTGTAGTACTGGAAGGACCAATTTTGCTCAAAAAAATGATCCAGCTGGAGATTTGAGAAGGAGAGTTGTCTTGTCCACCAAGTCTTTGATACCAAATTAAATTGAGCACATAGATCTATGGACAAACACACAACTCACAAGATAGATCACACAATTTACTCAGCAATTGAAGAATGAAACAATGCAAAAATGGCTTGGAGCTGTGAATTCTTTCATTAATAAAAAAGGTAATTAGATAATAATTACAATGAAGTACAATGGTTTTAATATCCACATGCAATTCGAATCCACATGAGGAAATTCGAATTGATTAGACTCTACTTGACTGTAGGTAACTAAGACCTTGTCTAAATCACTATCGGAGGACTCAATAGTTAACTGACCTTGTCTAAACCATAACTGGAGTTCATCAGAGTTCTAAAAAACAACTCAAGTGTTACATTCAGTATTGACTAAGGCTAACTAACTATGGTAGGTGAGAAATGCGCCCCTCCTAAGTGCGGCCATGCAAACCTAGTGCTAATTGAATGTAAAGGACTAGAACTGAATGTAACTGACTCCTAACTTAGCTTGACTAGTCACCAACTGAACTGAATTGACCTTGGTTGGTTTCGACACTCCTAGTGTCTTCTAAATTGTAGGGATTGGTCTAGGAGTCTCCTAAACTAATGCATGTAAGTGCAATCAGTGGCAATAGGCCTCAATTAGTGTTCCCCATACTTTAGTAACTGAAACATGTGCCGCAATTAAGCTAAGTGGACCCAATGGTGCTAGTGACTAAAAATAGACTGGATGGACTCCTGATTTAGACATAACTCCTGATTTAGACATATGACCAAATTGGACAAGGAAGGATTAATAATCCTAACATGGTGAAGGGAAACTTGAGGCCAAGTAACAAACATATTTTTGAAGTAAAAAGGTTGTTGTAATTATAAAGAAAGTGGTCAACGATAAAAACAGGAGAAAGAATGTGATTAAATTGACTAGGTTGTTAATAAAAATAACAATGATCAAACTTTGACTAAGGTAGAAAAAGGAAGAATAGCCATTATTGTGGGAAATTAGGACATATCAAAATGGATTTTTGGTGGAAGATCAAGGAATTTTATAAGAAATAGAATAAGTTTGAATGATATGTGTCAAATTAAAGATTGACTAACATGCAAAACTGAACATCAAAAGGTAAGGAATATAACTATACATTTTTTTGTAATGTTTCTTAAGCCTTCCATGCGCATACTTATCAAAGTGAATGGATAGTTAGGACTGGTTCTACCCATTATATGGTAATAAATGCTTCTCTCTTTTCTTCATTTAGTGGAGAAAAATAAAATATCTATACCATATAATTATGTATGCTTTGTTGCTAATTTTGTCAATATTCAATGTTGCAATGATGTTATAAGTGATGTCTATCATGTACCTAGTGTAAGACACTACCAATTTGTTGTCTACACCCCAACTAGATCATATTAGAAAGTATGCAGAATTTGTTTCCATAACGATTTGTGGTGAAGGGAATGCATAACATATTTTTTGTTATCATTGAAGCTTTTCTTCCTCTTAAGGACACACTATATAAGTTTTGTGAATTTACCAAAAAATATATGGTCAACTAAAATAGGGTATTTCCACATAGAATGAAAACATTAAGAAACTACTCACACAAATAGATCACCGATCATCATACCAATGTTTCTATGTGGTTAAAACCCTCAAAGAGGTAAATATTCCATATCCCTAGCCAAATGGATACTTGAGGCAACATATTAATGCAACAGGAAAAGTAATTTACATATGTGTTTCTCACAATAAATCATCAATAAAATGACCCTCCATGCTCTTTATATAAATGTCATGGACCAATTTAATAGTAAACCATGGATCAATGGCTATTAAGATCGAAGGGAAGATGAAACATCAGATCACTATATGTATAGAACATATTGTGACCATAAGTACAAAAGTACAAATGCATACTAATGCATACAAAATAAAAACACTTTACCTAAAGACACATTAGTCCAAGTTGATCTTAACTAACTCCTAAGTGTCTTAAAATCCTAACATATCCCCTTAAGAACAACTCGAGATGGGATTAAAGGATTTACAAAGGTGACACAATAAGAGAAGGAAAAAAGCCTTGAAACTTGTCCTCCCTCAATGACAAACTCTTAAGCTCCTAGCATAGATCGAATTTTAGAAAACTTCACTTTTGTAAGATACTTTTTGAAGACGTCTAGAAATTGATCATCTATAGTGAAAAATAACACTTCAAGAATGTGACCTTGAATGATCCTTTTGCATTTGTAGCTCAATGTGTTTGTTGTAGTGATGTTGATATAGATCTTTGGTGAGCTTGATGGCACTCTAAATATCATGCACCATTGGGTATTTAGATGTTGCTTCTAAAATCCAAACTCTTAAAGGTTTTTTCATAGACATAAGGCTTATTGGCTTGTATTAACAGAAGCTCAACACTATGCTTGTACTTAAGAAATATAAATATTTTGGTTTTTATTACAATTCCAAGTGACATGTCTAGAACAAAGATTGAAATCATTACCCACAGTAAAATTTTGGTCGTTGGGTTCATCGTCCCAATTGGAATTAGTGAATCCAACCAATAAGGGACCCCCCTTGAATTGTAATGAATCCAAAAATGAATTGTACCCTCACTATATTGAAGTATATTTTTTCTCTCTCCAATGTATATCATGGTGTGTTTTCATATACCAAAAAACAATACCATTAGAAAAGGAAACACCAAGAGGGGTATGAGACAAATACAAAAGCTTCCAACTAACTGATATTACAAGGTGGCATCTACTTTAGGTGTAGTGCATGTGGCTGTAATTTCAACTCTACAATGGAATGGAGATGGGGCTGGTTTACAATATTCCTTTTGAAATGATGAAGAAGGTCACAAGCATGCTTAAACTATTAAAGAAAAAATAATTCCATGGTTTGTAAGAATTGGAGGCCAAGAAAATAATGCAAATGACCTAATTTAATTATTTCAAAGTTCTTGTTAAGGATAGATTTCACATGGGTTAAAATATTAGGGTCACTACCAAAAAGAATAAGTCCATCAACATAAAGAATAAGGATTTTGAGATGGATTCCTACCATATGTCCTAAGTTAATCATTTCAAAGTTCTTATTAAGGATATATTTCACATGGGTTAGAATATTAGGGTCACTACCAGCAAGAATAAGGCCATCAACATAAAGAATGGGGATTATGAGATGGATTCCTACTCTCTTGGTATAGATATTTGGGTTAAAATGACATATAGAATAATTGATGTCAAGAACAAAGCTATCCATTCTAGCATACCAAGCTTGAGGAGCTTGCTTAAGTCTATAAAGAAATTTCTTTAGGCGACAAACAAGGATAGAGTCATTCTAACATAGCCACGTGGTTTTCCCATGTAAATTCATTCTTGCATATCTCCATGAAAGAAGGTGGATTTAACATCCATTTGATGGAACTCCCATTTATGTGAAGTGGAAAGGGCGAGAACGAGATAGATGGAATTTATTTTGGCAATAGGGAAAAAGGTTTCAATGTAGACATTTCCTTCGACTTGGAAAATCCTTTGGTAACTAATATTTCCTTAATTCATTCAGCACTTCCATATAATGCATACTTAGATTTATACACCCATTTACATCTGAAATCTTTCTTCCTTTCGGGAGTGGTGCAAGATCCCAAGTATTATTCACAATTAAGGAATGGTGTTCTTCATTCATTTCTACATCCCAATATATATGGCGAGAAGCTTTTGAAAATGTTTTTGGATCATGATACTCTGAAACTTGATCTAAAAGAGAAGAGGCTTTCTAAAACTATGAATGTATTTGTAGTTAATATATGGGCTCACCAACAAGATTTCTAGCTATTTCATATGTTATATGGACCCACCTGGGAAGAGTTGGTGTTGGTGAAATTTCATGTTCAATTGACCCAACTAGAGGAAAGTGATCAGAAAGAGGTGGATTTTCATCCTCACTATAATAAGTTGAAGAATAAACTAGAGTAGGATCACTAGTAAAGAATTTCAGATTATAAGGTGGAACAATCACCAAAAATGGCTTGCAACCTGAAGATTGCACAAATGCCAAAATATGCTCACATGTTGAGAACTTTTCATCAATTTTAACATATCTTCTAATAATAATTTTAATGGATTTAGGTTGAGTAAGTATATAAAATTTTAGATATTCAAAATATCCAACAAAAATTCACTTCTCACTCATAGGTTGTAATGCTTTTTTGTTTTTCATCAAGAATGTGAGCCCATGCTTCACTTCCAAACACACAAAAGTGGCTTACATCTTGTTTAATTTTATTCCATGCTTCTTCCAATATTATATATTTTAAATATTTTGTGTGAGTGAAATTGACTATGTAATTGGCACAATGAATGGCTTCCACCTAAAAATGACGACTTAATCTTTCAGATTGGATCATAGAATTTGTCATTTCATTTAATGTGCAGTGATTTCTCTCATCAACACCATTTTGTTGTGGTTGGTATGGAACAATATGTTTCATTTGAATGCCCTATGTAGTGAAATAATTTTCAAGTAATTTTTTTATATAATTTCATCTATTATTTGTTCTTAACTTGTGTATTTAATATCTAGTTTTTTTTCTACAAGGGCCTTGTAGACAAAAAACATGTCAAAATATTCACTCTTAAGTTTTAAAAAGTAATCCCAATTGCATCTAGACAATTCATCCATGAATGCTAAGAAGTACTTGAAGCCAAAGAATGAATCATACTACAAAATTCACTATGAACAAGTTGAAAGGTGGGTAAGGCATGCCAAGAGACACATTTGTCAAAATTGCCCCAATGATGTTTGTTGAGAACACACTTAGGACAAAAACCATCTCTACAAGAAACAAGAGGAATACCAATCATCATTTTATAATTACATAGCTACTGTAATGAGCGAGATTTTAAATGTCGAAATCACTCATGCCAATTTTTTCTCAAGTCATCCCTATGAGCAATAAAAACTAAGGGAAAAGGTGATGGCCAAAAGTTGTTAAATTTGTATAGCCTAGTAATATCATCAACAATTTTGGTTGCTAGGACATGATAAGGATATTTGAAATCCTTGATTACAACTTGGTAAGGTATAAAATCTATAGTCTTACCTTCACCAGAACGAGTGATATAATAAACTAACAACAAATTGCAGGAAAAACTTGTAACACATAATACATATTCAAAATGGCCATAATATAGCTAAATTGTTCCATGTCCTACAACACTAAGAGATCTAGCATAACCAAAAAATATATTTATGTTGTCATTCATTTAAATCAAACAGATGGATTTATCCTTATCCATATGATAAGAAAATCCAAAATCTGATGAGCCATTCATTAGAAGGAGAAGAAGAGTATGCATTAAAGGAAAAAACTAGAAGCAAAAAGTGCATGTCCATGAGAAGAAGACTAAGAAGAAGAATCAATATTGATGTTATGATCCTTCATTGTTTCTTCCAAGGATTCCATCTTCTTAAAACACTTATATTCCACATGAGCATCTCACCTACAAAAATTGCAATGTCATTCAGTTTTTTTTCCTTTAAATTTAGTTCCTCGATCACCATTGGGCATAGGATCTTGATTATATAGTTTGGGATCCTTATTTGTCTTATTGTTGAGAGGGTATTTATTCTTTGGATAAATGGATTTATCCTTATGTTATACCACTAAGGATATATTAAATGTTCCTCCATTGTTGATCACTCCAATATGAAAGAGATTATCTTGCACTATAATAAAAATAAACACAAAAGGTTCAATATTGGGTTCTAAATAAGCAGTACCTAGAGCTTATCTATGGAGTGAAAAGTATATACAAAGACAGAATAAGGAGGACCCAACTTAGAAAGAATGGAATAAATACATTGTTTTTCTAGATTATCTATATTTCACTCTTCATCTAATAGTCTAAGGGTTTTGAATTTAGATATATAGTCTTGAATAGAAAAAATCACTTGGATATAAAGAAACCAACCAATTTTCAAGATGGTGACCTTAAATCTTATTTTGATGACCAAATATAGTTTCTATTTTTGTCCAAGATGCATCTGGTGCATCAATTCATTGAAGGTAGACTATAAGGTCATTAGATATGGACATTCTTATAATTAATCCATGTGCTTCAACATTTTTACCATCCCATTTTAATTTCTTATTGGAATCAGTGGGGTAGTTTGTTTTTTTGAGGGTAATATGCTAAAGTCTCCTACTTCACAGGGAACCCTATGTATAGGCTCTCCATGAGAAGTAGTTGGCACTAGTACATAGAATATCACTTGGAATAGCCATATTATAATATGTAATTAATATGAAATAAAAAATGAAAACCACAGGTCTAGATGCAAATAAAAAAAAATGACATTGAAAATGGACTCTGCATGTCAAAGTTATTTCTTTTTTAAAAATCATGAAAAGGAACCAAGGAGACACATGGAAAACCAAGGTCAAACCACATGGGGATGGTTTCTCAATTTAGTAAATAATTCCCTCCTTTTACGGACTTTTCCTAGAAGTTTGAATTTTACAAATAAGTTTAATTTTTTTTTAAAAAGTGACTCACTTTTTTGAAACAAGTGGGAATCAAGTTTACAATGAAGTTACTTTATAACTTATTTTTTCAAAAATAAACATGGAAATACTTTAACCCAAAACCTTTTACTTAATAAAGTAACTTTCAACAGAATGACTTAAACAAAAGGTTTAGTAATATTATGAAGGAGAATAGTGTAGTGGTTATTGTTGTTGGAAAGATGGTCTACCCAAAAAACCTTGCTTTTGGTAGGAAAGGAACCTTTACACAACCATAAATAAATTAAAAAAAAAACTGAATGTTCTCAAAATTGGAGTTAGACCTTAGTTAGCTTACCGAGAAAACGTGAGTTTTCTCACTATTTTTGGTTTAGTGAGTTTGGACATGGTGCAAAACAAAGAGCATATGCAATCAAGAAAACCATTTTTGCTTTATTTATGTTTTTTCTAAGTTTGTACAGAGTTCATGGAAAAGAGAATATGCAAACTGAAAAGGTAACAAACCAGGAATAAAATAGAAAACTAGGCTAAAATATGAAACAATATTAGATAAAATTTTAAAAAATCATAAATATAAACAATATCGAGATCTAGTAAAATGGGCATATGTTGGAAAACATAAATATTTTCAATTGAAACAAAAAATATTACAATGTAAAGTACCACTCCGTATATAAGGGAAAACTTCTCTTAGCCCATAAATACACGAAAATAGAAAAATAGAAAAATGCTTTGATGTGTGCAACTACATTGATTCAAAATCTCGATCAACAACTAGAGTGGGTATTCATAAGCACTCTAATACCATTTTCAATTTAAACATGGTATTTCCAAAAATGTTAAACACCTTAAGAAACTAGTCACACAATAAATTATAGTTCAACACACCAATGTTTTTACTTGGTTAAAACCCTTAGACAAGGAAATAGTCCACAAACCTAGCCAAATAACTACTTGAGGCAAAATATTAATGCAAAAGGAAAAAAAATAATATATGAATTTATCTTAATTAATCATCAAAAAATTACCCTACATTCTCTTTAAATAGATATCATGGAACAATGGGGTGTTAAGCCACTTACAATAACCATTAAGATCGAGGTGAAGATGTATTGTTGGATCACTCTATGTCTAGAACATATCATGATCATGAAATTACATAAGCACAAATGCGTACTAAAAAAGACACTTTACCTAAAAGCACGCTATACCAATTTGATCTTAACTAAATACTATGTCTCTAAATATCCTAACAACATCTAGGACTAATTGAACCCATAGATTAGACAAATGACTGAAGAAGAATCTCACATGAACTACACAAATATTTGAACTTATGAAGATTGAAACTGATGGTGAAGAAGAACATAGTTTCTATAATACCTAAGGTCATTCCCCTTAATGGAGTATGTGAAGGAAGTATGCTTGGAAAGCATCATCATTATTCCTTTGAAATGGGGAAATAATGGATAATAAATACTCAGGTGGAACTTGTCCATAGTAATTTGTGTTTCCCAAACAAACCATCACTACCCAGTGCGAGGTATGTATTGACATTTATTGATAACTTTTATAGGTATACTTAGATATATATTGAATAAAAAGAATAATTATGAGTTTGAAAAGTTCAAGGAATCTATGGAATTAGTTGAAAAATAAATGCAATCGTCTTATGGAATGTTTAATATTACATAGTTGCAAGAAAGGATTTTGAAAATAAATATACCTCGCACACCTCAGTAGAATGACATTATTGAAAGGAAACTTCAAAATTTGGTAGAAATGGAAAGATGGTTAGTTCATTCCAAAAGTCTTTTGACTAAGTTTTGGGTAGAAGTTGTCTGTTACTCAAGTTATTTGTTAAATATAGTTCAAACTAAATTTTTATGGGATGTGACACTAGTCATGAAATGGAGTGGAAGAAAATCCTAATTTGGAAATCCTAAACCCTTTGGATGCATATCATGTGATCACATTCTATATGGTATAATAAAGAAAAAAATAAAAGTGTCATGCTTGTATCATGAATGGTTACTCAAAAGAGTCAAAGGCCTACAAGTTGTTCGACCCTATAAAATAGGAGATCATTTGTAGAAGAGATGGTGTCTTTGATGAGAAGACCTCAAGTATCACTTTATTGAATTCCTCTTCTAGCATGTTGAGAAATAATCCTTTGGAAATTATATGCAATATTGGAATGACTGACTACTTCGCAATACCATCAACTAGACAATCAACTTCTTTTCTTGAACTAACCTAAAATTGACCTTCCATAAAGAATAAACCACTAGATTTGGAATCCATGTTAAATCAAGTAATGGTGATATTGATATAAGAACTCATTTTCCAACTGAGACCTATCTTCTTAGATGGACTACAAAGACAATCACTAATCCTTGTATATTGTGACATTATATTTATATTATAATATTAGTTATATTATATTTATTAGTCGGCTAAGACCTTAATTATTTGTATACCCTTTCTCTCCTAAATATACCAAGAGGACCTAGATTTAGATATCATCTCATATTATGGATTTGGTATATTTTAACATGAGGTTTCCCACTTGAAGAGGCTTTAGTTATATTTTTATGTTATTTTTGGAATTTGCTCCATAAATTTGGGTATCAAATCCATTCTCACTATAAAAAAATTCAGGAAATTTTAGATAATTTTTTTTTAGGAGCCTTAAAAGAAATTTTAGGTTATGTATGGTAATAATTCTAGGTCTTGTTTCTATAGAAGTTTGAAATTATAGCCCATGTAAATTAGGACTTTTCACTAGTCCAAAAACTATTCTCAAAATGATGGTCTGGGTAAAACTATTATATCTAAAGTTGTGAGCCAGTTCCAAGGCGAGTGCCACTAGTTTCAAATAAAAGTATACAGGCTAAAATATTTCAAGAAAAAATTCAAAATCATATCTAGAAGAATTGGACACGTGATAGGTTGTACAACTTCGCTTTCTTAAGACGACCAAAAATAATATATTGGGGGAAAGTTAAAATAACATTATTTTATAAATTCAAAAATTGGTAAAACATGTGGAATTTTATAGAAAGCATACCAAGCTACTATAAAAAAAAGTTTTAGACTCATGAGGGCCAAATTTTAGAGTTACCTTAGGTGGAAAGTCAACCAACAAGACGAGCTCTAAATTAAGGTTTGAAAAGGTATGTACTTACAATTGACATAAGATTTTATTGGAAATATATTTGGAGTGATTAAAAAATTGTGTTAAAGCTTAAAATATATAATAACAATAAATAAATATTATTTTGACCCCACATGGAAAAGGGTAGTGAAAAAATGCTACACCATTTAAACCTATAGAAATATCAACTATGACTCAAGAAGAAAGTGAAGATATATATAACCAACTATCCAACTTAGAGAACAAATGTAATGATTTGAATGATATGTAGGAAAAAAAAGTGGATTTGACATATGCAAAAAATGAAAATTAAATTAAAGTGGAAAATATGGAACAAAAGACATAAAACATGGATCAAAAGGTGGAAAAGATGGCTAGTAAAGATGATATCGAAGATATGGAGGGAAGTAATTCTAAATGAGATAAGACTCCTCTTTACTCATAATTCATCTCCTCACGAAAATGATAAGTATATTAATAGAGTTGTGTCCCGATCACATATTGGAAATGTAATGTCCCCCAGGGATATCAATGGGTTTGAGGGACATATCATTAGTTATCTAAGGCTAATTATATAATTTAGCACAATGATTAGTTAAACAAATATTAAATTTCATTTTTCAGGATTTAATCACGATGATGTCCCTTTAATTACCAATAAATTAAAATGAATTCAATAATTATTCCCACATCTCATACAAGGGCTGGGAATGATTACTAACACCTTATATAAATATCACATATCCATTCCAAGCCAATTCAGACATAAACTCCACCTCTAAAGGCCATTTACTCTTAATCATTATTAACTGATAATTAGTGTTATGATTACGATACTTAATGACACTTAGCACACAATTGACGGTACTTAATATAATTTTATTTGTTTATCGCTTAACCATTGTTTATAAATTCTAATTGATAATAAACACCTAATAAAATGTAAATCATGCCTAATTACCATTTTCCAATTAATTAAACATAGTCGTTCAATACTAACAACTAGTCTTGCACAAACTCAACATGCAACCGTGACAATGAACCAAGAAGTGAAACTAAAACCATTATACACATATTTAAGCATGAATGTATGGAAAAATAACGTAGGTTTTCATATCTGATCCGAGTATAAAGAATATTTCAAGTTTAATCAGTACAGCTAGTTAATAAACACTGCCAAGAATTCAATCAAACCAATTGTATCGAGTTCTGAGGCACATGGATTTGAAGGTATAGATATGTAAAATATAATTATATAGCACAATTAAAGTACCAATAATAGAGAATATGGTTCTACATTCATCTTTTACCAAAAATAGAGATTAAAATCCAAAAACTATTTACGAATTTCACTGCAATGTACCTAGTTTCCAATTTAGATTTACAAATGCCAAATAAAGAGAAACATATGAATATTGTTTCTCATGGAAATAATATCAGGGTTCAATTAAATTCATATTTCAGTGGCTTTCCACCCATATACATTCCATTAAAAACCCACAAAACAAGTTAATTCTACTCGTCTGAATTGATTAGTAATTCTAGGAATCACTAGAATAATTAAATCCACATCTCATAGAATCATTAAAATGAAATTCCAACTCCAAATAAAACATTTTATTATTCATAACATAGGTATATCTCATTATAACATTTTGTCAAAAGCTTCATATGCAAAGTCACAAATATACTCAAAACAATCCATTGAAGGAGATAGAAATTGGAAACTGATTTAGAATTTCGGTAAACATTTCCCCAACACTACCAAGAATATTAATCCTCAAATTCTCACACAAATTTCAATATTATTTATCATACATAATCATAAAATGAACACTCAGTAATTTTTTCAACACTTCATGTGCTAAGTATCCAAACTATGCTAAACAGTTTGATCGAAGAACTAGTTTTCGAATAAAAGGTAGAAGCATCAAAGAGAAGCACCTTAAATCATTCTGAGGTTACTGTACCATAAAAAATACACATTATATAATGAACATGGGAATAAATATAATTTATGTATCAGAGGTACCAAATAATTATTTCCTTAAACAAATTGTGCACAAAATCTCAAAAACTAGTTTCCAATTCCTTCATAAAATTTGCTTGCATAAATAGATTTAATTTTGTGAGAAATTTCTTCCAAAATTAACTTATAAGTTTCATAAAACATTTCATGTGAATCCATCAATAAATCATATCATATCCAAGTAAATTAAATAATCATGAGACAAATCACTTATCTTATTAATGCGCAACTGGCATCATCCAGACCACGTTCCAGCTAGCCTTTGGCACTGTTAATCCAGATCTCATTTTGATAGGACACCCCTGAGCTGAGGCCACATAACGATAATATAGGTGAAATAAAGAATATCACAAGCATTAGTTTCATAATCCAAAACTCTATGCCTCACTGCATACTTCCTCTTCCACCCCACTACTAGGAGCAATGGTAATCCAAACCCCTTAGGCCATCAAGATATCACCATTCACCATAAGTATTTATGTGCAAGTCCATGATAGATCCAAGTAGGCTAAGTGGAGGAACTAAACTAGAGTTTTCTAGAATTATCGTAAACATCATACAAGATAACAATGCTTCAAGCATAAAGTTCTTTCACATAGAAGAGCATTCATGGTTTCCCAAGCTCTCACCATCAACGTATGAAGAACCATAATAAAAAAGCATCCAAAAGAAACTTAAAAAACAACCCCAAACCAAGGATATCAAACATGGATTTATAGACCAAAGAAGGTAATTCTAACTCAATCGGGTCAAACCAAACCAAGGTAAGAAAACTTGAGTCAATCGAAGGGGGGTAATTCAACCACAAGAGGTTAATTCTAATCCAACCCAAGCAATTCGAATTTCAAGGAGAGTGGCTCCAAGCCACCCCCCACTCAAATTAATGTGTAGACACATCACCCATGAAGAGGAATCAAAATTAGTGAGGTGAGGTGTCACACAACCCAAGGAATCTTGCCAAAATAGGGGGGGCTAAACAAGTATTTACACATGGAGTTACATAATTATTAACAAAACTTTTGAGGTGTTAAGGATAAAAATAGCTAGTGAGAGAACACTTGTGAAAATGGGAGTTACAAAATCAAATGTAACCTCCACAAAGGAGTTACTAAACCACCAAAGGTTCTCAATAAACAAGTGGCACACACCCAAACACTAAGGACGCCCAATAAATCATGAATTAGTCTCAATAATACCAACATAAGCTAAAATAATCAAAAGTTGGGTCTATTCTATGATGTTTGGGTGATCATCAACTAATAAAGCCACCAAGGAATAAATATGGACCGAGATCGACCAAACAAGTTCTAAAGTGCTAGGAATGTCCCCAATCCCCCTCACATTGTGGGTCTAGGCCTCCCATACTATTTTAGTGGTCCCCGATGTGCCAATTGTTTTCATTAATTAATTATTTACAAAATAATAATTATGTCTCTAGGTCCTTAAAGACCCTTTTTCCAGCACCATGTGCCACAATAATAAACAAGTACAAATTACATATGCTCGGGGGTTAACACAAAAGGTATTACATCCCCTCCCCCTTAAACCTTGCATCATCCTCAATGCATAATACATACATGCTTTTACAACTTTCAAAAGGATCACTACCTTCAGTTTTCAAGCAGTATTTCTCAGAACTCCTCTTCTGAGAAACCACAATACTTCTCATCACTACTTTCATGTCAGTCTCCACTTCCCAAGGGATGTGACTCCCTTCACCTAATTCATTCCTCAAGATATCACCATCCCATTTCCTGGCTTCCTTTGCGAGAACCAAGACTAGAAATAAGGGTCAATCTTCAATCCCCATTACAGGGTCTTCAAATATCAAGAAAGATACATTCACCTAAAAATCATATTTCAATCAACCATATGATTAATATCAAGTATAAAATTATACGATACATGATATAAGATAATTCTTTAACAACTAAACCATGAACATAAATATATCATAAATAAATCACCATGACACCTATATAGAATACAACAAAATGAATAGCACATGAGAGAATACTTCTCTCAAATTTGGGAAAATAGATCCAACGGGACAATCAGTTTAACAACTATCAAAACTACCTCTTATGCGAACCGCAATGCTTCTCACTACTATTTTCGTATCCGTCTCCACTGCCTATGGGGTCACCATCCCATTTCCTAGCTTCCTGTGCGAGAACCTGGACTAGTATAGTGATATGACAGAAGTAAAGGGGTGACAATCTACTAGACTACCTCTTTGGAAATGGACACTATAGATTTTTCTATGAGGGAATCCAGGAACTCAGTCCCAACAACTAAACCATATTATTCAATAAATATACTTGAAATAGAGATTCTTCTTTAACAAGGATGTTTTTTCACATTTGCAATAGACACATGCTTAGCAGTAAACATATATAATGTTCAACAAGATTCTTAAAATATGTCTTTCAAAAAACTAAATTTCTAATTAATTACATGAAATACTTCAGTATATGTAAGGTAATTGAGATATAGATACTTCTTCAGAAAAATACTCGAAATGAATCTAACTTAATCTCATTCTAATAAATTTCAATCATATGAAATGCATCTAAGATACATGAAATGTGTTCAGATCAGTCAATCACATGATATGCATTACCAAGATGCTTTTGCATGATTTATCATTCAAATAATTCTCGTACAGGAATGCATGAAGTGTCACCAAGATATTTTTCCAACAAGATGCATGAACTATCACTATGATATTTTACAAGTATGCATTGATACCCTAGCAAGATAATTTCAACAAAGATCACAAGGATATGTTTTTTTCAACAAGGTCCCCGGGTAGTTTCCTAACAAATATACTAGTACCACATTTTACAAAATTAGTATTGAATATATAAAGATACATGAAGTTCATATTCAATAAAGGTACCTTTATCATACTTAATCAATTACATGGTTAATACCTAGTTTTCAATAGAGATATATGAAATACCACCAAGTTATTACTAGGGTACCTTTCAATAATGACATAGGATACTTTTCTGATGAAGGTCACACGGATAAATATTTTGAAAGATCACTTAATTAATTTTGTATTTTAATGTAACAGGAAAAGTGAAATTATATGCAACAATTCTAATCTAAATAAGAACCAAAAAGGGCCATAAAAACATATTACTTTTCATCTAACACAAAGCATAATTATTCTTTAGATACCATTCAAAAATACATTATTCATCAACTAATATCAATCATACAACAATTCTCATGCATACATAATCCATACAAACATCGATCATCAATTCATAATATCTCATCCTATATCAATCATATATCAATCATGTAATATCAACCAAGGACAACCATACATGCATCAACTAACCATACAAGAATCAATCATAGCACATCAATCAAAACACGTCACCCATCCAACAATATACATCAGCTGGAATACATTAACAAGAATACATCAATTATAATACACAGTTAGAATACAATCAACCAGGACTCATCAAGGAGAAGACAGTGATCATAATACATCAATCAGAATACATCAACCAAAATTCATCAATCATACACGCAACAACCATAACAACAAATAATAGTCATACATACAATGATGACAATGTCATACAAGTGTCGACCATTAATCAACTAATGCCAATCAATAACATCCAATAACAACCAATAATATCAAACAACATACATCAACTATAGAAATCATATCTAATAGTTACTATTTATCATAGCATAACATAAAATTATTAGCACATGAGAATATATATAATAATACATTACATTACTAATTATTTACATGTAGTGCACTACTTATCAATCAAAGTAAATACATAGTCACCTCAAACAACACATCCTACCACCAAAATATTCTAATATTCTACAATAAAATAATTACTAGCTATACAACAAACTATCATACATTCATACCATATACCATACTTACTATTACTATGTATTATTTGTATACATATGCGCATTTTTTTATATACATATTATAATTCTTCAACCATCTATCCTATTATTATTAATCATATACACAACATATTAGTCATATAACCTATATATTCTATATTTAATATACTCATTAATTATTATTTTATACCATAATATCCATACAATTATAGCAATAATTGCATAACCTAATACTATCATATTAGATACGTATTATAACACTTTTGATCACACTATACTTCCTAATATTTCCAAACTCCCAAATACTTCCAAGCACTTTTAAATATTCTCAAATACTTCCAAACACTTCCAAACACCTCCAAATACCTCCAAACACTTCCAAATACCCCCAAATACCTCCAGACTCCTCCAAGCACTTCCAGACACCTCCAAGCACTTCCAGACACCTCCAAACACTCCAAGCACTTCCAAACACCTCCAAATTTTACACTTACATCATTACATAAGTTCACTTCTATACATATAGTATATTCACAATATTACATACATGTAATAATAATAACGATTGCATATAATAAAATACATATTATAGTATATACAAACATACAAGCATTCATATATATAATAATGCATCTATTATTATTATTATTATTATTATTATTATTATTATATATATATTTAACAACTATACATATCAAACATATCATATTACATATTTATGTCGATGTCATATATATAAGATTATATTACAGTGTTATACTACCTACTTACACACATAAAATAAAATAAATAATATTAAGATAATATGAGTCATTAAAGACTCAAGTGGCTCATTTTCTCCACTCAAAACGTAATCTGTAAGATGGCTAGGATAATAATAATGTTACTACTAACCTCAAAATAAATAAATAAAATAATAGAATACAAAAATATCCCATAGCTATGCTTACCTCCAAGTGGCAATTCCACCATTAACTAATTAGATAAGTTAGCATAGTAATAATTAATAAATAGTTTAAAAACACACTACATGCATAGAATAGAATAAAAAGGAGAATGAGAAACACCATTTAGACAAGTGTGACATTCCTAAAATACCCAAGGAGTTATTCATCCATGTTGGCATAAATAAGACTATAAAAACATATCATCCACAGAAAATATAAAATTCATATAGGGTATAAATGCTACTTAATAAATCATATTAATATTTAATGATAATAGAACTATATCATCTTAATAACTTAGCATTAAATTAATAGTGATAATGGTACATAGTACATATTATTATAATGACAATTATTTACTTATCAATTAATAATCATAATGTATCAGTAAATAAGTGAAACTACAAGAAGCATTTCAATATTAACAATTCAATGAGCAGTAAAAGAGGCAATGCACAAGCATCAACCAATCAAGTCTCTCAATTATTAGATATGCACCACATAGTACTTACCAATCAATCTATTGAACAACAAATATGAAATATTAATTAATTCTAATTCATACAACAAAATAATCTTTGAAGTGAGGATTCTTTTTCTTCTATTAACATAAGGGAGGTTAATTCCATATTACTAAGCACATTTGTAAACTCCAAATGAACGCATGCATAAGATAATAAATCTGTAGAAGGCCCAACAACCGTAGTGTTGGAACCTAAGCTCTGATACCACTTGTAATGTACCCTGGGGATATGAAGGGGTCTGAGGCACATCTCATTATCTCTATAAGGATAATTATATAATTTTAGCACAACAGATTAGTTAAACAAATATTAAATTTCATTTTTAGGATTTAATCACAACAAGGTCCCTTTAATTACCAATAAATTAAAATAAATTCAATAATTATTCTAACATTTGATAGAAGGGATGAGAATGATTACTGACACATTCTAGAAACATCACATATCCATTCCAAGCCAATTTAGACATAAATTCCATCTCTAAACACCATTTCCTCTTAATCATGATTAATTAGTAATTATTGTTCTGATTATGATACTTAACGACACTTAGCACACAATTGACGATACTTAATATAATTTAATTTGTTTATCGCTTAACCATTGTTTATCGAGTCCAATGGCTAATAAACACCTAATAACATCGAAATCATACTTGATTACCATTTCCAATCAATTAAACATAGTAATTATGAAATTGATTCCATAAGAACTAGTTAACTAGTCGTTCAATACTAACAACTAGTCTTGCACAAATTTAACACGCAACCATGCGAATGAACCAAAAAAGTGAACCTACAAGCATTATACACATATTTAAGCATGCATGTACATCAAAAGTCTATTTCTGACAACATAATTCATCTTCCACCCAACTACCACGTAAAATGGTAATCCAAACCCCTAGGCCATCGAGATATCACCATTCACCATCAGGATTTATGTGCAGGTCTAGGACAGAGACAAGTAGAGGAAACAGAGGAACTACACTAGAGTTTTATGAGATTACGGCAAACACCATACAAGATCACAGTTCTTTAAGCATAAAGTTCATTCACATAGCAGAGCATTCATGGTTTCCCAAGCTCTCACCATTAAAGGTATGAATAACCAAAATAAATAACCATCCAAAAGAACCTTGAAAAACAACCCCAAACCAAGGATATAAAACATATATTTATATACCAAAGAAGGTAATTCTAACTCAATGGGGTCAAACCAAACCAAGGTAATCCAACTTGAGTCAATCCAAGGGGGTAATTCAACCACAAGAGGTTAACTCTAATTCAACCCAAGCAATTTGAATTTCAAGGCGAGTGACTCCACCCCACTCCACCCCACTCAAATTCATGTGTGGATGGAACATCCATGAAGAGGAATCAAAATTAGTGAGGTGAGGTGTCACACAATCCAAGGCATCTTCCCAAAATAGAAAAGGGGGGGTTACACATGGATTTACACAAGTATTTACATAAGGAGTTACATAATTATTTACACAACTTTTGAGGTGTCAAGGATAAAAATAGCCAGTGAGGGAACACTTGTGCAAATGGGAGTTACAAAACCAAGTGTAACCTCCTCAAAGGAGTTACAAAACAACCAAAGGGGCTCAATAAACAAGTGGCACCCACCCAAACACCAAGGAGGCCCACTGAATCATGAATTAGGATCAATAATACCAACATAGGCTAAAATAATCAAAAGTTGGGTCTATTGTAAATTTTTTTGGTGATCATCAACTAGTAAAGTCACCAAGGAATAAATATGGACCAAGATCAACCAAACAAGTTCTAAAGCGCTAGGAATGTCCCCATTCCCCCTCACATTGTGGGTCTAGGCCTCCCATACTCTTTTAGTGGTCCCCGATGTGCTATTTTTTTCATTAATTAATTATTTACAAAATAATAATGATGTCACTAGGTCCTTAAAGACCTATTTTTCGGCACCCTGTGCCACAATAATAAATAATTACAAATTACATATGTCCGGGGCTTAACCCACAGGGGGTTACAGGAAAAATGAAAAATAGTTGGAGAACAAGAGGTTTGAGTCCCCAACACTTGATAATTTCTCACCAAATAATCCACACCATCATCGATTCAACTAAATACCAAGGAACTACTTCATTCCTAGTATTGATATCACAATTTTTTATGGCAATGATGTAATAACATGGATATTCTAAATGGAACAATTATTTGATTTCCACCAAGTTTAGACTTTACAAAATATAATTATTGTATCCTTGTATTTAGAACTTGAATTTGTGTCAAGCCAATGGCTTTAGACCATAAGATGAATAACACATTATGGGGATATTAAGAGAAACACCTTGTTTATCCACTTAATAAATCTCAACGTAAAGGTCTAGTTATAGAGCACATTAAGTAGTTTCAAAGGTTGAGTCTTAGAGTGAATAAAATTCTAGAGGATAATTTGTTGGATATTTTTATAGTCACTTTAAAGGAGAGAATTCAGCATGAGCTACATCTCTTCGAATCTAAATCATTGGAGAATGCTTTTAGTTTGTCAAGAAACTTTGAAAGTAAAAATATAGCTACTAGAATCGTTGTCACTAGTACCTATAGAGATGGAAATGTTCCTACTCCTAACCTAACTCAGCCTATGAATTTTACACCTCAATAATTGGAGGAAACAAGAGCAAAAGGAGTATGTTTCAATTGTGAAAATATGTGCATTAAGGGGCAAAAGTGCATTGAGAATTAAATAGTATGCAAATATTGTAAAGAGGAAGAAGATCAAGAATTTAAATTGTATCAAGATCTAGAAATAGAAGATACTACTCGAACCATATCTTGTCATGCATTGGTTAGAATAAGCAGTGACCCCTAAAAATTTCAATATAGAACAATATAACAAAAATAAAAAGGTAATAGTGTTGATCAATTTTGGTAGTATCCATAACTTCATTAACTGCAAATTAACCAAACTTTTGAATTTCTTTATATATCCATCTTTAGAGTTTCAAGTAATAATTGTAAATGAAGGTGCAATAAATTGTTTAGGGAAGTTCCATAGTATTAATCTCACTATGGGGGATTGTTTATTGAATTTTCAAATGATTGAAATCCAAATGGGTGTTGTTGATGTTGTACTAGGGTCCAACTATTACAATCATTTGGAACAATCACACTTAATTTTCACTTTCTTTTCATGTGATTCTTCTAAGAAGGAAAGGAAAATGAACTCAGAGGTGTCTCACCCTCAAAAGTGATAATCTCTAAAAACATGACAAAATTGATTAAACAAAAGGACACCATGGTGTGATTTCAAATTTGTGCTCACTAGATGTTGAAAAATCTATTCATTACATTATCATTAAACTACAAAGCGTTATTCACAATCATTCAAAGGTGTTTGGATAGATTCCTAAAGGTATTCCACCTGCCTGAGATCATGACTAGTCTATTCACTTGAAACGAGGAAGTGTGCCACTTAACATCAAAACTTACATTTACCCATATGCACAAAATAGTGAGATTAAGCATATGGTTCAAGAACTATTAAATGTTGACATAAATCAACATATCAAAAATTCTTTCTCTACACCAATGGTGATGGTCCACAAAAGGAAGGCTCACTGTGTATCTATCCAAAATATAGAGAGCTAGAAAACATTACCATTAAATATAAGTTTCATAATACTATCACTAATGAATTATCCGATGAATTACAATGAGCAATTCCACTTACCAAGTTGGATCTCCATTCTAGATATCATCAAATCAAAATGACAAAAGAATAAATTTTGAAAATAGTCTTTAAAACACATGAGGGTAATTATGATTTGTTGGTGATGTCATTTGGCCTTACTAATGCACCTTCCACATTTCAAAGCTTAATGAATTCTAATTTTAAACCCTTCCTTAGAAAAATTGTGTTAGTGTTTTTTGATGATATACTAATCTACATAAAATCTCAAAAATACCATGTACAACATGTTGACATGGTCTTAAAACAATTGGAGGAACAACAACTAGATGTAAAACCATGTATGTGTGCCTTTGGGGCTTAGGATGAGGAATATTTGGGTCATATTATATCTCATGAATGTGTCGAATTGGACCCTAACAAAATTAAATATATGATGGAATAGAAAATTACCAAATCCTTTAACAATATTAGAGTATTCTTAATATTGGAAAGTTATTACCGAGTGTTCATCAAGAATTATGCCACAAATAGAAGCACCTATAACATTTTTATTGAGAAAGGAGTTATTTTCTTGGACTGAAGAAGCAACCAAATATTTTGAAAAAATTAAAGAGCCAATGTGTACAACTCATACATTAGTTATCCCTAAATTCACAAATCCTTTATTGTGGAATGTGATGCCTCAAGGCATAGCATTGGTGCAATAATAATGCAAGAGGGAAGGCCCCTTTCCCTTCAAAGTTGTCAAATTAAAGGAAAAAAATAATCAAACCAATTTAAGAAAATGAAATGATGTCTATACTACATGTAGTTAATGAATGTCACCCTTACCTAATAGGAAGACACTTAAATGTAAGAACAAATCATGATAGTATTAAATACTTCCCAGAAAACCGATTACTTTCAAAAGAGGAAAAAAATGAGTTATAAATATGTTAGGTTATGAATTCAATATTATCTCAATAAAAGTAAATAAAAATGTGCTGGAAGGTGCATTTTCAAGGAAAGATGAAGATGCAAAGGGATTACTTGTCTAATTTCCATTCTGCAATATGATGGGGTTGAAGGAGAAAGAGTATAATGGAAGTAGGATTAGAATCAATGCAAGTTAATTTAACAACTACAAGAGGGACCTATTGAATTAGATGAATTTGTGTATAAATATGATTCAATATAGTATATGTATCACCTATATTTTTGTAAGAATTACCAACTCAGACAGAAGGTCTTTTCAGAATTGAAAACTTTTCTTATAGGAGGACATTCAGGGTTCTTGAAAACTTACCATGGGATCAAGAAGAACTGTTTTGGGAAGGTATTGATCTGATATCCAGAATTTTGAGGTAGAATTTATATTTTTTTAATAGAATAAGGGAGAGACAATCAAGATCCCAAGTTTTCTAGAGCCATTATCTTTACTATGTCAGCAATGGGAAGAGGTATCAATGGATTTTATCACAAGTCTACCAAAGTTTGAAGGAAATAATATCATCATGGTAGTGGTGTATTGAATCACAAAATATTCCAACTAATGCTACCTTTCTTGTCCTTTCAAGAAAGTAAAATAGTTGTAGCAGTCATGGAAATGGTTCAAAATATACATGGAATCCCCAAGATTAATGTAGGTAATAGAGATCCAATTTTCACTAGTAATTTTTGGAAGGAAATATTTTGTTCTTTGGGTACTAAATTGGCTCACAACTTCTCTTACTATCCTTAATCCAAATGAGAATATGAGAATATGAATAAATGTCTAGAAGGGTATGTTCATTGCTTTGCATCCAATAAACAAACACAATGGATACAGTGGTTTCCCTTGGAAAAATGGTGGTACAACATCCTTCCATACTTCATAAAAAATTTCCCCATTTATGGAAATTTATGGATATCATTGTCCATACATCACATAATCCTTGAAAGTGAAATCCAAGGTTTAAGCAGTGGAGGATCACATAGAAAACCAACAAGAGGTTCTCCAACTATTCAAAGAAAATTTGGCTATAGCAAAAAATAGGATGAAACAAGCATCTCAACATTGTAGTGAAAGGAAATTCAAAGTGAGGGATTGGGTATTTTTGAGGCTACAACCATACAAATAGAACTCCTCAAGAAAAAAAAAAGGATAATAAATTATGGCCCAAGTACTATGGTCCCTTTAAGGTGTTGAAAAGGATTATCACTATGGCTTACAAATTGGCCTTCACCTATACATTCAATCTTCCATGTTTCTTTCCTAGAAAATTTAATTAGCGATAAGATCTTAGTTTAGGATACTTCACCAAAGGTAGATGAAGAAAGGAAAATCATATTAGAACCTGAAATAATAATGGAAACATGGATTAAGAAACTATGAAATCAAGAAATCACTGAGTACCTCATCAAGTGGAATAAATTTTTAATAGAAGAGGTTACATGGGTAGATGAATTCTTCATGCAAAAATGTCCATAGCTAATCAAGTGTTAAGGACAAAACTTGTTTGAAGGGGAGGAGCAATTTAGGCCCTGTCTATTGTGACATTAAAATTTCATTATTATATTAGTATTGTCTTTATTTGTTTGGTGGTTCCTTTAAATTGTAATTGTATGGTTAACTAGGACCTTAATTATAATTGTACCCTTTGTCTCCAATATATACAAAGGATACCTAGTTTTATAGATCATCTCATCTTGTGAATTTGATGTATTCTAAACAGAGGTTCCCCCCTTGAAAAGGATTCTTATTCATCTATGTATTTCATTCTCAACGTGTTGAGTTACTCTTGTTTCTATACCATGCTATTTTGGGAATTTGGTCAATACCAATAATCAAAGTTGTTGTAGTTGATGCAAGAGATATCAATGACTTGATAAAAACTAGAAGTCGAAAATAGTTTTGTAGTGTTTCTCTAATGGAAAATGTCCTGGAGGCATGTGATATAGATTACTCTTTATTTATATTTTCATGCTATTTTGGGATTTTTTCCATAACAATAATTGAAGTTGTTGTAGTTGATTCCTGAGATACAAATGACTAGAGAAAAACTAGAATTTAGAAATAATTGTGCAGTGTTTCTCTAATGGCAATGTGCTAGAGACATGTGATATAGATACATATAGAGATGCACATGGACAACCTAAATGGGAGAACGATATGGCTAACGTGTATCTTTCCTTGATGGATATTGGCACATGGGATTTAGTTTCTTGGCATCAAGGAAAGAATGTGGTGAAGTGTTGATGGGTTTACAAGATGAAATTCACATTTCAAGGCATTGCTGAAAGATGTATGGTTCATTTGGTAGAAAAGGGGTTTTATAAGAAAGAAGGCATAAACTACAATGAGACATTTCCCCAGTTGAAAATATGAACTCAATACTAAATTTGGATGGGATTTACATAAAATGGATATCGAAGTGATTTTTTCATATCGATCTCATTGAAGAGATTTATATGAAGTAACCCCCTAGTTTTGAAAAGGATGACAGTTTTGTGTGTTGATTGAGGAAGTCCTTGTATGTTTTGAAATAGGCCTTTAAGGCATGGTAGGAGAATATTGATTTTTTCCCTTAATCCTAGTTTCAAATGCCATGCATCCAATCACATTATCTATGTATTTCTTGTACATATAAAAACATTAATTGTTGCATTATATGTAGATGACAAGTCATTATTGGAAGTTATGTTAATTTAATTCTTAGTTTAAAGAAAAAAAGTAGTAAATACATTTGAGATGACTGACTAAGTGGCCTATTGCATATATTTTTGGGTATCCAAATATTACAAATGGATGATGGTATATTTATGTCTAAACCCAAATATGTGTCAAACTTTTTATAAAAGTTCAAAATTGAAGATTGTAAACCATGTGCTACACCTTATCAATTAGGACCGAATCTAACCAAGTATTGTGATTCTCTAAAAGTCTATGTTACACTCTATTGATATGTTTTGTGTAGCCTATATATTTAATGTTGGAATATTGGAAAATACTGAGAGGGGGGGCTGAATCAGTATTGATAACTTTTAACAATTTAAAACCATTTTTAACTTATTCAATTAAACACATAATCAACAAGATACACAGGAACACAACATTTATCGTGGAATCCCAATTGGGAAAACCACAAACACTTTCTATAACTACATATTTACAATTGATTTTGAAAGCGACAAATTGTTGGAGACACCAATCCCCAAGTTTTTCAGCTACAATTGAAGGGTGCTACAACACCCTGGTTTCTTCCTGCTCCAACAGAAAAAGGATGCTACAACACCCTGTTTTCCAGACACTACTGGAAGGAGGCTACATCCCCTTTGCAGGATTGCATCCTTCCCTAGCACCACCCTACCTCCCTAATTTGAAATTTTTCTTCAATTATGTTACTGATTATTCTTCACTTCATTGGTTTTTTTATTCTCTTTTTGTTACATTGATATGGATTGTTGAGACATCTTTCTTCCACTTTGAACTTTTGTTTAAATACTTTTTTCATCATGTCTTTGAACCATTATGTCTTTTCATCATTGTTTCCCTTAATTAAATCCTTTTCACCAATGCATCTCTTCATTATGGAAACATGCCTTTTCATGAACTGGTGCAAAACAACCTGAAATCTTGTTTTATCATACCTATAACTTTGTCTTCAAGCACCTTTTAGGAGAAATATGGCCATGGTAAGATGCACACATCAACAAGCTACATCATGATGGTATCAGATTATTTTTATCAATTTTTTACAAAATATGGTGGGCATTTTACTATGGCAACTTAGACCGATTTTTTCAATACTTTGTCAAATTTCAGCAAATTTCCTAAAGTAGTCTGAAACCTCATTTTGGAAGACCTATAACTTTTTCTTCAAGCACATTTTAGGGGAGATGATACCATGGTCAAATGCACACATCAACAAGATAAAACATGATGGTATCATATAATTTTTATTAGTATCCTACAAAATTTGTCGGTCATTTTACTGAGGAAACTTAGGCAGATTTACCAGAATTGAAACAATGCAAATCATGCCAGAAAGCACTTTTGGTAGACTAATAACTTCACCTTCATAGATTGTCTTGAAAAACCAATCATATGGTTAGAAGAAAAAGAAAAAATATAGATGTCTATAACCTCAGAATCATTTAATTCATCAAATACAAAAGATGGCATGTATTTTACAGAGGCCCCTTAGGCAAATTAAGAAGAATTTATACTTAAGTCAAATTTTCAGAGTTTCAGCAAGTTGCCATACTTTTACAGAATGGTGTCAATTGTAACAATGACTTCATCAGAGGATTAGAACAACATCATATGACTTTTAAACCTCATAACACATGCCACATGACATGTCATCACTTTCTTTATTATTCCTTTGTAATTAATGAACTCTGATTTTCCTATTCTTAGTCAATTTTCGTAGTTTCAACAAGTTGCCATATTTTTACATAATGGTGTCAAATTGTAAAAATGACTTCATGAGAGCACTAGAACATCATCATATGACATCTCCCCCTGTCAACATGTCTCCCCTTGACATAATGCCTTTTTTTTTTCTATATCTATTGTAGGCAGATTAATCCCAACTTTTGTCTAAGATGCTCAATGCTTCTTTGGGTAGTGGATTAGTGAAGATATCGACTATCTGTTCCCTTGTATCAACATATTCTAGTTTCACCGCCTTCTGTGATACTTGATCCCTCAAATAGTGATATTTTATAGGGATGTGCTTTGTTTTGGAGTGCATAACATGGTTTTTTTATATGTTTATGGCACTAGTATTGTCACAATTTATCACTATTGGATGCTCGTACTTTACAAGTAAGTATTCCAATGTATGTTTCATCCAAATGACCTGAGTGCAACATGATGCAACAACAATGTATTCAACTTCTATTGTAAATAGTTCAATGGAGGATTTTTCCTTGCTTAGCCATGAGTCTCCCAAGTAGAATTGTCATGTTCCCTCAAATTAACCATTAAAAGTGTTGACCATGCTAAGTTCCTAGGGGCTGAAGTTGTTATTAATTATTCCTCCTAGGATAAATTTTTACTAATAATTGTTCTAAGTCATGTATTTAATTTTATTTCAAAATTTTTATTTATTATTCACAATAATGATGTGGAATTAAGGCTGCCATATCAGGAGGGTGCATTGGGGAAAGCTAGTCAACTTTCCTTGGTAAAAATAAGAAAGTCCATGACAAAAGCAAGCAAGAGAATAAAAGGAAGCTTCCTAAAAGCAGAAAAAACAGACAGAGGTAAAAGCAGGAAATTATTTCAAAGGGGAGGGCGCAGTTTCCTCTTATGGAGCTCAGAAAAGATGTAAGAGAAAAGTAGGAAAGTTTTTTAAGGAAAGAAAGAATTTCCTTATGACCCAGGAAAAGTAGAAAGTTGTCATAACTCAAAAGAGGCAGCTTTTGACTAAGGGAGGGTGCAGTTTCTAATTGTGAAGGATGATTTGAAATTGGAAACAATTCCACATGGTCCTACTTGCCTAATTTCCCAAAGGGGGCGCTTTTGTGGCTAGGGTTAGGTTACCCATGGGGTTCACTTGCTCTCACAAGTCACCATTGGCCTCAACTTACTAAGCAGGTCATCCGTAAGTCTATAAAAGATAAGTTCAAAACCATTTCTTCAGCTTTGGTTGATGATTTTATTGCTGAATGCTTATGTGATCATTATTTATGAGTGCTGTGCCTCAGACTACTGGGAGATGAGCCCTAGCCTTCCATTCCCCTCTCCTTCCATCCCCTTCTCTTCCATTGCAGGTGTGGAGTGCTAGCTTACAAAAATTGAAGTATAATAAGAGTTATTTTCAGCCTCCACCAAGTTCATTTAAAGCTCCAGTGAATCCCATGCTTCACCTATGCTCACAGCCCCTTGCTGGTCATGATTCGGGCCTCCTGCCCCTTAATTTTGGAAGCATATTTGTAATGGTTTGTCAATAATGTAATTTCTGTTCTGTAGTTTCATTATCTTATGAAAATTGAA
This sequence comes from Pseudotsuga menziesii, assembly GCA_001517045.1. Lineage (NCBI taxonomy): Eukaryota > Viridiplantae > Streptophyta > Pinopsida > Pinales > Pinaceae > Pseudotsuga > Pseudotsuga menziesii. Next base: position 154,396 of record LPNX010596409.1, on the reverse strand, counting down.
TTTAACAGGTCGAGATATCTCAGACCCTAAATAATATTATCTCAGTTTCATAAAAGGTCCCATTTTATCAATGTATGGGGGAATTGAGTGAATATGAGTGTTGTAATAAATAATTCATGATGGGGAAGTGATTGAAATAAGAATTTATGTTCAAATAGATCATATTTATCTCTTTTATAAATATAATGTTTTACAGAATTGGATTTAAGCTGATTTAATATTTTTTTTAAGACCCTAGCTAGATTACTAGTTTTTAATAACTAGTTTTACTAAAATTGATGCAAAACAGGATCTGTAAACTCAAACTGAGCTCTGTCAGTTCCTGTGGATCAGTAATAGGCCTAAATTCCCATATAAATATCTAGAAACCTTTTTTTTTGGTTCATACCACCATTTTTCATCCTCCTCTGCGCAGGGTTTCTCTTGACCAAAATTGCCAGAAATCCCTACATTCACCCAAAACACCTTAAAATTTCCAGAACCTCAGAAAAATATTTAAATAAATTTTTTATGTTAAATTAAGTCTGTAACAAACCTATTCAATTTTCCCGAAGCCTCTGGTTGAAACAGAACGAACTACTCTCCTTAGTTTCATGGTTTGGTTGCCCAGAAGCATGGTAGTAGGTTTCTGCGGTGTGGATTCTGAAACCTAAATGGAACCAGATATAAATTTGTTAGTGGAGAGGAAATTCCATGTCTGTCATATCTTTGTTTTATTCCCACTGATCACTCTTGTCCTTTGCAAAATATCCCAGAAGAAACCATTGTTTTTCCCAATCTGAGAAGGCTCTGTGTGAACCAATTAAATTTCAGAATTATTTAAGTAAAATTATAGAATTAAAGGGTTCAGGTCTGCACACCAGACTTAGGACATTACAGTGGTATCAGAGCACTTTCCTTGGCTCATCCTGTGGAAAGTAACTCTCAGTCGAAAAGTAGCTCAGTAATATCTTCAAGTTGCAGTTGTGGAATTAGTTCCATTCATGGGAGATTTAGAATTTGAGTTGTATGAAGAAGAGCATTAAAAAATGGATGATCCGGAATATTTAAGAATTTTGATGCAAAGAACATTGAAAGGGCTAAAATATGTATCCCAAAGCATCATTCAGTCAGATCAAGAGACTAGAGAATTCCTTGCCAAGCAGTTGGCAAGCAAACATGGAAAAGGGAGTAGTAGTGTCTCTCATCATGAAGGAAATAAATATGGAGAGTCTATGTTTTAAAAAACATTAACACATGTGTATTCTTTGAATACCAATAATCCATCAAGAAAGGAACTAAGTTGTTCCACTTCTCAAAGAAAAGGGGAAGAAAAGAGGACCAAAAGTGAAGATTCATTAGAGCCATTTGTACATGGTTTCTTTGAGAGATTATTTGGGTTTTCCCCAAAGAGAGATCAGCATATTTGCAACATCCATGAGGATGATGAGTTTCCAAATCATTCGTTAGAAGGAGATGGAGAATATCCATGCACAACTAAAGATCTAACAGTCCAACATCTAGTTGTTGGTAACGTGGAAGGTGAAATGACTCCAAATTTCTTTGTGGTTGATTTCAAGATAAGTGCAGAAGAGATGGGGAAGATTGATTATGGTGAGATATATTTTGGATCTGATCCAAAATAGAAACACAATTCAGATTTATAGTCACCCCTTGAGCCTCACAAGGGAGCAAAAATTGAGCACATCTCAGTAGGGTGTGAAGCAGAGAAATGGGTGGGTGAACAAGCCATCATAATTCCACCACATAAGGAGGAGAACATAACACATGGCGAGTTAGTAAATTCTGATTTTTATGTGTCATTTTGTAAGTATGATATGGCAGCCAATTCTAGTGAAGAGTTCAGAATGGTTGAGCCCCCTAGTGACGAGGTTCAGAATTCTGGTGTAAAAAATGAATGCAGTTTGAAGGATGAAACTTTGAGAGAATATCTTTCTGGTGCACCAAGGATGAATGAGCACTTAAGTTGCAGCCCAAATTATGTTCTTGAGGACTTAAAATATGAATATATTGTAGAAACAACTTATGTATCAGATTTCAAAACCTCAAGTGCACTGCATGAAATTAATCCGGTGATGGAAAATGAAGAGGAGGAACATCTACAAGAACCTCAACTTCTTGTAGGGTCATTGAAGATGGATGAACATAAGATCCAAGAGGCCCTGAAAATTCTCCATGACACTCATGCTTCAGTGTAAAAAATGTGTTGGGAAGCTGCTTTAATGGAATACCAATCTTCCTTTGAAGCCATGGAGAATATCTAGAAAGCAATGTCCACAATCAAAGGTAATTTCTCACAATTGCTTTCAGATAAAAATGACATGTTTGAGCTTGTTGAGTTATTGCGGGAAGAATCACCGCATTATGAAGAAAGTATTTACATATATGAAGAAGAGAACTACAACCTCAAAGGTGATTTGTTGGCCACCCAAGATTCTATGAGATACACTCAAAGTGCCCTCTTAGAATCACAAATGAAGATAGAACAATTCCAACAAGAGTGGAAAGAATTGACTAAATCCTCAATATTTCCTGAGAGTCATCCCTTTTGGGTAAATGGCATGGAGGAACCTCATGATTGGGTGGACCATGAGGAGCATTCTATTCGGTATGCACTTAAAGAGTGTGCAGAATAGTTTTATGAGAACCAAGCACTTGATTTCTTTCCAAGGAAACTTGAGTGGTTCCTTGAAGACAGACACTCTCCCATGGAAGAGTGTGATGAGAGCACCCAATTTGGGCCATCCAATAATGAAAAAGTTGCAACCATAAGTCTGATTACTAAAGGTTGTAAACATGCAAAGAATATTCACAGTTCTTTCCCACATGTCCTAGATTCAGAAACACCAATGGGGAATGAACAGTGGGTGAAGAAAATTTTCTGGTTTGTGTCGCATGCACAACAGGGGGATCATGATTTGTCCCTATGGGAGATAGATCCTATTGCAAAAGAGATGGATTATTATATATCATATAAATTAGCAAGAAATATCTTTGATTCATCCAGTGGATGGTTGGATAGAGGAATCACTGAAGAGGAAAATATGGAAGGTAAAAGTTTTATGTCTTGTTGCAAGAAAATTGTTTTTAATATTGCTAATTTTTCTATGATTTACAAGCAGCAGAAAATGCATGTGTGTGCAGCCGCTTTTGAAAAGAAGGCATCATATCTACGCATACTTTCAATGTGTGGCTCAATTGATGGATTTTTGCACCCTTGGATCAATGGCAGAGAGTTGAGCCATTGGATGAAGAGGGGAGCACCTGTTGAGTTCCATAGAGACATATTTGGAATGAAGACCTTGGGAGGGAAATTTTTTTATTTCTGTAATAATTCTTTTGTTGTGACTGACATTGTCTTAACATCTGAACAGCAACAAAGACTTATTTTGCAGCTATTATATACCTCCCATACACATGCACATGAGGTGCATTCCGATTTGCATGTGCTTGAGGAGTTTGAGGTCAAGCAATATGAAGATCAAGCACTTGCATGGTTCCTAAGAGATTATGAGTTGCCTCTAGGAAAATGTTGTACAATTTTGGAGGAGGCACATGATCACACTGTCACTCAGAAAACTAATAGAGGAATTTGTGGATCTGTTATCTTGATTGATGAGCATTGTAGGGATTTGGCTCACAATTCTTCACCCCACACTTCTATTTCAGCCACATCATGTGGGGATGAAAATTGGGTGAAAGGATTTTTTCTATTGATGCCACAAGAGGAGCATGATACTTTCACTCTTCCAGTTGAGGTATTGATGGTCAAACCATGTGGTTTGACAAGTGCATTAGTAGTAGCTGAATTATTCCCACCTGAATCATTTAGCATGAAATTTTGTTTGTCCATTGATTGGGTGGCTAGACCCATGATTTAGATGTGTGCATTGGAGGGTAAAAATCTTGCTTGCATCAATGGAGATACATTGGACACATCAAAGAAATTGTAAGAGAAATGGAATGAGCATGTATGGATGCTATATGATGCTTTCAGTATACATGGAGGGGCATGGGATAACCTCCTGTTTATTCATAACAATAGTGACATGATTTCCAGTGCTAACTTGCACATGGATTTTCATACTTTAGAGAGGTTCAAGATGATTTGGTTCCGCATTAAGGAATTCCATGTTTGGTGGGAGAGTTTAAAAAATGTTCAGTTTGGCATGGGGAAAGATGAGCTCCCAGTATGGTGGTATGATTTTAATAACTTCATTTTCCTCCTCTACAATGATAAAATTTTGTTGTTTTTATTGATGGGTGGAAGGAGGCAGATAAAACCATGGGATCTAGGAATTCTTAGGAATTACAGAGTTCAAAAGGTGGCAGAAAATTTTGGTCCTTGCAGAGGAGGTAGTGGGATTCAGGAATTCTACTCAGTTACTTTAACTCGGTTGGAAATTTTGCTAAAGGAAGTGGCATCATAAAAATGGCTATGATCAAAGTGGTGCAGCAAAAACATGGTGGAAAAATTTGCAACACTCTATGGTGCTTCTGCTTGAGGACAAGCAAATTTGGGAGGGGAGGACTGTCATGTTCCCTCAAATTGACCATTAAAAGTGTTGACCATGCTAAGTTCCTAGGGGCTCAAGTTGTTATTAATTATTCCTCCTAGGATAATTTTTACTAATAATTGTTCTAAGGCATGTATTTAATTTTATTTCATAAACTTTATTTATTATGCACAATAATGATGTGGAATTAAGGCTTCCATGTCAGGAGGGTGCATTGGGGAAAGCTAGTCAACTTTCCTTGGTAAAAATAAGAAAGTCCATGCCAAAAGAAAGCAAGAGAATAAAGGGAAGTTTCCTAAAAGCAGAAAAAACAGACATAGGTAAAAGCAGGAAAGTATTTCAAAGGGGAGGGTGCAGTTTCCTCTTATGGAGCTTAGAAAAGCTGTAAAAGAAAAGCAAGAATTTTTTTTAGGAAAGAAAGAGTTTCCTTATGACCCAGGAAAAGAAGAAAGCTGTCATAACTCAAAAGAGGCATATTTTGACTAAGGGAGGGTGCAGTGTCTAATTGTGAAGGATGATTTGGAATAGGAAACAATTCCACATGGTCCTACTTGCCTAATTTCCCAAAGGGGGCATTTTTGTGGCTAGGGTTAGGTCACCCATGGGGTTGACTTGCTCTCACAAGTCACCATTGGCCTCAACTTACTAAGCAAGTCATCCATAAGTCTATAAAATATAAATTCAAACCCATTGCTTCAGTTTTGGTTGATGATTTGATTGCTGAATGCTCATGTGAGCATTATTTTTGAGTGTTGTGCCTCAGACTACTGGGAGATGAGCCCCAACCTTCCATTCCCCTCTACTTCCATCCCCTTCTCTTCCATTGCAGGTTTGGAGCTCTATATTGCATAAATTTAAGTTTCATTAGAGTTATTTTCATCCTCCATCAAGTTCAGTTCAAGATCCTGTGAATCCCATGCTTCAACTATGATCACAGCCCCTTGCTGGTCATGTTTCGGGCCTCCTTCCCCTTAATTTTGGAAGCATATTTGTAATGGTTTGTAAATAATGTAATTTCTGTTATTTAGTGTCATTATCTTCTGAAAATTGCATTTATCAGGTTGATATATCTCATACCCTAAAGAATATTATCTCAGTTTCATAAAAGGTCCAATTTTATCAATGTATGGGGGAATTGAGTGAATATGAGTGTTGTAATAAATAATTCATGATGGGGAAGTGATTGAAATAAGTATTTATTTTCAGAGAGATAATATTTATCTCTATTATAAATATCATGTTTTACAGAATTGGATTTAAGCTGATTTAATAGTTTTTTTAAGACCCTAGCTAGATTACTAGTTTTTGATAACTACTTTTACTAAAATTGATGCAAAATAGGATCTGTAAACTTAAACTGAGCTCTGTCAGTTCCTATGGGTCATTAACAGGCATACCTTCCCATATCAATATCCAAAACCATTTTTTGTTTGGTTCATACCACCCTTTTGCATCCTCCTCTGCGTAGGGTTTCTCTTCACCAGAATTGCCAGAAGTCCCCAAATTCACCCAAAACACATTAAAATTTATAGAGCCTTAGAAAAATATTTAAATAATTTTTTATGTTAAATTAAGGCTATAACAAACCTCTGTAATTTTCCCGAATCCTTTGGTTGAAACAGAACGAACTACTCTCCTTAGTTTCACGGTTTGGTTGCCCAGAAGCGTTGTAGTAGGTTTCTGCGGTGCGGATTCTAAAACCTAAATGGAACCAGATATAAATGTGTTAGGGGAGATGAAATTCCATGTCTGACATATCTTTTTTTTCTTCCCACTGATCACTCTTGTCCTTTGCAAAATATCCCAGAAGAAACCATTGTTTTGCCCAATCCGAGAAGGCTCTGTGTGAACCAATTAAATTTCAGAATTATTTAACTAAAAATACAGAATTAAAGTGTTCATGTCTGCACACTAGACTTAGGACATTACAAGAATGCTGCTACACTGGTACTCTTTTGGTCATCAACACTTCCTGCCCAATCTGCATCAGTGAATGCTTTTAAAGTGAAGTCTTGACCTCTTGGGTACCATAAACCATACACTATAGTACCTTTCAAATATCTGAGAATTATTTTCATTGTTGTCACATGTGTTTCTTTGGGAGCTTATTGGAATATAGAAACCAATCCTATAGATTGCATCACATCCGGTATTGTAGATGTCACATATAACATGATTCCTATCATAGATCTATACATGGTATGATATACTTCTAAAGACTCATCATCCTTCCTTAACCTACAACTAGTGACCATAGGTGTACTAACAGGGTTAGAATATTCCAACTTAAACTTCTTAAGCATGTCTTTAATGTACTTGGTTTGAGTGATGAATATCCCTTTTTTTGATTGAGAAACTTGTAATCCCAAGAAGAATGTTAATTCACCCAACATTGACATTTCAAACTCCTTCTTCATTTCAGAGGAAAAAATTTCACTTATCATTTGTAGATCGCTTCCAAATATAATATCATCCACATAAATAATAAAAATGATCATATTCTTATCTTCAAAATTTATGTAGAGATTACTATCAATGACCCCTCTTTTATATCCTTGTTGCTTCAAGTAGATATTTAGTCTTTAAAACCATGCCCTTTGGGCTTGTTTTAGACCATAGAGTGTCATCTTCAGTTTGCAAACATAATCATCCTTTTCTGATAAGAGGAAAAATTTAGGTTGTTTAATATATACTTCCTCTTCTATCTTCCCATTAAAAAATGCATACTTGACATCCATTTGATATACTTTGAAGTTTCTATAACATGAATATGCCAAAAACATTAGGATTGTTTCAAGTCTTGCTACAGGGGAAAAGGTTTCTTCAAGTTCAATACCTTCCACTTGAGCATATCCCTTACACGCTAGTCTTGCTTTTTTTTTTATCACTTAACAATCTTCATTGAACTTGTTTTTGAAGACCCATTTTGTCCCTACAATATTCTTGCTTTTAGGTCTTGCTAAAAGTTCCCAAGTTTGATTCTTCTGAATTTGATCCAACTCTTCATTCATGGCATTGATCCAATCATTATCTTTGTTGGCTTCTGCAAATTTCTTAGGTTCCACCACTGATAGTAAGGCTTGTTCAACAAAAAAATGTTTTTGTACTGAAGCCCCCCCAAGTATATGATCCCTTCTAATGCTAATTTCATGGTTCTCTTCGAGGTCATGAGAGATTTTTAAAAAAGACATTGTTTTTCAGTTACACCATCATCATTATATTCTTCTTCATTATCTCCATCGATGTATTCTTTTACATATTCATCTTTATTTTCATCATAATGGATGTCATTCTTATCTACATCACTATCATATTTGGAAATTTCATTGATTCTTGGAATATTCGTTTCCTATGAATATTTGTAATCTAACTTTCTTCTCCACATCTTTCCATGAGGTACCCTGCTCATGGATCTTCTATTTCTTTGTCTTTTCAAACGTTGATCTTTTCTCTTGATTCTGCATTCAATAGCCTTGTGACCAAACTTGTGACAACAATGACAATATCCATATAATGTTTTTTATATTTGGGGAATCTTTGATCATTCTGCTTCACAAATTCCTTCTTCTTCCATCGCTTCCATTGTTTCTGAACCTCTACTATAGACTTCTTTTCTGTAGGACTTATCAACTTACATTCTCTAGCCATATGTCCAAAATTATTATAAGAGTAGCAATGACCAAGTAAGATCTGCTTATACCTTCTTATCATTGGCCTTCTAGGCATCTTATTAGTTCTACCTCTATTATGAGAAGAGGGAACACATTTCTGACTATTCTGCTTTCCAATTGGATCCATAATTGCAACAACATAACTCTTCTTATTATATATTGATCCAGCTTTGTCACTTGATGGTCTTTGGACAATTAGGATGTCATCTATAATCTTTGAGTTTTTCTCAAACTTTGACTTAATAGATTCTTCATCATCCTTATTTTTAAGCTGAATAATTTCTGCTTCAAGTTTTTCAGAGTCTTTTGTTTTAGTTTTTTCTCTGAACTTATCATTAATGGTATGCTGATATTTTAGCCTCTTTATTGATCCCTTGAAGTTATCAACTTCTTTTTTTAATCTCTCGGCCTCTTTCATGCTAACCATTGCTTGTTGTCTTGAATTGTGAAGATCTTCTTGGAGGGTCTTGACTTTCTCTTCTTTTGATTTTTTCTCTTCTTTGTATTTTGACAATTGTTCTTTCAAATATTTGTTCCTTCTTCTACATTTTTCAATCTCCTCAAGAGAAATTATGAGTTCATCCTCTAGGTCCACCTCTCCTTCTACATCTGATTCATCATATGAATTTTGAGTTTCTATTTCGATGAATAGAATTTCTTCATTTTCACTTATCTCTACATCTTCACTGTCGTCCATGGAATATAAGTTTTTATTCTTTTTATTAAATTTCTTCTTGTATATAGTTTTACTCTTTTGGTATTTCTTATGACTGCAAGGTTCTTCATTATCACTATCTTCTTCTTTTGGGTAAGGACACTTTGTGGTAAAATTTCCATTTCTTCCATAGTTAAAGAACTTTAGTGGTAGTTTTCATTTGTACTTTCTAGTACCTTTCTCAAGTTTCTTGATGAAAAGAGATTCTTCATCATTTGAGTTATCTGATTGGTTCTTGGGTAAAGCTTTAGATTTCTTTGATTGTTTTGTAGCTTTAAATGTTGCATATTTTCTTGATGTTCCATTATGTTTTGTTCTCATCTCATAGGCAATGAAGATCCCATGTAGCTCATCCACTGACAAAATTTCAAGATCATATCAATCTTCTATAGTATATAATATTGGGTTATATCTTATTGGTAGGGTTCGTTGTACTTTTTAAACTACCTCTTTATCCTTTATTTCTCCTTCCAGATCTTTAATAGCATTTCCAATTTCATCTACTCTTAAAAGATATTCTGCAATATTTTCTTCTTCTTTCATCTTTATACTTTCGAACTACCCTTTGCATGTTTGAAGTTTGGATTTTTTGACTTTGGAAGCCCCTTCATAAGCAATTTTGTTTTTCCCAGGCATGTTTGTCTGTCTTACATTGCATGACTTTAACAAACACTGAATCTGCTAATCCTTTCAAAATTGCATTCAAATCTTTTGCACCGGATTCATATCCATGTAGTTCAACTCTATCTGTAGGTAGGTTTCCTATTATTTTGTACCCTTATTTAACAAAACTCCAAATTTTGCATCCAATAGACATTATATGGCATCTCATTCTTACACTCCAAAATGCATAATTATTTCTTGTAAATAATGGAGGTCTGTTAGCAACTAACCCTTCTTGATGATCCATAGTGGCTTTTAATAGGATATTCCTTCCAGTGGTTTAGACTGTAGTGAAGGATCCCGCTCTGATACCAATTGTTGGAATATTGGACAATACTGAGAGGGGGGGTGAATCAATATTGATAACTTTTAACAATTTAAAACCACTTTTAACTTATTCATTAAAACACAGAACCAACAAGATACACAGAACAAAACATTTATCTTGGAATCCCAATTGGGAAAACCACAAACACTTTATATAACTGAAAAATTATATTTACAATTGTTTTTGCAAGCTACAACTTGATGGAGGAACCAATCCCCAAGTTTTTTAGCTACAACAGACGGATGCTACAACACCCTAGATTCTTCCTGCTCCAATGGACAAGGATGCTACAACACCCTATTTTCCAGCCACTGCTGGACCCCAAGTTTTTTAGCTACAACAGACGGATGCTACAACACCCTAGATTCTTCCTGCTCCAATGGACAAGGATGCTACAACCCCCTATTTTCCAGCCACTGCTGGAAGGAGAATACAACCCCCTTGCAGGCTTGCATCCTTCCCTAGCACTACCCTACCTCCGTAATTTTATCTTTTTCTTCAATTTTGTCATTGATTATTCGTCACTTCATTGATCTCTATCTTCTCTTGCTATTACATTGATTTGGATTGCCGAGATGTGTTTCTTCCACTTCAAACTTCTGTTTAAGCACTTATTTGATCATGTCTTTGAACCATTATGTATTTTCCTCATTGCATCCATTCATTAAAACATTTTCACCAATGCATCTCTTCATTATGGAAACATGCCTTTTCATGAACTAGTGCAAAACAACCTAAAACCCTGTCTTGGCAGACCTATAACTTTGTCTTCAAGAACCTTTTAGGAGAAATAATACCATGGTCAGATGCACACATCAATGAGATACATCTTGATGGTATCATATTATTTTTATCAGCTTCCTACAAAATATGGCGTCCATTTTACTAGGGAAACTTAGACCGATTTTTCAATACTTCATCAATTTTCACCAAATTTCCCAAAATAGTCTGAAACCTCATTTTGGAAGACCTGTAAATTTTTCTTCAAGCTCGTTTTAAGGGAACTAAGACCATGGTAATATGCACGCAGAAAAAATATAAAACCTGATATTCTCATATAATTTTTATCAGTATCCTATAAAACACGGCGGGAATTTTACTAAGGCCACTTAGGCAGATTTATCAGAACTGAAACAGTGCATATCATGCCAGAAAGCACTTTTGGAGGACTAATAACTTCACCTTCAGAGACTTTCTTGACAAACCAATCATATGGTTAGATGCATAAGACAACAATCTAGATGTATATATCCTCATGATCATTTAATTGATCAAATACAGAAGATGGCATGTATTTTACAGAGGCCCCTTAGGTAGATTAATAAGAATTCATACTTTGTCAAATTTTCAGAGTTTGAATAAAAGTTTCAACAAGTTGCCATACGTTTACATAATGGTGTCAAATTGTAACAATAAATTCATGTGAGAACTAGAACACCAACATATGACTTTGCAACCTCCTTAAAAATGCCACATGCCATGTTATCACTTCCTTTGTTATTCCTTTGTCATTAACCAACATAGAGCCAAATCCTAGGCTCTCTCAGGTGCCGAGAGGGATCAAATATCTCAAGGTGCAAAATTTTTATTAAGTATTGCACTCAAGGAACTATTGATTTGATTCAAACCAAAAGCCACATCTTTTTATTTAAGGTGGGCATACAATCTTTTTATTATTAATATTTAATATTATTTATGGTCGACATATAATATTTTTATTATTAATATTTAATATTATTTATGGCCGAAATATAATATTTTTTATTTTGTTAGGAACGAACATTACAACATCTCCCCCATACATGGTTTTAAAACCATGTGCAAGACCCTCCTAAAAGCATGGGTTCTTTAGGAGACCTCTCACATGGTCTTAAAACCATTTGCAAGTCCCTCCTAAACCATGTAAAATAAAACCATGGGTTTTTTAGGAGGCCATGCACATGGTATTAAATCCATTTGCAAGGCCCTCCTAAACCATGTACAATAAAACCATGGGTTTTTTAGGAGAAGGGCAACATTTTTTTTGCGGATAATTCAATTTATCTTACCGACATTTTTTTTGGCGGATAATTAAATTTTTAATTTTTTATTGTTTTGTTAGGTAGGAACATTACATCATCTCGCCCATATTAGGTTGTTTTTGTGGCTGACATTTATTTTGACAGATAATTAATTTTATTTTTTTTGTTAGTAACAAACGTTACAAGATATTCCACATAGCGTTACAAGATCTCCCTCATACTAGGTTGTAGACCGCCTCTCGGCGCATTGAAGTCTGATTTTCTTATACTTAGTCAATTTTCAGAGTTTCAACAAGTTGCCATATTTCACCCATATTTTCCCAGAATGGTGTCAAATTGTAAAAATGAATTCATGGGAGCACTAGAACATCACCATATGAATTTGCAACCCCATCACACATGTCACATCATCATACATGTCATGTCATTTCCTCTGTCATTAATGAAATCCTTTGACATCAATGGTAACCATACTCAACATTTAACTCACAATTGACCTAGAATTTACTTTGTTATTAGTGTGGTTTTTTAGTTTATCCAAGATCCCTGATAAATTCACCTTAAGTACAAATATAATTGTCTATTATATCAAAGAAAATTTCCGAATTGGTATAAATTATTTTAGTGTTAAAGCAAACCAGTAAATCAAATACATCAACTTGTATTGAGATGGAGATGGAAATGATAGGAATTCTATTGTGTTTCATCTTAATTTCAAACCCACAGTTTGGTCGTGTAAAACACATAACATAGTCTTTCTTTCGACCACATAAGCATAGTATAATGGAACAATACATGTTGGCACCAAGGGCATTGGTTTTATAGTTAAGACATCGATTGTGGTGTATTATGACAATCAAAGTGTTTTACAATTTGTACAGAATCCTATTGTGTATAGCAAGATGAATCATGTGGATATTCTTTCTCATTACTTGAGACAATTATAATAGGATAATGTTGTGAATCTTCTTTATTGCAAGACAAAGTTCGATCAAGTTGTTGATATATTTATGAATACTATATCAAAATCTAAGTTTATGAAACTATGGGCTATGCTTGGTCTTCATGAATGTAATTATTGTTGATAGCTGGTCAATACTGGGAGGTGGGGGGGGGGGGGGAATCAGTATTATTTATTTTTTACCCTTTAAACCACTTATTAAACTTTAATGAAAACTTTGAATCAAAAATATACACAGAATATAGATTTTATCATGGAGCCTTAATAAGGTAAACCACTAACACATTTCTATTATCCGCAAAACTTTTTTTTACAATATACAATAGTTATTTGCAAGCACCTACTTGTTGGAGACCACAATCCCCAAGTTTCTCAGGCACTACTAAAGGATGCACCCACACCCTGGTTTATGTCTACACCTACAGACAAGGATACACCAATACCCTCATTCTCCAGCCATTACTGGAAGGAGGCTAAGTCCTCCTTGCAAGCATGTAGCATGCCCTAGCACCACCCTGCCACCCTAATTTGATATTATTAAACTCATAGATCTTCTTAAAAAAATTGTCTCTAGTTACTCTTCTTTGGTCTCTTTCTTATGCTACATATGCATAGATCCGGATGATAGAGACACCTTTCTTCGACTTCAATCTTCTGCTTAAATAATTCTTCTCAATATCAATACAACAACATACCTTTTCAAATCTATTCATCCCTCTTCAATATGGATAAACACACCTTTTCCAAACCAACGTGCTCTTTCATGTCTCTATTCCTCATTCTTAATTATGTTTACTTCTTTAATCAATTACTTAATTGACAAACCATTTTCAGACCTGCGAGCTCTCTTCCTCTGTGGGTACCCTGTAAATTTCCTTATGTTTCCTTACCTTCCATTTACAGGTGACGAGCTTCCTCATGTCCTCTATGGGATTCTCTTTCTTCCCTGTAGTATTACTCATGCTATCTTCTCCTCTGCGAGCTCCCTATGGACATTCTCTAAACACTTGTTAATCAATTTATAGTTTAACCTTTCAATCGCGTTCTTCTGTAGCCTCTATTTTTGAAATCACCCTGAGCTGTTGATCTGATTTTGGGTTTCTTCCTGACCGTAGATCTGAAACATGTCTTTCCACGCTATTTAGATTTTTGCAATCATTTTTCACAGTCGTCTTTCCAAACTCGTCCTGATCCGTACTTGATCTTTGTTTCGGGTTGTTTCCTGACCATAGATCTGAGATGGGATGCGGTATGCAAATTGCCGAGCCATGACATTTCTCAACATGTCTTTCTGCACTTAGATTTTCGCCTCAACCGTTCTGCACCATTGATATGAGATAAGATGCGAATAGCAGATTGCGGATTGACAACTTTTCCAAAACGTCATTTCGAGGTTTCCGCTTTCCGCACTTCATCTTTCTGCACCAATAGTTTCGCACCATTGATCTTCAACAGGATTCTTCATGACCATTGATATTCCGGATTGCGGGTACTCAAACGATACTTTCGCAATCCTTCACCTTATGTTTTCCCCACTAACTTTTTTTCACCATCGATATTTTATGGAATTCTTTCTGACCATCGATCTTCCATATCACAAGATGCAGAATGCGGAACTATGACATTTCCCACATTCTTTTCGTGATTCTCTGCCTTCCCCTTTTCTCCTTTCGCTTTGCATCTTCTGGACTTTGGTTTGCAAAAACCCATATTATCCTAGACCATGATATTTCGCTTTCCATTTTCTGCTTTTCTTATGAATCGTTGATTTCTTTTCCGGGTTCATCCCTGACTATTGATATACGATCTAATGCGGATTTGTTGATATTCCTTTTTCTTTGTGCAGAAATCACTCTCCACCTTCGATCTCCTTACAGATTCAATCATATCCATTGATACCTTGATCAGATTCAGATTTATTCTTCTGCATTCCTACTTTTTTGAAACCCTCCTATGACCATAGATCTATTACAAAGTTCTCCTCAGTCGTAGATCTTCGTACACTTGCAGAACTCTTCTCGACCGTCACTCTATACTATTTTGTGAAACTTCACCTTTTCCCCCTATCCTTTGCTGAACTGATCTTTAACCATTAGATCTCATGCAGGATCCTTCCTAACCGTTGATTTTAGATTGAATGTGGATCTCACCATGACTTTGCGTATTTACACGATTTCTTTTGCTTTAACACTTAGCCAATTTTAATCTCAACATGCAAACAAACATTTTTCTCTTGTTTTGGCAGATTGATATTTTTCTCGTGTAAGAACCAAATGTGAATCTAATTTTATGGCTGGATAGCCAGTTCACTAGGGAGCAGGATCATGTCATATTTAGATCTTACTGACACACACACATCTTCTGGAGGACATTTGAAAATAGTCTTCCAACCTTTTGTTATGACACTTAGACAAATTTCTTAGTCTGAGCCAATCTACCTAAAACACTATTTTGGCAAATCCATAACTTCTTCCTCAACTACTTCCAAGACATTTTGAAGACACGGTCAAGTAGAGAAACACAAGTCTACAAGACCCCTATGTGCTGTGGGAATTTATTCTAACCCATGATTTAGGGTGGGAATTCTCTTTATACCCTCTTAGACTAGTTTTGACTATTTATGCATACTTAGTCAATTTCTTGGTTTTCACCAACTATCATATTTCTCCAAAATTATGTCACATCATCTGCTTTGTCATCATAGGCAATGCCTCTTACCAATTTTCCACCATTTATTCTATGTCATCACTACCTTTTTCTTTCCTTTGACTTATACTAAGTTCACCTTTTGTCTTTCCTTTGTATTTCACTGAGTTCACTCTGCCATCATGTCCTTTGCTTATTCTTTGTTATTCATGAACTACTTTGACATCAATGACAACTATAATCCATATTGCCAACAATATCCCCTTTTGGAATTGATGGAAACACCTAAACCTCTCCCCCTTTGACAATAATGACAAACGATAACGTGTTATACCAATGTTGTACCTATTTTGATATAGGATTTATTGTCTTTCTTCTTTCTGACAATTCCCCATTGTCATCGTATCTCCCCTTTGTTAACTGAACTTGGTTATTTATTCCATGTATTATCATTTAACATTTCCTTTGCAACAAGTTCTTGGATGATAACTTAAATGATAGATCCATAGACTGCCCCTGTCATTGTACTTCTCCTAAACACATTCCTTCTTCAAAGCTTAGATCAAATCCAATTGTGATAGCTGATGCCAATTTGTCACCTCTACTTTTCTTGTTTTGGTGGAAACTTCGAAACATTCTTCTCTTTTTACCAAAAGACATTTTTCAAGTATTAATTGCAATTTTCTGATATTAACTCCCCCTAAGTTTATGATCCCTTCTAATGCTCATAAGTGTTTTAGAAGAGCCATTCAACTTCAGTTCAACCACCATCACTAAGTTCTTCTTCAATATATTCATCATTATTTCCATTATAATGGATGTTATTCTTGTCTACAACACTATTATGCTTAACGTCATCTTCAGAAACTTCTGTGATGTTTGAAATATTTGTTTCATCTTCATCTTTGGAGTCTTCCTTTCTTCTCCACATATTTCCATGAGGTACCCTGCTTACTAACCTTGTTTGTTTCTTGGATTCCTTACTTAGATATTTTCTCTTCATTCTGCACTCAACAGCCTTGTGACCAAATTTGTGACAATAGTGACAATAGACATAGGAAATTTCTTCATTTTTAGGGATCTTTGTCCTTTCTGCTTCACAACTTCCATCCTCTTTCAACCCTTCCTTTGTTCTTGGAATTTTATTGAAGAATTCTTCCTTACCTTACATTCTCTAGCCATGTGTCCAAAATTATGACATATATAACAATGACCAAGAAAGATTTGTTAGACCCTTATTTTCCTTGGTGTTTTAAGTATCATTCCAGTTCTGTCATTATAATGAGATGAGGGGGAAGAATTGTGACTATTCTTAATTGGAATTTTTATTACATTAGCACAACCTCTTCTATTATTTCTTTCTTGGTTAGTGAGGGAGGAAAGTTCTGACTTTATTTCATTTTCATACCCTAAACCAGTTTTAAGGCTTTGATGTTTTTTTGCTCCTCAAGATGTCATCTAAGATCTTTGAACTGTTCTCAATTTTTTTAATAGTTTCCTCATCAAGCTTCTTCCTAAGAAAAATACTTTCTTCTTCCAGTTTTTTTGTTTTTTCTATTTTGTCCTTGATACTCTCATTAATGGTTTGCTGGTTGTAACACCCCGGTTTTGACCTTGTTTGCATTAAATGTATATGATGTATATATTGTAATTAATCATGGTGTGGAGCTAAGGGAAAAATCCCCACCATTGATTTATCATTTTATGTTTTGGCGATTAAAATTGATGCCGATGGTATTTTGTGCTAGCCAGGCACGTTATAATTATGGACACCATGTACATATGCATTTTAATTAAAATACCCACAACCAGCTATGTCAATGCAACCATAATGAGAAGGGGCATGATTTCCTAAGGATAAGGGGGGAGATATTTAACCTTTGGGGCCAATGGGGAAAAGCCAAATGTCAAAGGGAGAACCCACCAAACTGTCAACTACCTTTCTTGTCTTATTCACCCAATCATTTATTACTACTAGAAGTTGGTTGAGTTGGTTATTGCATGGGATGGGCAAGGTATGACAACCCAAAATTCGAATTGGAGAAGCCATCAGTTTTTGGGAAATGCGTTTTGACTCCTTGGGCAAGTAAAAACCCAAAAACGTATGCCATTCTACCATGCTTGGATGTTTTCATGGTACCTCACCATTTTTATTTCACGTGAGCTCTCTTAGGCATTCAGAACTTCCTGTGTGTGAAACCATTCATGTTTTTGGTTGTTACCTCAGTTTGCTCAGGCTGGGAAATCATTTTTTTGGTGATTATCAGTGGTTGAGTTTCCTTCCTCATGTTTTTGCTGCATTTTTTCCCATCGTTTCCAAGGTGGAAATCATTTTCTAGCAATGCCCAGTGAGGGGAAGAAGAGACCCACAATTTTGGGTGTTGTTGAGTTTGTTTTGGCCATGTTAGGGACAAAATGTCCCTGGAAATCTAATTGTTGTTAGGGAACGGTTTTACCCATCCTGGAAATTCATTTTTGTTGCCCAAATTGTTCTTCCTCAAACCCAAAAATCGTATTGTGTTGTGGGTGTATCTTTTGGCTTTGGCTTGAATTGTATTGGGAGTGGAAATGGGAATTGATCTTGCTTGATAAACCTAGTGTGTCTAGGAGCCTCACAGATAGAACTAGAGGGTTTGCTTTCTTCTCTACACCTCCTGAATAGCACTGGAAGGGAAGTCATGGCCTAAGGGACTGTGCAGCAGAGAAGGGGATGATTCCTTGTGTTGGGTGTGTGTGGATGTCTTAGAAGTTAGGATAGAGCTAGTGTAGGTGTCCTTAGCTTTTCAGTGAGCCTGCTAGCTTAGCAACCAACATTTCTAGCTCCTGATAGCCTGATAAATCCAACTTTGTTGGCTTGGCTATGTATTTTTGTGTATCCTTGGCTACGTGTGAACCTGCTAGTCTCCCCTTACTCCTTGTGGAATCATTCCCAACTCAGGGGTGGCATTGTTGCTGAGAGATTGATGAGCACAATGGCCTATGGTTGGGTGGAACATTGTAGTGACGTAGCTGGTTGTGGGAAAAGCTTTCTTGAAGATAAGTATTCTTGTGCTTAAGTCCTTGCAACTATGTTTGTTTTATAAATCAATATGAACAAGTTAAATGCCATGAATGTGTTGAATGAAATGTAAATGCTTCCATTGTATATTGAATGTTTATGCATCTATGTTTTTTTGTTACATTGCATTTTATATTGTGTTCATGGGGCTAGATTTCCCGGATGTGTAGTTAGCATGTTTAGTCGCGTCCTCTTCGCCAGTCGGAGGGTTGGGGACATGACACTGGTCTTCTAGATTCTTTATCTCCTTCTTGATATTATAAACTTATTATCTTAATCTCTCACCCTCTTCCATGTGGTCTTCTGCCATCTTTATTTCTTTCTTGAAGTTAGCAACTTCCTTTTTTAGGCTCTCAGCCTCTTCCATGCTAGCCATCATTTGTTGTCTTGCAATGTACAATTCTTCTTGGAGCGTCTTGACTTCCTCTTCATTTTTTTCTTCTCTTCTTGATATTTTGAAAATTTTTCTTCCAAGGACTTGTTCTCCCTCCTATTTTTACTCAATTCTCCGAAGGAACTTATGGGTTATGTTTCTAAGTTTACCTCTCTTTTCACATCTGAATTATCTTCTGAAGTTTGAGTTATCATCTCTATGAATATATTTTCTTCATCCTCAGTTATATCTTCACTATCATACTTGCAAATAGAAAGGTTTTCTTGTGCTATCTCTTCATTTGAATGAAGCTTTTCCAATTTGACCCAGAGTTCCTTGGCTGAGACACATGGTCCAATATTACTTCTGATAGATTGAGGTAATCCATCTAATATGGCCTTTATTTCATTTGCATTATTTTTTTTGGCTTTATTTTGAGTTGGAGTCCTTATTCTTTTTGGTGGGATGTAATCAGACATTACTACATTCCATAGACCAGGTTCCAATGCCTTCAGATAACTTTCCATTCTTGTACTCCAAAATATGTATTCTTCTTTTCCAAATATTGGAGATCCATTTTATGTGTAAATATATTCTTGTTTATCCATAGTTATTTTTAATAGGACCTTCCTTCCAGTAGTTAAACTGTTAGTGAATGATCCTTGTTCGATACCAATTGTTGATAGCTGGTCAATACTGATAGGGGGGCTGATCCAGTATTGTTTATTTTTTACCATTTAAACCACTTATTAAACTTTAATCAAAACATTAAATCAAAAAGATACATAGGATAGAAATTTTATTGTGGAACCCTAATAAGGTAAACCACCAACACGTTTCTATTATCTGCAAAACTTTGTTTTTACAATATACAATAGTTATTTCCAAGTACCCACTTGCTGGAGACCACAATCCCTAAGTTTATCAGCCACTACTGAAGGATGCACCCACACTCTTGTTTCTGTCAGCACCTATAGACAAGGATACACCAATACCCTGATTTTCCAGCCACTACTGGAAGGAGGCTAAGAACTCCTTGTAGGAATGTATCCTGCCCTAGCACCACCCTGCCACCCTAATTTGATATTATTAAACTTCCATATATTCTTCAAAACATTGCCTCTTGTTACTCTTCTTTGGTCTCTGTCTTATGCTACGGCTGCATAGATCTGGATGACAGAGACACCTTTCTTCTACTTCAATATTATTCTTAAATAATTCTTCTCAATATAAATATAGTAACTTACATTTTCAAATCTATTCATCCCTCTTCAATCTGGACAAACACACCTTTCCCAAACCAACATGCTCTTTCATTTATTTGTTCCTCATTCTTAATTCTATTTACTTCTTTAATCAATTACGTAACTAACAAACCATATTCATACTTACGAGCTCTCTTCCTCTGTAGGTTCCTTGTAGATTTCCTTACGTTGGCTTACCTTCCATTTACAGGTGGCGACCTTCCTCATGTCCTTTGTGGGATTCTATTTCTTCCCTTTAGGATTCCTCATGTTATCTTCTCCTCTGTGGGATCCCTGTGAACATTCCCTAAACTCCTGTTAATCAATTTACAATTTAACCTTCAGTCGCGTTCTTCCACAGTCTCTATTTCTGAAATCACCCTGAGCCGTTGATCTAATTTTGGGTTTCTTCCTGATCGTAGATCTCAAAAATGTTTTTCCACACTATATAGCTTTCTGTAATCGTTTTCCCCACCCAGCCTAAGCCGCTGATCTTTGTCTTGAGCTGTTTCCTAACCGTAGATATAATATGGGATGCGGTATGCAAATTGATGAACCATGAAATCTCTCAACATGTATTTCTGCACTTAGCTTTCCGCCTCAACCATTATGCACCGTTGATCTCCTGCAGGCTCTTCCGTGACTATTGATTTGAGATAAGATGCGGATAACATAACGTGGATTTGAACCTTTTCCAAAACGACATTTTGAGGTTTCTGCTTTCCTCACTTAATTTATTAGCACCAATAGTTTTGCATCATTGATATTCAGTGGGCTTCTTCATGGCCATTGATATTCTAGATCGTGGGTTGTGGAATGCAGGTTCTCAAACACTCAAATGATGCTTTTGCAATCCTCTGCCTTCCGCTTTCCGCACTAACCTTTTTGCACCGTTGATCCTTTACGGAAGTATTTATGACCGTTGATCTTCAAGATCACGGGATGGGGAATGCGGAACTATGACATTTCCCACATTCTTTTCGCGATTCTCCACCTTCCACTTTTTCCCTTTCTCTTTTTGTCTTCCGGACTTTGGTTTGCGGAAACGCATATTATCCTAGACCTTGATCTTCCGCTTTTCTTATGAACCGTTGATTTCTTTTGTGTGTTCATCCCTAACCGCTGATTTATGTTCTAATGCGGATATGTGGATCTTCTCTTTTCGTTGTGCAGAAATCATTCTCCGTCGTCGATCTCCTTGGTGTGAATTCAATCACAACCATTAATCCCTTGATCAGATTCAGATTTATTCTTTCTCATTCCTACTTTTGCAGAACCCTCCTACGACCGTAGATCTATTGCGGAACTCTCCTCATCCATAGATATTCATACACTTGTGGAACTCTTCTCGACCTTAGATCTTTTGCGGATCTAATCTAGACCGTCGATTTATACTCTTTTGCAGAACTTCACCTTTTCCGCCTATCCTTTGCGGAACTGATCCTTAACCATCGGATCTCGTGCAAGATGCTTCCTAGCCATTGATTTTAGATCGAATGCGGATCTCACCATGACTTTGCGAATTTTCACTATTTCTTTTTCTTTAACACTTAGCCTATTTTAATCTCAACATGCAAACTAACATTTTTCTCTTGTTTTGGCAGATTGATATTTCGCTCGTGTAAGAACCAAACGAGAATCTAATTTCATGGTTGGATAGCCAGTTCACCAGGGAGTAGGATTATGTCATCTTTAGATCTTACTGACACACACACATCTTCTGGAGGACATTTGAAAATATTCTTCCAACATTTTGTTATAACACATGGACAAATTTCTTAGTTTGATCCAATCTACCTAAAACATTGTTTTGGAAGATCCTTAACTTCTTCCTCGGCTACTTCCAAGACAATTTGAAGACATGGTCAGGTAGAGAAAACACAAGTCTACAAGACCCCTATGTGCTGCGGTCATTTATTATAACCCATGATTTAGGGCAGTCATTCTGTTTATACCCTCTTAGACTAGTTTTGACTATTTATACATACTTAGTCAATTTCTTGATTTTCACCAATTGCCATATTTCTCCAGAATAATGTCACATCATCTGTTTTGTCATCATAGGCAATGTCTCTTACCAATTTTCCATCAGCTATTCTATGTCATCACTACCTTTTTCTTTCCTTTGTCTTTCACTGAGTTCACTCTGCCATCATGTCCTTTGCTTATCCTTTGTCATTCATGAACTACTTTGACATCAATGATAACTATAATCCATATTTCCAACAATGGGGTGGATATACATAATTATATTCTCCTATTTAATCTCTATAGGATTGTGTTGATGGGGCAGTGTTGGAAGTACAGAGTATGTAGGTTCATCACACCTATGGATCTTCTAAAGATAAATAGTCAACACTTGAAACTTGAATAGGAGAGTTGATTTAGAAATCGATTGAGAGGTTGACTAAGAAAACAACTAAGTGACCAATTGGGCATTCAACCAATCAAGTTGTTAAACCAAAGTAGTCCATTGGTGTATGGAACAAGGTAGAGATCAAGGAATGTTTTCTGCACCCTAACCAATCTATGTGTATCTCATCTTCCACACTTCAAGGGAGTTGATGTGAAAAGTGTCTAAGTGACGTATGAACATATGTGATATGTGGTGTGTATGGATATTTTTTTTTGACACTTCTATATATGATTATTTATGCTCAATTGTGATTAAGAATTGTAACAATGTCTTTAGACACCACCTTTGTTTTGGAATATCATCTTTATGAAATACTTAATTTCCCAATTCTCCAACACTTTCCACCCTTCATTAATTATTTTCTTAATGTTATAGTTCTAGTAAACTTTATGATGCAAGTTGACTTCGAGATATTTGTATGAATTAACCTCCTATAAGTGGTTGTTGCCATACACAAAATTAATATAAGTGATATTGTTGGATTTCATTATCATATCCTTTGTTTTGTTAGTGTTTATTGTCAAAACTATTCTAGAACAAAAATATTGAGAATTATTTATGCTTTTTGAGATTATAGGGACACTTCACCATACGAAATTATCATAAATGTAAAGAATAACAATAATGCCTATTCTAGCTAAAGTAGCACCATTAGAACCAATTACTTCCAAACATACCTTTAAATGGTTAATGCAAATTCCAAATAGGTAAGGGACATGGGGAAACCTTACTTTTAAGCTCCTATATTACAATTAATTTCTTATGACCAACCTTTAGTATTCCCGAATTTAGCAATAACACTCTCGAACAACCTTACTAAAACAATTCTCAACCCAAATGGGACCTTTCTCTCTTCTAATCCACTCAAAGGTTTACTCTAGGTACTGTGCGAAACAATTTCCTAAAATGAATGAAGTAAAGATGGAGATTGGTTTTATTATTACAACATTCCTCTACAATGATCATAATCATAACTAGGTGGTCCATAATTGATTGTTATGGTTTTAAACTCACTAAACGTTGTCACTTTTCTCCTGACTTTCTAGCCATCCACTAATATTCTTTTCTAGAATAATTTCACATAACTTTTCTATAAAGGGAAACATAATGGTCATATATTTGGAGGGGTTGTTTTATCCTTGCTTTTAGAAATAGGAATGATGAATATTGAGTCAGTGGTTTAGGGAAACCATGCTTTACTACTAGATTTAAGAGCTTGTGAGTGTGAAGGATGAGGATAGGGCATCCAATTTTTAAAAATGCTTGATAACTTTGATGTTAGTTAGTTATCTCTTTTGCAAGTCATTTAACCCCAAACCCTATGTCTTACAAAGTAAAAATCTCTTCCTTTATAATAAGGATTTGAATGTTGTCCATGACATTAGAGGTTTCATAAATCTTATTAAGAAATGAGTTTTTATAGCTCAAGGAAATGATATTGTTTTCATTAGTTCAAAAGTTATAATTTCCCACCATTTTTTTTTAGGATCTAATTTAGAATGGTTTAAAATATTATTTTTCTTTCTATTAAGGTAATATGCTTTTTTTCTTCAGACTTTGTAACAATTTATCATGTTATCTTTTAAGGGCTTGTTGGAGGCTTCCTTATGGATTTTCTAGCAATTTCACACTCTTTATCATGCAAAAGAGGTCGTGGAAATAATTTTATCAAATTAAATTTGTAAGATAATTTTTTAATATTATCAACTGTTGCCACTAAGTATAAAAGATATATAGTAATAAAATGCCATAATGTTCTAGGAAAAAAAAATAAACATCAATAAATCAAGTCAACTTATCAAAGAAAACAAGGAGATCAAGAAGATGTGTGGAACCAAACCCAATACAAAATAGATGTGTTTGTTTGTAGGTGTGTGTGGAAATAGCTTGGATGACAACATTTCATTAAAAAACAATTACAATACCTAGAAAAAAACCACATATATACTATCAAGTTTTATGTCAGCTCTAATCACCCAATCTACATTAAAACTACATGCAAAAACAATTATTCCGCATAGATTTATATCCTCAAAAATTACTTTCATAATAAACATTTTTTCCAAGGAAAACCTTGTAGGGAAACCCAAGGGATGCTTCCACGCATTTGTGGATAACATCCCTAGTAAACATGTCAACACAAACAAGTACACGTAACACAAAGAGACTTGAACCAAAAAAATTATAGCACAAAACTAACAAATTTCCAAAAAATGAAAACCAATTGAACTCCTTAAAATCAAATTCAACAAAACATTATTAAATGATTTTCCAAAACGAATATTATAACTATTTTCCATTTAAACATCCAAACACCAATATGGTTTCTTATCACGTTCTAACTCCTCGTTACTAATAATTAGTATCCCATTCAAGAATGAGATGAGTTTAAGGCAACTAACTCAAAAAAACATCTATAGGAATATAATAAGGATGTTCTTTAATCATAGTTATAAGTCTCTCAAAAATGTTGGACAAACTCACCAATTGAATTAGATTTTTAAATATATTTTCATTATGTTTATACCAATTACTTCAATTCCTTAAACATCCAAACACCAATATGGTTGCTTATCATGTTCTAACTCCTCGTTACTAATAATTAGTATCCCATTCAAGAATGGGATGAGTTTAAGGAAATTAACTCAAAAAACATCTATAGGAATATAACAAGGATGTTCTTTAATCATAGTTATAAGTCTCGCAAAAAAGTTGGACAAACTCACCAATTGAATTAGCTTTTTAAATATATCTTCATTATGTTTATACAAATTACTTCAATTCCTTAAACATCCAAACACCAATATGGTTGCTTATCACGTTCTAACTCCTCGTTACTAATAATTAGTATCCCATTCAAGAATGGGATGAGTTTAAGGCAACTAACTCAAAAAACATCTATAGGAATTTAACAAGGATGTTCTTTAATCATAGTTATAAGTCTCACAAAAAAGTTGGACAAACTCACCAATTGAATTAGCTTTTTAAATATATATTTATTATGTTTATACAAATTACTTCAATTCCTTAAACATCCAAACACCAATATGGTTGCTTATCATGTTCTAACTCCTCGAGTTTAAGGAAACTAACTCAAAAAACATCTATAGTAATATAACAAAGATGTTCTTTAATCATAGTTACAAGTCTCCCAAAAATGTTGGACAAACTTACCAATTAAATTCGTTTTTTAAATATATCTTCATTATATTGATACCAATTACTTCAATTCCTTAAACATCCAAACATCAATATGGCTGCTTATCACGTTCTAACTCCTCGTTAGAAATAATTAGTATCCCATTCAATAATAGGATGAGTTTAAGGCAACCAAAAAACCATCCCAAAAAACACGGGAATTGAACCCTTAACCTATAGCCTCGAAATAACTTGTAAACTAAAACAAAACCGACTAAATTAATTATTGGGTCTTTAACAATAGTCCATTCCTTAAAGGAACAACAAACGAAATAGTCCATTCCTTAAAAGAACGACAAACAAATGAAATAGTCCATTGCAGATATCATAAATGTGAATACTTTTTTATAATAAATCATTCAAAGGTTATGCGTAGTTATCAATTTCCCATATATCTCATTCGTAAGTCTTAGTTAATGAGGTAAACAATGTATTCTTCAATTTATATATTTTATGGACATAGGGCACAAATCTCAACATTTCGAAAAATAAGATTTTAAATTAAGACGAGAGGTAAATACTTAGTTTTAACAAAGCTTTGAAAATATGGCAACTTTGATGAATATGTGTAAAGAAAAGCTCTAATAAAGCGAATATTTTAATTATGTAAGAGAAACTAAAAATAAATATATAATGAAAACATAGTATCAAATATGTTAATCCCCAATTGGTATTAATGGCTAAGGATTTTTTTTCCAAATATAACCCAATTTAAGAGTGATTTTCATCATTGATTATAAACCATGAAAAGATCTCATTCCTCATGCTTTGTTGATTTTCTACGATCGTCAAAATGAGGACATTCTGAACTATATCAACATGGTTAGGTCAAATATAGGTTCAACCTAGAGATGTTAATATAAAGTGTTGTCTCAATTCAGGAACTAAGACTTTCATTAATACCATAGAGCATGATATCACACATCTATAATTAATACCATAGAGCATGATATCAGACATCTAGATTGGCGTGGTTTTGTTATGGACACTCCATATCAATATGATAGCAAGGTTGTTTGTGAAACATAAAATAAAACATATTGGTCACAATAAGGAAACAAAGTATGCAATTTTGCATTTTCTTGTGTCATTCTTAAATTTTAGTAAAGCAATTATCAAGTAAGAAACTATACATTATTACATTTTCTTTAGTTAGAAAGATAAAGAGCATCACTTCGACAAACTTTTATCTAAGAAATAAAATCAATTTTGGACACATAGTAAATTAGAGTGTTTGACGAGGTGAAACGTTTTTCAACTCATGGTCAATTCAACATCTTGTTGACATAAATCTAGGATCTCAACTTCTAAGCTGAATTGTATACTAGAAAACCATGATGGCAAGTGTCAAATAAGACAACTGAAATAGAAATTTGAAGAAGGAAATGTTTGGTGTGCCACCTCTCCTTTTGGTTTCTTGGTTTCATTTACGCCTAATTAGAAATATTGCATTGAAGAGTCTATATACATGTGACGCCAAACAAAATATTGTAAAAAATAAGTAACTTTTTTCTAGGGTCAATGACTTTATAACAATATTTTGAAACTTGTATTCAGAAATAACTTGACAAGGTCAAAAAAATGGACACAAGGAACAACCTATGGAAAATGTAGAATGCCTTGAAAACAAATGACAAACATTAAAGAAATGCATAATATTTATCTTGTCCAATCCACTAAGATTCATTATACACACTACCTCTACCCTCTAACAACACGTTGGAGTGACTCTTATCACTGACAAAAATTCACAATTGGAAACTATATCTGAGAAATAAATTAATTCATCTTCAAGTCACCATGAAGTCTGCTTAGCCTTTACTATTGTTTGGAAACTCACTTTCATAATAATATCAGGGCTCTAAGAATGGCTACCCATTTCCTCTTGATTAACTAATGCTCATCTGGCTCTAAACACCTTCATCTGGCTCATCAACAATATATATAGCCCTAATTTGGATATTTTGTTGTTGTATCTTTTAATCGTACCAATGTTTATAAATACATAAGACACCATATTAAGCATGTTGAAACAATTATCATGATAAGGTTCAAGTTCTTAGAAACTAGCCCACTCCTACAAATTAAAGAGTTCCTTGGGATAAATGATCTTGTATAGAAAGTTTATTCATTACTTCTCTTTTACTACTGGTCTAGTTTAAGCTAATGAGGGTCTCTTTTGATGAGTTAGATGCAATATAAAGATAAAAAACCGAGCATCCCTCAACTTACATGGATATTTTGAGATACATACACAATGAATCTTGGTTTGGGTTAAAAATATGAAATGTAGTTGTTGGTAATAACTCCCGATTCAATATTCTATTCACGACTAAAACATTAATTTATAGATTACAATGAGGCGGTTGAGAACCAGCCTTTTCACCTTCTCGGGCAACTATTCAAATTCCTATTTAATTATTTATTTACAATAATCCTGACGGATTATATTCTAACAATCCCCCTCTTAATCCGAAGGGGTGTTCGTAAGTCCGAGCATGTTTCTGAATCTTTCAAACTTTTCTCGTCCAAGCGCTTTGGTGAAGATGTCTGCAACTTGATCATTTGTGGAACAATGTCGAAGATGGACTGTCTTGGCCTCTACATGATGTCGAATCAAATGATACTTTGTGTTGATGTGTTTGGTTCGATCATGGAATCTAGGATTCTTTGCCAGCTTGATTGTAGAAGTATTGTCGACCAACAATGGAGTGGATTTCTCTTGTTTTCCTTGCAAATCTTCAAGTATCTTCCTGAGCCATACTATTTCTTTCATTGCTTCAGCTGCAGCCACATATTCTGCTTCTATTGTTGAATCTGCTGGAACTGACTGTTTGTGAGATCTCCATGAAACAGCTGCTGATCCAAGACTCATAGTGTATCCAGAAGTTGATACTCCTGTCTCCTTATCGCCATCAAAGTCTGAGTCTAAGTACCCAATAAGTTTGAAGTCATCCACTTTAGAGTACTTGAGTCCAATGTCTTGAGTCCCCTTCAAGTATCTTAGAACCCTCTTTGCAGCTGACCAGTGTCCTTTGCAAGGCTTATGCA
>LPNX010596409.1:106172-119524 GCA_001517045.1 Pseudotsuga menziesii | reverse complement strand
AGAGAGAGAGAGAGAGAGAGAGAGAGAGAGAGAGTGGATGGGGGTTAGTGGTAAGGAGAGGTGTAGGGATGTGTACATGTGTTTGTGATAGTGTGCATGTGTGTGAGAGAGAGAGCGAGAGAGAGATAGGGGTGTTAGTGGTAAGGAGAGGTGTAGGGATGTGTACATGTGTGCGTGATAGTGTGTGTGTGTCAGATAGAGAGAGAGAGAGACTGAACTAGTAGGGAAATGGGGTGTTAGGGGGTTTTGGGAGAGAGAGAGGGGTGGGGGATATTTGTGTTGGGATTAATAATTCTCCCTTTGACCACATAGTCTATTTGTTTATTTTTCCTAGCTTAGGAGGTCATTATCACTTTACTAGAGTATGGGGGCACATACCCAGGATTCATCTACACTTTTGAGTTTTGATGCCATTGGTGCCATTGGTGCAAATCCCTACATTTTAGGAACCCTCTCTAAGTGCCACTAGTAATCACCTTCAGTTGTGTGTGGTAAGTAGTCAGTCATGTTCAATTATGCTATGATTTCCACTAGTTACTTCACTGCTAGTCACCATAGTGGCAATTAGCATGTTTCAAGGGAGTGTGGCACCTTTAGTTCACCTATCTCATTAGTTAACTGATTGTGAACTAAATTGGTTGTCTGGAGTTAAACTAGTGATCTCCAGTGATGATTGTTTCCACGCCGAGTTAGCACATCAGTCAGTATGAGTTGGTAGATTCGAACCCTATCTTTAGCATTTGAATCGTCCTATATGTGTACAACCAGTGTATTCTAAATTATTTATTGATTCATGAATATAATCATATTATTCCAATTTTGTCCCATGTGTGTGCAATTTTTTCTGATTAATTGAACAGTCTATTGTTAAATTCCTCCCTCTCTTTTGCAAGATTCTCTTCTCATTTGAATTCATGCAAGTTGATGATCCTATGCTTCATGGAATTTAACATGGTATCATAGCAGGTATACATGTCTTCCTCAAACCTCACAAAATTCCATGCTCGCACCAGAATCAATTGAGTTTCCACATATTTCCTAGAATAATTGCATTACTCCCTCTGGATTCATCCAAAGAAGTCTATCTAGGTGTGATGGACTCAAGAAAAGTGAACATGTCGAAGTGAAGGGTTTTTGAGCTAACATAAATTCAAATTGAGTTTTTTTGCAGTGTTTTTGCAGGTACATTCAAATAATTTCTGAAGAATTGTTAATTAATACAACTGTGAAATGGAGAATTCAGTAGATCTAACTCCTAGAGTCCTCACTCCTTTCAATTACCTTGAATGGAGAGAAGACATGCATATTTCCTTGAGAAACATAGGTCTATATAGGATGGCAATTGGAAGAGAGGTTGAACCCCCGTAGTATATTGAAGAATCGAAGCATCTGAATAGGTTTGATGAAGCCTTCGACTTCATGTGCATCCACATATCCAGGGAGTTGTTGTTCCACTTTGAGTGACTCAGAAATCTGAAAGAAGTATGGGATAAGATCGAATCCTTGTTTGGAAAACAGGATGAGATGAGGGGCCGTATCCTATAAAATTAGTTGATAGCACTACAACCTGGTAACTTCAAAACCATACAAAATTTCTTTACTAAATTCAAATAATTGGTCATGCAATGCAAGAAATGTGTAATTGAGAAGAAGGAAGAGTAGTTGGTGCTCTCCATCTGAGTAAACTTGGTTTAGAATTCTTAGTGTTTGTCTCTACTTTTCACTTTTGGAGATTGAATACTCCTAATTGGTGAACTCCATCCCTTTATTCCTTCACAGAGTCTCTAATCCAAGAGAAAGACAAGCTAATAGATATGGGAGCTCTTAGAGTCTCTCCAAATCAATCTCTCTTAGCTGGCGAGACAATGAATGTGCAAGAAAGAAGGAAGCATAAAAGTAAAGAGAAAAGAAACACTGAATTTGAACCAAAAGACGAGTTTGATCCTTCAGATGAAGCCTCGAGCTCTAGGAAGGACAAATATCAGAAGGGAAAATGCTCTTACTGTAAGAAAGGAAACCATACAGAGAATTATTGTATGAAGAATACCATTGATCAGATGGCAAAAATCCTTGAGAAGCACATTATTTCCCTCCATGAAGGTGTAAGGAAGACTAACTCTGGAGAAAATACTAAAGATCATGATGAGATATGCCATGCACTGAAGGCTATATGTTCAAAACCACATGCCTTCCTCATTGATTCAGGAGCCTCCAACCATATGGTTGCATACATAGAATCATTCTCTTCATTACAACTTACGGATGGTATGATTATTCACATGGGTGATGGCACTCAAATTCGAGCTGAAGTAAAGGGTTCAATTAAATTAAAACATGGAATGTTCAAATATGTACTCTATGTGCCCTCCTTAGATGAAAATTTGTTATCTATATACCAAATGACATATACTGGACCACCAAAGCGAGTGGTATTTCGTCCTAACTTAGTGGAGAACTCATATATCTCAACTGGGAAGATTATAGCGAAGGGTGTTGCAAACCATGCCTTCAAGGCATATGAATTCTCACACTTTCCGCCATACTTAGATCCAGTATTGTCTCAACTGCCATTTGAAAGGGGAGGTAAAACCATTCTATCTACTCCTTTTACATATGATAATGTTTCCATTAGTTTTTTAGATTTAGAATCTGAAGCAGAGGACTCAGTTGAATCAGTTTATGAAATTGAAGATGAAGTTCACAATGATCCAGATCCAAATCCAGTCCCTACTCACAATCCTATGCCTAAATAGGCACAAAATGTTCTTGAGGCAGCTGGGAACATGAGTGGAGAACCATGTGATGTGAGGAGAACAAGATCCCAGTTTCATAAAGAGAACCTTGCGCTATGTCAATCAAGTTCACTTCCTTCAAAGAGGTGCAACAAGCTCCTAGTGAGATGCTACATGATGGTAAGGACCGATCAACAACCATTCTCGTAGAAGAACCAATTGGATCATGTCACTCTTCCTCTAGAAAGAAGAGACAAAGGAAAAATTCCTTCTCGTATCTATCATTGGATTGGAAGAAGATGAAAATTTCACATGCACAGTCCTAGAATACTAGTGCATACAAGAACCAACATTCTGCATTACTGCTCCACAGAGATGCATATTGCAGCAATTGTTTCACAAGTTTTTGCTCAAGTATAACTTTTCCCCTCAAGTATGGACGCTTATTTCCTGATTTACCTACTTATTTTGAGGGGGGGGTTTCCCATGAGGTTTCCCCATTTCCTTGGTTATATTAAGTGATTATTATTATTATTTCATTTAGATTGTATGGGTGACCTTTAGTCTTAGTTTCCAGGGCCAAAATTTCCCAAAGCCAGGATTAAATGGGGCTGTTGGGATTAATAATCCTCCCTTTGACCACACTATCTATTTTTTTATTTTCCTAACTTAGGATGTCATTATCACTTTACTAGAGTATGAGGGGACATGCCCATGAGTCATATACACTTTTGAGTTTTGGTTCCATTGGTGCCAATCCCTACATTTTAGGAATCCTCTCTAACTGCCACCAGCAGTCATCTTCAATTGTTTGTGGTAGTTAGTCAATCATGTTCAGTTATGCTTTGATTTCCACTAGCTAGTTCACTTCCAGTCACCCTAGAGACAATTTGCATAATTCGAGGGAGTGTGATGCCTTTTGTTCACCTACCTCATAAGTTAACTGATTGTGAACTAAATTGGTTGTCCGGAGTTAAACTAGTGAGCTCCAATGATGATTTTTTCCACACTGAGTTAGCACATCAGTCAGTCTGAGTTGGTAGATTTGAATTCTATCTTTAGCATTTGAATTATCCTATATGTACAACTATTGTATTCCATATTATTTACTTATTCATGAATATAATCATATTATTCCAATTTTGTCCCATTTATGTGCAATTTTGTTTGATTAATTGAACAGTCTATTGCTAAATTCCTCTCTCTCTTCTGCAACATTCTCTTCTCGTTTGAATTCATGCAAGCCAATGATCCTATGCTTCACATAATTTAAAAAGATGTAGGTGGAGGAGTATGGGACTGAGAGACAGTGAGAAAGGGGGTTAGTAAAGGTTAGGGAGAAGAGGGGAGAGAGAGAGGAGGAGGAGGGGGGTTAGATGTAGGGAGATGAGTAGGGAGGTGAGAGAGAGGGAGTCGAGGGCTGGGAGGGTGTTAGAGGATCGGGGGGGGATAGAGGGTTAGGAGTTAGGGGTGGCTAGAGGAGTATGGTAGAGAGAGAGAGAGAGAGAGAGAGAGAGAGAGAGAGAGAGAGAGAGAGAGAGAGAGAGAGAGAGAGGTTTGAGAGGTAGGGGAGGAGCAAGGGGGTGAGAGATAGAGAGTTGGGATGAGGGTGTTAGGGGCTTGTGCAAAAGAGAGAGAGGGGCAGGTGGAGTACATGATATAGAGAGAGGGGATTATCAAGGGTTGAGGAGAGGATGGGAGAGGTAGGGAGAGGATTGAGGGGTTAGTGGTAGGGGGGAGAGTAGGAGGGTGAGAGAAAGAGATAGATGGAGAGAGAATCAGGGGTGTGATTTTTGGGTGAGGGGGGGAAGGGGTTTGGGGCATAGAAAGAGATACATATTAAGGGGGTTAGGGGTTTGGGGAGGAGTATGGAAGTTAGAGAGAATGGGATGTATAGGTGAGGAGTGGGGGGTTGAGTTAGAGAGATATGGGAGGTGGTTAGTTGTAGTGGGGAGGTTGATTAGGAGAGACAAAGATAGAGGGGGTGTTAGGGGTAGAGACAGGGGGGTAATTTTAGGGGGTTGGGGGAAAGAAAGGGGTGGGGGTGTAATTAGTGGTAGGGGAGGAGGCTGTTTGGGGAAAATAATGAGATAAAGATCAAGGGGGTTATGGGTTTGGGAAGGAGTAGGGAATTTAGAGAGAGAGAGAGAGAGAGTTGTGGGGCAAGGGGAGGGTGTGGGTGATTAGGGGTTGGGGGAGAGAAATAGATAGATATCAAGGTGGGGTGGGATAGGGGTTTAGGGATAATTACGATAGTTAGAGAGAGAAGGAGTGGGGTGACAGGAAGGGGAAGGAGTAGAGGTTGAGAGAGAGAGTAGGCAGAGGGTGTTAGGGGCTTGGGGGGGAGAGAGGGGGGGTAGAAGTTAAGGGTAGGTGGAGGAGTACTAGAGAGAGAGAGAGAGTTAGAGAGGGGGTTATAAAAGGTTAGGGGTAGGAGGGGGGATATGATGGGATAGGGGGAGAGAGAGAGGGGGGTTTACTATGGGTGAGAGAGAGAGAGAGAGAGAGAGAGAGAGAGAGAGAATGGGAGGGTTACGGGGTTAGAGAAGAGAGAGAGGAGTGGGGGTTAGGTGAATATGGGAAGGTAATTTTTCCTCAGTCTGAGAAGTATTTACATACATGTGCATTCTTATTTTCATATTGGTAATTGTTTTATTTTTAGATGTTTTGAAGAGTAGATTGAGTTCCTAGTAATGTCTGCCATTTTTTTTTTAACAGAAACTACTCATGGAAAGTGGAGATGGTACATTGTTGAATGTTGTGTTTGTGAGGAAGAAGACAACAAAGGAAATATGGAGAATCATTATTCCTATTTTGGTATCTTAAACATATAAGATTTAGGGTTTAGGGGGATAGATAAGAGTGGTATGTAAGGTGTTGTCAAAGGTTTGTCATTATTGAGTATTTATTGTTAAATTTTTTATCCAAAATATGTGTTCTTTTCTCCACAGTATGCTCACCGGAGATGCCTAGAGTGTTGGTCCCACAAAAAAGGATAGTTCATATGTGAATTGTGTTATCAGGTTCATGGTTTTTTATTTCACAATGATTATTTTTTGAAAAAACATTACAATATATATATATATATATATATATATTAGTATTATTACCCTATGGTAATATTTGAAATTGGAAATGAATCCATAATTATTTTTTCTTTTGTCCACTTTGGTTCTAAAACTTGAAAATTTTGGTGGCAACCAAAATGCATGCAATATAGAGTTACAAAAAGTGCACGCCATTTTTATCACTAAAAAACATGTGCGATATGTACCACTACATGTATATTGTATATGACAACATGAATTAGTAATGTTTAGAGGGGAGAGGAGAGAAAAAGAAAGAGAGGATTAGGGGGGTGATAGAGAGAGAGAGAGAGAGAGAGAGAGAGAGAGATAAAGAGGGTTGGGGGTTTATGGAGGAGTAGGGGGTGAGAGAGAGAGAGAGATAGAAAGATATATAGATCAAGGGGGTTATGGGTTTGTGTTAGATTTTTATCATTTAAGCTAGCATTATATTAGGATATTTAACTGAGATAATAACAAGCACAACAATCAAACATACGAGACAATGAACACAATGTTTTTACTCGGGGAAACCATAAAGGATAAAACACCGTAACTTCCTCAAAGATAGAATCAACACCAAAAGAAAAACCCCAAAACAGTAAGATGATCTCCCGACAGCAGTAGTCTCTCTCTCTCTTGTCCCAACAACTTCTTCTCTCTCAGTTATGCGCTACAACTAAGTGTGAGTGAATGTGTGATAAATAGAGAGGCTCACTCTCTATTTATAATAATTCCCAACTTGACAATAACTCACTAGGGCCGACTTCTCTAGGAGAGTCTAATAACCCTATGGCCCCAGAACTGCGGGGACTTTAACCCTTGATCAATAGGAGGTTTACGCACAATGACTTGACATGACTTGTTTACATTATTGAATCTCCTGATATGAACATCGGGGTATGACATGACTAAAATACATTATAGACACTTCCCGGAATAAACATTGGGGTACAATACATAAGATATACAGATGAATACATTCTGAAGTTACAAATACATCAACACTCCCTCTTAATTAGGAAGGTATTCTCTCGACACAATTTGTCAGCACTGGTCTTCTTCTTTGTATCAACTAGATCATCATCGAGTTCTCGTCATCTTCATCTTCAAGTCATCTTCATCGTCAAGTCATCTTCATCATCGGATCTAAATCATCACTCGATCTGGATCATTAATGGAACATCGTCACTGGATCTAGATCATCACTCAATCTGGATCATTACTGGAACATCATCACTGGATCTGGATCATCACTCGATATGGATCATCACTGCTGGATCATCATCATTGGATCATCATCACGGGTGCTATCTCATGATTCTTCTCATCATAGGAAGTTCTACAGAGCCAGCCCTTTTTCATGCTGGTTGTAGTCCTAGCCTCCATGTAGGTCTTCTTTAGTGCTTATATATGACACTAAGTCAGAATGGCCCACTCAGCACTTACATCTAACTATGAGAGGAACACATCGAACACCATGTCAAAAAGGCATGCCCAACACTCACATCTGACCATGGGAGGAACACATCCAAGAACCGTGTCAGAAAGGCCCAACACTTACATTCACCGGCATGATAGGACACACCTTCTATCATCTTTGAAAAGGCACAACACTCATAACCACCAGCATGATAGGACACACCTGCTATCATTTGTGGAAAGGCTCAGCACTCACATCCACCAGCATGGTAGGACACACCTACTACCATCTATGGAAAGGCACAGCACTCGCATCCACCAGCATGGTAGGACACACCTACTACCATCTGTGGAAAGGCACAACACTTACAATCACTAGCATGGTAGGACACACCTACTACCATCTGTGAAAAGGAATAGCACTCACATCCACCAGCATGATAGGAAACACCTACTATCATCTATGGAAAGGAACAACACTCACATCTGATCATGTGGGAACCAATCCCATAGTCACATCAGAATGGCTCTCAGTCCTAGGCTGAGGATCCCTGGTAACTGACCAGGTGCCTCCATTCTCCCAGAGAATGGCATTCAACACTTATATCTGATCATGTGGGAACACATCCCGCAATCACATCAGAATGGCCCTGTACTTATATCTGATCATGTGAGAACACATCCCACAGTCATATCAGAATGGCCCTCAGCTCTAGGATAAGTATTCCTGGTAACTGACCAGGTGCCTCCATTCAGAGAATGGCATTCAACACTTATATCTGATCATGTAGGAACCAATCCTATAGTCACATTAGAATGGCTCAGCACTCATATCTAACATGGAAGGAATCAATCCTCTCACCATGACAAAATGGCTCAGCCCTTACATCTGACCATGGAAGGAACCAATCCTCTCACCATGTCAGAATGGCTCACGGACTCATCACTTCCCCTTGGAGGGAACCTTGATCTAGAGAACACCAAGCTTCTCCCTGAAGTATTCAAACTTCACCCTGGCCAATGGCTTAGCCAACACATCAGCTATCTGTTTGTCCATCGCAATATACTAGAGCTTCATTGCTCCTCTCTACATCATATCCCTAATATAGTGATACTTGATCTCGATATGCTTTGACTTGTCATGGAATACCGGGTTCTCTGACAACTTCACACAACTCTGGTTGTTGCAATATATACAAGTAGCATCCAACTGGAGATCAAATAAATCAGACAGTAGCTTCCTCAACCATACTACCTCACAACTAGCTAAACAAGCTGCGACATACTCTGCTTCAGCTGTACTCAGTGCCACGCAAGATTGTTTCCTGCTAAACCAAGAGATCACACCTGATCCCATACTGAAGCATCACCCTGAAGTGCTCTTCCTATCGATGGCACTACCTTCCCAATCTAAATCAACATAACCCTCCAGGTTAATCTTCTGATTTGCCTCATACTTGAGCCCATAATCAACTATACCCCTCAGGTATCTCAGAATATGCTTTGTAGCAATCAAGTGAACATGTCTTGGATCTGTCAAGAACTGGCTCAATGTGTTCACAACAAAGTAAATATCCGGTCTCGTATTTGTCAGGTACATCAAGGACCCAATCATCTGATGATACATCGTAGCATCAACCGATTCTGATGAAGCATCGCTCAATAGCTTCAGGTTCGATGCCATAGGTGTGGTCATGGCCTTGCAGACCATCATCTTGAACCTCTTCAGGATCTCTACCGTATACTTCCCTTATCCCAAGGAAATTCCATTTGCATTCTGCCACACCTCCATGCCTAGAAAATAATGCATCATACCCAAGTCCTTCATTTCGAACTCGACAGCAAGCTTCCTCTTCGTATCAGAAATCAACCCATCCATACCTGTCATAAACAAATCATCTACATATAGTAGGAGTATCACTGGGTTACCATCTTCAACCTTGTAGTAAAGGTTGGAATCTACTTTACTTTTGGTAAAGCCCGAACTGGATAGAAATCTATCAATTCTATCATACCATGTCCTGGGTTCCTATTTCAAATTGTATAGGGATTTCTTCAATTTACACACATGAGTCTCCCTGTCATGTGTCTCAAAACCGAGTGGTTGCTCCACATACACTTCCTCTTCCACTACACCATTCAAGAAAGCAGTCTTGACATCCATCTGGTGTATCTTCCATTTCATCACTGCAGCCAGAGCAAGTACTGATATGATGGAAGTGTATCTGGCTACAGGTGCAAAAGTTTCCTCATAATCTATTCCTTCTTTCTGAGAGAAGCCACGAGCCACAAATCTTGCTTTATATTTTTCTATGCTACCATCTGCAGCATGCTTGATCTTGTAGATCCATTTAGAAGTTACAACAGACTTCCCTTCTAGTCTTGGGACAATATCCTAGACA
Organism: Pseudotsuga menziesii; assembly: GCA_001517045.1. Taxonomy (NCBI): domain Eukaryota; kingdom Viridiplantae; phylum Streptophyta; class Pinopsida; order Pinales; family Pinaceae; genus Pseudotsuga; species Pseudotsuga menziesii. The sequence goes on along the minus strand of LPNX010596409.1, from coordinate 109,903 downwards.
TCATTCTTCATGATCGATTGATACTCTTCGATCATAGTATTCTTCCATTCTTTCCTTTCTACCGCTTCTTCATAGTTGAAAGGTTCTTTATCGATGAATTCACATAATAAGGCTACATAACCGGAGAAGGACCTGGTTCTTTTTCTTTCTTTGTGATTTTCTTCTAGAGCCCCATATCTTTCTGCACCTTGGATAGCTTCTCATACCCAAGCAGGTTTCCTCTTGTGAGGATTCTTCTCCTAAGGTGGATCTACAGGTTCTTGAGGTTCTTCTAATTCTAGATCTTCTTCTTGAATTTCTTTGTTCATGGTTGTGTCATGAATTCTGGGTGCTTTTGTTTCTTCAGGTTCTTCAGCAAGTCTCTTTCTGGATTTGTTGTAAGTTGAGTCTTCATCAAATGTTATGTCCCTACTGATGTCAATATTCTTGAATCCTGGGAAGTATATTCTGTAATCCTTCGACCTTTCAGAGTATCCCACAAATATACCCTTCTTTCCTGAAGGATCTAACTTTGTCCTATTTTCTTTTGGAATGTGTATGTACAATGGAAAGCCGAATATTCTGAGATGTCTGACTTCTGGTTTCTTTCCAAAAAAGACTTCTTCAGGTGTCTTGTTCTCGAGTACTTTGTGTGGAGTACGGTTCTATACATACACTATTGTTTTGGTAGCTTTTTCCCATAGATGCATGGGAATATCTTGATCATGAAGCACGGCCCTTGTAGCTTCCATGATCATTCTATTTTTCCTTTCTGCAACCCCATTCTATTGTGGATTATATGGAGTAGTTAACTCCCTCTTAATCCCTGAATCTTTGCATAATTCTTTGAATTCATTTGATGTGAATTCTCCACCATTATCTAATTGAAAGGTTTTGATCTTCTTTTCTGTATGGTTCTCGATAAAGGATTTGAATTCCTTGAACTTACTGAATAATTCGTCTTTGTTCTTCAAGAAGTTTATCCATGTCTTCCTAGAAAAATCATCAATAAAAGAAACATAGTATACATACCCGCTTAATGAACTTGATGACATTGGACCACATACATCGAAGTGAATGATTTCGAAGATTCCTTTTGCATTGCTCTCGCTACTTGGAAATGTATTCTTTGTGTTCTTTCCTTTCGCACATCCTTTGTAGACTCCATCATGTTTTGCCTAGATTTCTGGAACACCTTCAACAGATTTTCTTGCAAGTGGTAGTGCTCTGTAATGTACATGTGCAAGAATTCTATGCCAAAGTTCATTTGGATATATTGTGTCATGGACCAATGGTTGTTTTGGATGGCCCTTCAATTTGTCTAGACCTCCCTCTTGTTCCCCAATCACTAGTGCATCATCAATAGTATTTTCCTTTGGCCACATGAGAACTTGGCCATCTACAAATGAAACCCTCATGCCTTTTGCATATAATGTAGATATGGAGAGGAGGTTCTTCTTTAGTCCTGGTACAAAAAATTCATCCTTCATCGTCAAAGACTTTCCAAAGTCTAGCTTATAGGAGGATTCCCCACTACCTTTTATTGGATATTGGTAGTCATCTCCAAGTTTCACCTTGTGGGGTGATTCATGTTCTAATAATTTCACAAAGGACTCTTTCAATCCTGTCATATGTTTGGAAGCCCCACTGTCTATAAGCCAATCACTGCTTCCATGTGTAATGTTTCCCATGAGAGAGGAAATAAAGACATATTCTTCATCACTTGAAGAATCATCGCTTTCTTGTCTAATTCTCTTTGTGGAAGGTTCATCATCCTCTGTAGCATGAACATGATGTATTCTCTTGTTTCCCTTCTTCTTGTGAGAGACATTTTTGTTTCTAGGACATTCTCTAGCATAGTGTCCTTTCTTGTCACATGTATAACATCTGCTCCTAGAAAAATCTTTTATAGTGTTACTTTTATGGAATTGCTTACCTTTGGGGTGATGAGAAATTCTTTTCTTGGAGTTACTATGAGAGCTTAATATTCACTTCCCATCTTTTCTTCTTGAGCTGCTATCTGAGCTTCTTCTTGAGAGCATTCTTCCCATAGTCTGCTGAACTTGACTAGCTTCTTTCTGGCATAGATCCTTTGAATAAAGGAGTCCCATGATCTAGGGAGACCATTGAAGGTGGTCATTACAATATCTGCATTCTCCACTTCCTCATCCACTGCTTAAATTTTTTCTTTGATCTGGGAGACCCTTGTGAAGTATGACTGTATGTTCTCCGCATTCTGGATCTTCACATTCTTCAACTGGTTCCTCAAAGTCATCTTCTGGTTTATGTTCTTTCCTTCAAATAGTTTGGTCAGGGCATCAAACATAGATTTAGGTGTCTTTAGGGAGGACACCTGTGGTATGAGGTGATCCTTGATTGAATAAGCAATAATACTCTTAGCCATGACCAACTTCTTTTTGTGTAAGGCCTTAGCCTCATCTCCCTCTAGAACTGGAACCTCCTCATTGATGTAGGACTCCAACTCATTTTCTTCCAGGACCAGAGAGATCCTATACTTTTAGGATCGAAATTTAACATCTCCCTCGAGATTTTAGTCAAGCTTGGTATGATGAGACATATTAATTGAGAACCTCAAATGGAAATAGAAAAGATTTAGATCTTACCAGGTTAAGATGTTAGAACTAGATCTAGAGCTGAATTTCTGTAGAGCTGGTTCATGAGCAGATTAGGGTTTGAATTTCCTAGATTTCTATCCAACCAAAAACTTTGATCTTGATCTCTAAACTTCAATTTTGAGGAGGAGATCAATCCATTCCTGGGCTCACTAAAAAATTCCACTTCTGTGGAAAGCCCTAATTTCCGGCAGTAGTGTCGGGTCAAAAACTGAAAATGCTCAGAATTAGATTCTGCTTTGACAGAAAGATGCACCCTAGAGAGGAGAGTTATTCCAACCTTATTTTGCTGAAAATATGTGGAGAGATATCCAAAAAATAGGAAACCCTAGTTTCCGCAGCTGCACAGTGTCTTCTTCTCAGGTTATCTCTGATACCATGTTAGATTTTTATCATTTAAGCTAGCATTATATTAGGATCTTTAACTGAGAGAATAACAAGCACAATAATCAAACATAAGATACAATGAACACAATGTTTTTCCTCAGGGAAACCATAAAGGATAAAACCCCACAACTTCCTCAGAGATAGAATCGACACCAAAAGCAAAACCCCAAAACAGTAAGACGATCTCCCGACAACAGTAGTCTCTCTCTCTCTTGTCCCAGCAACTTCTTCTCTCTCAGTCATGTGCTACAACTGAGTGTGAGTGAATGTGTGATAAATAGAGAGGCTCACTCTCTATTTATACTAATTCCTGACTTGACAATAAATCACTAGGGCCGACTTCTCTAGGAGAGTCTAATAACCCTAGGGCCCCACAAGTGTGGGGAATTTAACCCTTGATCAATAGGAGGGTTACCCACAATGACTTGACATGACTTGTATACTTTATTGAATCTCCCGATAAGAACATCAGGGCATGACATGACTCAAATACATTACAAACACTTCCCAAAATAAACATCGGGGGTACAATACATAAGATATATGGATGAATACATTCTGAAGTTACAAATACATCAACAGTTTGGGGAGGAGTAGGGTTGTTAGAGAGAAGGGAGGGTATAGATGAGGATTGGGGTGATTGGGGTTAAAGAGAGAAAGATAAATGGAGAGAGATTGGGGGGTGGTTAGTAGAAGGGGGAGGGAATTAGATGAGACAAAGATAGAGGGGAG
>LPNX010596409.1:51691-104920 GCA_001517045.1 Pseudotsuga menziesii | reverse complement strand
GGGGAGGTTAGCAATGGTTAATGGGAGGAGGTTCCATTGCAACATGTGATTTTGAGGTAGGGAGGAGGAGGGGGTTTGGGGTAGAGAAAGAGCTAGATATCAAGGGGGTTAAGGTTTTGGGGAGGAGTAGGGTAGTTAGAGAGAAGGGGAGGTATAGGTGAGGAGTAGGGGTTTTGGGTTAGAGATAGAGATTGGGGGTGGATATTGGTATGGGGAAGGGGGATTAGTATCTAGACAAATATAGAGAGGGGAGGAGAGGTAGGGGGAGTAGAGGAGAGACATAGGGGGTGTAAGTAGGTTGGGGGAGTGAGAGAAGGTGGGGGTGTGATTAGGTTTAGGAGGGAGCAGGGTGTGTGTGAGAGATAAGAGGGAGTGTTAGGGGTTGGGGGAGGGAGATAGGGCAGTGTTAGGGGGTTGGAGGAGAGAGAGGGGTTGTTAGGGGATTCTAATTATACTTAATCATAACACATACTTGTTTATTTGAGTTAAAATGCATGTGTGTTTTGTTCCACTAAAACTTCATGATAATTGTGTAAATATGACCTTTAATGTTTAAAAATGCACATTCTTTTTATGAGAAAAAACATGCACACATTTTGTTCTCATACATACAACAATTATGCATATCTAAAGTCACTCTAACAGGTTGAACAACGTATTACAAACAGATTTGTGCATTCTTCAAGAAGGAAGGAAACCTCTCAATTTGATAATCACATTTGACCATATCCATCATTCATTTGCTAAGAATTGAGGAGAACCAAATACATTAAGGTTGAATGATATATGATATAATAGCACCACAGATCATCTCCAATTGAAGGAGCACCATAGGCCATCACCATCATTCAGCTACATAGAATGGAGGAGCACCAAATACATTTAGAAATATTGAAGAATATCCAATTGAATAGCAACATAAACAATATCCAATTCAGTAGAACCATAGACCATATCCAATTGAAGAAAACCATATTCCATCCCATGATTTAGTTGCTTATAATTGAGGAGCACCAAAGACATTGAGAAAGGTTGAAGAATATCCAATTGAATATCACCATAGACCATCTCCAATTTAAGAGCACCATAGACCATATCCAATTGAAGAGAACCATATTCAATCTCCATCATTCAATTTCTTACAATTGAGGAGCACCAAATACATTGAGCAAGCTTGAAGAATATCCAATTGAAGAACACCATAGACCATCTCCACCATTTATTTTCTTAGAATTCAGGAGAGCCAAAGACAATATTCCTCATTGATAATTTTGTTGATGGATTATATTCACCATTTAGAAAGATAATAAACAATAATATCCAATTGAATAGCACCATAAACCATATCCACCATTCATTTTCTTAGAATAGAGGACCATCAAAGACATTTTTTTGTCTAATTGATCATTGTGGTGATGGGAAATTTACACAATCAAGCAACTAGTGTTAGGGGTTAGATTTAATAATGTTAGGTGTGCCTCTCTCCTCTACATTCATGGCCTAAAGCTTGTCTTATTTATCAATTTCAAAAACTAGGGTTTCCCTCAATAAGAGACATTGAAATTTTTGCATTAAGGGGTCAACTTGGGTGTTGGTGCTACTCATCATATGGCCACCATGGCTATCATGAAACCCTAGAAAAGGATATGACTAGTTGTTGTGCACCCATTTGTATATTTGGTCAAGTTAATAGAAAGGTTAAATGTACAATATACCCTTTAGATTACAAAATTAACTCATATTTTGAGTTGGTAAATGATTTATAACTTTAAATGATGGAATTGTAATAACCTTGTCTCTTTCAATTTCTTATTTTGAGCAATATGATGTTTTGATTATAATATTGGAATGTTGCTTATCTTTTGTTTTTAGATCATTTATTTATTTTTTATTTACTTTCGTCATCTCATCTCTTTCCTTCATAATTTGTTTTGTCAATTATTTGTGGATTTGATGCAACCAAACTCAACACCATTTGATGCAACAAAACTCAACATAATTTTTGTTAAATGTACATCATCATGAATCATTCTCTAAGCCAATATTGTGCATCCAGGATTGGGCCTCATGTGTTGAGGTAGGGAACGTGAGTGGGACTCAAGGACTTAGAGTAGATTTTTTAATTTGACTCAAGGATGAATATTCCTTCAGTTGTAAAAGGTTATTCCTCATGTGTTGAGGTGAATGATTTGATTTATCAAAGTGATGATGTTGTAAAATATTCTTGGAAAAGGCTCACGACTTGTTTGTATCAAGTCAAGATTCTCATGTCGACCTCTAGTTATAGTAGGTACCATGGGGTGGACCTCCAGTTATAGAGGTTGATGCTTTGCATGTTGAAGCATTAATGTTGTGTGATGTATTACTAACCATGGTCATCGATTTCTATTAAGTCTCCTTTAGATATTAGCTACCTCTAGAGTGAATTAAGTTAGCATATGATCATTTGGTCTAAGAGTAATATAATATGATCACATTTGACAAATATTCTGAGTATAATCTAATATGATAGATAATTAAATTTAGCACATATTAACCAAGTAGTAAAGATAAGAAATAACTATAAATGCATAGAGAAAAATAGAATTTGAATTGCTCATAAGATTACTAAGTGAACTCAAATTTGTAAGCTTGAATTAAAGCCACAATGTATGCCTCAATTAATTAAAGATCTCACAGTGGTCACTACAAGTAAATCAATCAACGTGATTTCAATTAAAAAGTTAACTAAGTGTTAATAAATATGGACTAGTTAACTAAAGTGTTTTGCATTGATTACACTTCAGTTAAACTAAAAGACAACACTTAAGTTAACCAAAAGATGACACTTTGGTTAATTAAGTGTTTGCATGAAAACACTTGAGTTATTGCATTGTGAAACTTAAGTTAGCATCCTAACTAAGTGGTCATGCAATCAATTAGAAGGCGAGTTCACTATGGATTCAAATAAGCATAGTTTAATGTCAAAGATGAAGGGCATTGTGTATATGTTATGCAGGATTGAAGAAACCGATGCACAAGTTAATTCTCTAAGAAGGTAATTCATAGTTCTTGCATGTGATGCACCATTACCCATGAAACCATTCACTAAAGCTTGGATGATAGTGATTTTATCGTGTTATTAATGTGTTGGGCACATGGCAATTCGTTATAGTTGATATCTAGTATTCTCTCTTGTCTAGCACCTAGTCGAATGCAATTTGCTATTGTGTAAAATACATTCTTTTTTATCTATCATAATTATAATCGTAGGATTTGATGAGGTTTTTCATCCTCATTGTTTTGAGGGTATTTAGGGGAGTTTTGAGGTCTGAAATGGACCTCACAAGGGAAATAATAAAATAAGTGTTATAATAATAAAATAAAAGTTATAAATTTTGGAGGGGAAAAATAAAAACTTTTTCTTATCGTATTTTTTACGTATCTCCTTATCATTTCACCCAAATTTCGAGTTTCTGGACTCATTGCAGGATGTGTAATTTAATTTTTCATCCAACCCATACCCACACTGCATGATTTTGAGGTACCCATGACACCCAAAATACTAAAATACATTTTTTATTGAAATTTTCATTTTTGGGTGTCATGGGTACCTTAGAAGTATGCAGTGTGGGTATGGGTTGGATGTTGAATTAAATTGCATATCCAACGAGTCCCCAAACTTGAAATTTGGGTGAACGATAAGGAGATATGCCAAAAATACGATAAGAAAGAGTATTTTTTTCTTTTTCCCTCCATGTTTTTTACAAATTTTATCCTTATGGTTGACATCATCATCTTGAATCCTATTGTTCTTCTAAAGTGAATTTTAATGGTACAATTTTGTTTGAGGACCATTTTTTACCTCAAATATCCCCTAATATTTCCCCAAGGTACATATTGTGTTATGCTTGAATGTTTCATGTGATTGAATGGTTCATTGATTCAAGTATTCATTATTTCAGTGCTTAAAGTTTTAAAGTTCAAAGCTCCACATATTTGCTAAAAAAATTATTGTGGTATCAGAGAATAGGGAATGAAGGAGCTAATATTGTTCCAACAAAATTGGGCCTACATATATCCTGAAGAATTGATCCCAATAATTGATATCCATGGCATCGATCTCTATACAACTGGAAGATCATCTTGAGGGCACTTCAGAATTCAACATTTGGAAGACAGGGGTGTTGAACATCCTAGAGGAACATGGCTTGGATGTCTATGTATCCACTATGGTTGAGGAGCCTAAATCTAATGTATGGTTCATCAACTTCAAGAAGAACCAAGCTAAATCCAAACATATCATCTCTGGTTCGGTAAAATACAATTTGATCGTGATCACTCCATTGAAGACCGCAAATGAGTGTTTTGATACATTGACAAAACTATATGAGAAGAAGGACCCACCTCAACATATCGAATTGAAGAATAATATTTGAAACCTAAATATGGAGAAGGATGATATAGTGGCCTCCTTCTTCACCAATATCTCTCAGATAATATATCATCTTGCTAGTATTGGAGTAGTGGTGGATGAAGATGATATTCTCCAAATCGTTATTGATGGTCTCCCATCCTCATGGGAGACATTATCTGTTATGATAAATGGATGAGAAGTACAACCTAACTTTGAAAGGATGTGGCATGATTGCCTCCAAGAGGAAGGAAAAATACAAAACAAATCAATGTGCATCAAAGAAGAAAATATTTCCCTTACGGCAAGGATGAAGAAAGGGAAGAAACCATTCGCTCCAAACAAGTTCTCTCATTCAAGGAAGAAGGTCTACAATAGATAATTTGAAAAGTAAAATTTTAGATGTTAAAACCATGCCAAGAAGGGGCATTATTTAAGGGAGTGTCATGCAAAGAAAAAGGGAAAATGAAGGTCATGCTTCTACTGCAATAGAAGATGAAACTCCTTACAAAAATGCAGCTGAGGAAAAGTATACAAGGAAGGATTATTACCTTGTCTTAGCAATTTCAGGATACATCATCACAAGTGAAGAAACATGGTTTATTGGAAATGGAATATCCCAACATATGATTGGTTATAATAGCGCCATCACCAATCTCAAGGAGAAAAAGTTTGCATGCAAGGTAGAATTGGGAGACAACACAAGCTATTCGATCCAAGGAGTTGGATCCACCTCTTTCCAGCTGAGTTCAAGAGATATTTTACATGTAGAGGATATTATTTATGTTCCAAGATTGAAGAAGAACCTCCTTTTAGTTTCATTTCTTGAACATAATGGATTTCAATTTATCTTCATGGATAATCAAGCACTATTATGTCCAAAGAACAAAGACACGAAATATGCAACAACTATTGGAGTTAGAGAGGGAGGTATATACAAGGTACCTAGGAATTACATTCAATCTATGGTCCATCACAGCATTAGTCCATGCGATTTAACACATAGGAGGCTTGGTCACCTCCACTACAAAGTGCTACCAAGATTACAACAAATGGTGAAAGGTATGACCGTATTTTATTCTGAGCATGAAAGTGTATGTAGGGGCTGTGCACTTGGGAAGAATGTTAAGAAGGATTTCTCTAACAATTTAATACATTCTTATGTATGTGGTCCCATTTCATATTCTTCCCTGAGTGGCTATTTATATTATGTATTGTTGATGAATTCTCTAGAAAGTCATGGGTTTATTTCCTAAAGGCTAAGAGAAAAACCTTTAGCAAGTTTCAAGAATTCAAATCCCTAGTAGAGAATCAGACAAGAAAGAAAATTCATGCTTTGAGGTTCGATAATGGAGCTGAATTTGATTCACATGCATTTAATGAGTTCTGTAGTGATGCATGAATTTTTAGAGATTCGACAATACCCTACAACCCCCAACAAAATGGGGTTCCCGAAAGGAATAATAGAACCGTATGCGAGGATGAAAAAGTTGTGATGCATGATCAATATTTGTCTGACTTATTATGGGCAGAAGCCACCATTACAATAGTATATATCTATAACAAAAGACCTCATTCCATTCTAGATAAGAAGACACCTGAAGAGCTGTTCACCAGTGAGAATCTAGATATTTCACATATGAGGATATTTGGGAGTCCTATATACATTCATGTATCAAAAAAAAAGAGGAAAAATATGGAACCATCGGGAAAGAAGGGAACCTTTGTGGGTTAGAGTAAATCATCCAAATCCTACAGAATTTATGTGCTTGGTGAAAGACATATTGAGGTCATTTTAGATGTGACCTTACATGAATAGGTTGCATTCAAGTGATCAAAATAGCTTTGGTATGATACCGACACAGAGGAGCATGAAACACCTATGTTGGAGGACCTAGATACGGATTGTACCCATTCAAATGTTTGGAGGGAGAATCTAGTAGAGTTCTCATATTCTCTAGATCCCGATGAACTAGTATAATTGGTTGTTGAACCTCCTTCCAAGAGGAGGCATGCATGGTGCTGAGATATACTACAAGATGTAGAGAAGCTTGGAACGCAATTAGGCTCTTTCAGAGAGAGAATGCAACCTAAAAAATATTTAGGGTATCTTGCACGGATGAGTCACATCAGTGATTTAGATCCTTCCACTTATGAAGAAGCTACAAAGCAACAATTTTGGAAAATGAAATGGTAGAGGAATACAAGTCTATATTGAAGAATGATGTTTGGGAAGTTGTCCCCAAACTTGAAGGGAAGTCCATAGTTAATTCCAGATGGATTTTCAAGATCAAGCATGATGTAGATGACAATATTGAAAAGTATAAAGTCAGATTTGTTGCATGAGGTTTCTCTAAAAATGAAGGCATAGACTATGAGGATACATTCACTCCTCTGGCCAGGTATACCACTATTCGAGATGTGATCTCACTTGCATCTATTGTAAGATGGAAGCTTCGCCAGATGGATGTGAATACAAACTTCCTCAATGGTGAGGTTGAGGAAGAGGTTTATATTTAGCAACGTAAAGGGTTTGTGGTTCATGGAAAGGAGTCCCATGTGTGAAAATTGAAGAAATTCTTGTATGGGCTTAAGAAATCTCCTTGAGCTTGGTATTCAAGAATTGACAACCATATTCAGAGACTGGGCTTTTCTAAGAACGAATCTTATCCAAATCTGTACTTAAAAGTAGTGAAGGATTAACCGTTGATATTGGTTCTATATGTTGATGATTTTTTCCTTACTAGAGAGGAATAAATGATTGTTTGGTTCAAGAGGGATCCCACTTCTGAGTTTGAGATGAAAGACTTAGGTCTTATGCACTACTTTCTATGCCTAGATATTTGACAAGGAAAGGATGAGATATTTATTTCTCAAAGGAAGTACATTGTTGACATATTTCACATGTTTGTCATGGTGGATTGCAAATCAATGATTAATCTAATGGTTTCCAATTTGATGAAAATGTATGTTTCAGATACTACATCGGATCCAGTGGACCCCACTTTGTATAGACAACTTATTGGCTCAGTGATGTAGTTCATACACTCGAGGACATATATATGTTATGTTGTGATTATTTTGAGTCATTTTATGTTTGATCTGAGACACAAACACTGGGTTGATGCTAATCATGTTCTTAGGTACCTTTTAGGTACGATTGCATATGGACTTAGATATGCCTCCACTGGAAGGGTTTTTTTACTTGGTTATACTGAGTCTACATGGGGTGGTATCATTGTGGATTGAAAGAGTACATATGAATATTGTTTTAGATTGGGTTCTTCTATGATCTCTTGTTCCAGCAGGAAGTAGGAATCGGTTTCCCAAAGTACTACAAAAGAGGAGTACATTGTTGCTAGTACTGCCTAACGAGAAGCAGTGTGGATTAGAAAGTTGCTTGTTGGGTTTTTAGGTGAGAAGATTGAGTCTATAGTCATTCAATGTGACAATAAAATATGCGTCAAGATTTCCAAAAACCTTGTGTTTCATGATAATATAAAGCACAATGAAAAGAATTATCACTTCATCCAAGACATGGTACAGAAATCTACAGTGAAACTTTAGTACATTGCTACTGATGAGCATATTGCAGATGTGTTAAAAAATATTATTTCAGTGATGAAGTTCAGGTACTTGGTATGGGAAAGAATGCCTCCCTCGTTGAGAGGCAGTGTTAAATGTACAACATCATGAGTCATTCTCCAATCCAATGTTGTGTAGCAAGGATTGAGAAACATGTGTTGCGGTAAGGAACATGAGTGGGAATTAGGAACTTGGAGTAGATTCTTGAGTTGGAATCAAGGATGAATAAACCTTCATTGTAAAATTTTATTCCTAATTTGTTGAGGTGAATGATTTGATTTATCAAAGTGATGATGTTGTAAAGTCTTGTTGGATAATGCTCGAGACTTGTGTGTATTAAGTCAAGATTCTCATCTAGACCTCCAGTTATAGTAGGTACACAAGGGGTGGACCTCCAATTATAGAGGTGGATGATTTGCATGTTGAAGCACTAATGTTGTGTGACGTAATACTAACCATGGTCACTAATTTCTATTATGTTTCCTTTAGATATTAGCTACCTCTAGAGTGAATTACTTTAGCATATGATCATTTGGTGTGAGTAATATAATATGATCACACCATCTGACAAATCTTCTGAGTATAATTTGATATGATAGATAATTATAGTTAGCACATATTGACCATGCAGTAAAGATAAGATATATATAAAGATAAATGCATAGATATAAAGATAATTTGAATTTCTCATAAGATGGCTAAGTGAACTCGAATTTTTAAGCTTCAATTAAAGCCACAATGTATTCCTCGGTTAATTAAAAAATTCACAATGGTCCTACAAGTAAATCAATCAACATGATTTCAATTCATAAGATTTAGGTAAGAGTTAATAAAGATGGACTATTTAACTAAAGTATTTTGCATTGATTACACTTTAGTTAAACTAAAAGACGACACTTAAGTTAACCAAAATACAACACTTTAGTTAATTAAGTGTTTGCATGACAACACTAGAGTTATTGCATTACGACACTTAAGTTAGCATCCTAACTAAGTGGTAATGCAATTAGTTAGAATTCGAGTTCACTGTGGATTCAGTTAAGCATCATTTAATTTCAAAGATGAAAGGAATTGCACATATGTTATGGAATATTTAAGAAACAAATGCACAAGTTAATTCTCTAAGAATGCAATTTGCAGTTTTTGCATGTGATGCACCATTACCCATGTAACCATTCGTTACAGCTTTCATGGCAATGATTTTAGCTTTTTATTGTGTTGGGAACATGTCAAGTTCATATAGTTGATCTCTATTCTATATTACTCAGTATTCTCTCTTACCTAGCACCCGGGGTGTCAAAGCAATGTGCTATTATGTAAAAGACATTCTCTGTTATCTATCATAATTATACTATGAATATTTGATGGGTTTTTTCATCCTCATTGTTTTGATGGTTTTTTGAAAGGAACGTCTTGTGTTATGGTTGAATGTTTCATGTGATCGAATGGTTGATTGATTCAAGTATTCAATATTTCTACACATAAAGTTTTAAAATTTAAAGCTCAACATATTTGCTCAAAATTTTAACAATTTTACCTTGTGTCCTTGATGTTCTTTACCTAAACACAATATGGGCACACAATAAAAGCTGAAAATCAAGAATAAGTGTAGTGATATGAATACGTGTCGCTAAGTATGATCAAATTATCCCTTTGAGTACATGAAATACAAAGAAATATAGCACAACACATGGTTTTAGGGAGAAGTATAGGGAATCAGTCCTAAGGGTTTGACAAAGTAAGGGTGGTTCACTTCAATCAAGCCATGCTTAGGGTTTGAAAATATGGTTTATGAAGAAATGTTGGCTTATGAATAAATTAGGGGATTTTAAATACACTAAATTATAAAAACTAGAAATTGGGCCCTAAATGAGACATCTAGGGAACATGAGTAATGCATGGGGTTGTAGGATCATGTAAAATATATGGAAATATGGATCTTAGTAAGTGTGCAACAAATCACATACATAAATTGGAACAATGTGACTTTACAACTTATGTACTTTTATCAAATATATATGCTACATCTAGTAAGTGGTAGGATCCAACGTAGGTGGTGACCATGATAAGATAGAGGGGTGAAAAATATCCTATATGCATTTTTATTATGGTCGAGAACATTGTAAATGTGCATTGTTTTCAAGAAAAAATTACAAATGAAAGAGGTAAGGTATGTACCCAACACAAACTATGTGTTGCATTATGCTAATAAGGTGTAGAAAGAAAAGTCTCTCTACTATCATAGTGAGAGGTTAGGGAGCGTATTTGGGATTATGAGTACAACCCATGGGACAACTATTCAATTCATTAAGTACCTTCACATTTATGGTGATCATTGTGAAGATGCCAAGTTTTTCATAAAATATGGGCACTAGGTTTTCATGACACACTTGCATCATTAAGATAAAACAACATGTCCAAAATAGTTAGATAAAAATGGCATTTGTGATAGAATCATTGAATCAAGGTTTCATAAATGTTTAAATATCATGTGCCATAGCTCAAGAAATGCATGGTAGAAACATTTTTTAATATATTTTTACTATCTTAAAAAATTAGAAAATATCTATATGAATCGACATTACCATAACTATGTCACTTGTTTTATAATTTCCAATGCTATGATATCCCTACTTACCTTGTTAACAATGTTTTTTCTTCATAAGTTATCGTAGTATATAGGTAGAACATTAGGGTGGTCCAACTTCTTAAAGTAGATTTATTAATATTTATTAGGGTGGGCCAACTTCTATTAAAGTAGATTTGTGGAGATTTATGGGTGAACCTCATAGAGTTATGAATATTTATGAATATTTATTGGCTTAAACAAATTATACAAATAATTTATATTGGACTTCTCTCATGTTGCATACCCACTTCATGGTCTCTTTCACAAACTTGTTAAGAAGATAAAATTTCAATAGTATTTAGTGTAATAACAAATATAGTCCAATGGCTCATATATGAACTCAAATTTGTCTTCTACAACACAAAATACTATTGCATATTAGTATTTTCAGTCCTTTATATGCCATTAAGAATTACTCAATATTATAATTGAGATCTCCATACAATCATCCAAGCTATAAAACAATGGAAACATTACATATAGAAACATTATTGGTCATTTGTGTATGATCACACTGAAGACTTTTGTGAAGATGTTAAGAGGAAATATGAAATAAATTATGTCATGCAAGTTATAATACATCAATACAAGTTTATAATACAAGTTATGGAAAGTAGACGACCCTTGCATGGCATGCCAATGTACATGTATCAAAAAGTACAATGTTATACATGTATCCCAAAGTAAAATTGTCCCATACTACACATCAAAACTTGATCTTCCTCTTGTTTTTTTCTTGATATTGATGCATCATGCTTATGTCTAGGACTTTTGTGCATATTTGGAGCCTGCAAATTACAGATCAAATTTCTTGATCAACTAACTACACTAATACATTAGCACTAGCAAACTAAAAAAAATAAATTACAACTCAATTACTTATAAAAACAACTCACTGAATCTATCTAAGGTATCAATGCTTGTGGTGTACTCCTCCTTGTTTAATGCCTCTCTATAGTTGTTCTCTTCACACAAAATAGCCTATCTCAATTAAATGAACAGTTATCAACATGTGCACGTAAAAGTATTAAAACACTTTGTAATTATTGAACATCTTATCATAAAAATAGACTCTAGGACAGGAGACTGGGTTTCTTGTGTGTCAAGTAGAGCCATAGGTTGAAAATCATGCTTAGTCGCATCCACGACTAAACTGGAGGTTCCAGGAACTACTTCTTCCAATGTCTATAGTCATCAAATGCTGAAATAGTTAGACATGCATAAATAAACAATATAAAGTGATTAAAATATGTACAAATATTGAAATAGATAACACTATGTGACTTCTTCTCATCGTAGATACAACATTAATTGTTGCATCAACAACCCCATCGAGTTCCAGCATGGAGGAATATCCAACATTATGTTGTAAACATGTGAAATAAACATTAAGGAAAACAAGTTGTGCAGTGAATTGAAATTTAGTCAACAACACTCATAAAAGGATATACATTATCGCGGAATCAGTAGGTCCATGATCATGGACACTAACAATCTTTCCAGATGAGGGCCTTCTGATATAAACACAACCCTTATCTACATTTGGACTATGGATAGAGTAAAATAAAAGCAGTTGTACTCGAATTTCATTTAATGCCCATTGTCATAGAGTGTTTTCGTAGTTATACATGCACATAAATCTACGAATTTTCATGTATTAAAAAAATAACATGTTGAAATAGTTTCCTCTTTCTGAAATGTCTCTCCACCATGGGGAGCATCACTAGTGCCAAATTTTTGCGCCTATTTAGAGGCATCTAACATCTGTAAGTCTAAAAAGTCACCAAGAATTGACATAGTTAGACATGCATGAACCAATGAGCTAACATTTATTAATAGACTAACATGTTGAAATGGTTAGATCAGTGTGAACTATCTCTCCACCATGGGGGGATTCGCTAGTGCCAAATCCTTGTCCCTTTGCAAAGGCATCTATCATTTGCAAGTTTAAGAAGTCATCAATTGTTGACTTAGGTAGACATGCATGAACCAATGAACTAGCATGTATTAAAAACCTAACATACATTTGGAATTGATACCTTAGTTTGAACACAGCTTGAATTGTCTCTCCACCAAAGGGTGCTTCACTAGTGTCAAATCCTTGCCCCTCTATAGAGGTATCTAACATCTATAAGTTTAAAATGTTTAAGTGTTAGAAATATATACATGTGTACGATAAGGAAAAATAAGTTTGAACATGATTACTTTTAATCATATACTTACCTCACTAAAAAACCTAGTAAGGTTATGTTGATGTATTTGTAACTTTGGAATGTATTCATTTGTATATCTTATGTATTGTACCCCGATGTTCCTATTGGGAAGTATCTTTAATGTAAACAAGTCATGTAAAGTAATTGAGTTTAACCCTCCATTTTAAATCAGGGCAATAGTCCCCACAATTGTGTTATGGTTAACCCTCCTTGATGATCGGAGGGAAATGTCCCTACAGATGTGGGGCACTAGGGTTATTACACTCTCCTAGAGAAGTCGGCCCTGGTAAGTAATTGTTAAGTGATTCAAAATTGTTGGAGTGGACATTAAGTGAATGAAAGAATATAAATAGAGAGTGAGGATCTCTATTTATTACACACACTCACTCACTGGGGCGAATGAGTGAGAGAGGAGAAGCTCTCTCAAGTGAGAGAGAGAGAATAGTTGTTGGAGATCATATTTTCTATATTTGTGTTTTACTGCTGCCATTAGTGATCATTCTATCTCTAAGGAAGTTGCGAGGTTTTCTCCTTTATGGTCTCCCCGAGGAAAATTCTTTGTGTCTCTTGTCTCTTGTGATTTTTGTTGTGCATGTTATTCTCTCAGATAGGATCCTAGATCATATTGCTTAAATGATAAAAATCTAACATGGTATCAGAGCTAACCTAAGAATATGACAATGTGCAACTGCAAAACCTATGGCTTCTTAATTTTTGGGTCTCTCTCTATAATCCATCCACAAAAGGATGCTAGCCTAACTCTCCATTCAAGGGCGCATCTTTCTGTCGAAGCAGAATTTGATTCTGGGCATTTTCAGTTTTTCCGACGGGAAGTTAGGGATTTTTACAGAAGGGGAATTTTTTAGTGAGCCTGACATAGGATTAATATCCTCATAAAAATCAAATTTTAGAGACCTGGTTCAAGAATTTTGGTTGGGTGAAACTCTAGGAAAGTCAAACTTGAATTTGACCCCGAGCGTGAAAAACCCTAAAATACTGAAACTGGTAGTTTTGGTATGTTCGCTATATCTTGAGATTGGAGAATTATATGGAGATGAAACATTCACAGGCCGAAGATAAATTCCTAATGTGCCCTTTGTAAAATTTTCAGACTCAGATTCTTTATATTCTAGGAGATATGATTCCTCCAATTTAGGGTTTCATCCTCTCCCAGGATTCATTCCTAAACAGGACACCTAGGGAGAATTTCTATATCTCGCACCACAAAGGTCCAAATGAAATTTCTCAAGATGTTCTTGAAAGGGTATGGAATTTAATTTCTATGGTAAAATTTTCAAACCCTGATGATGAAACAGGGACATGTGGTAGTTTGTACAAGTTTGCTATGCTGAACAGTACTAAAATACGTCACCTTGGGAAAAAGCTCATAAGTCCCAATTAGTGAAACCAATTCTGGTAAAAACTATGGTGTTAAAAAGAGGACATATGAGGTTGCCTTAGTACAAAATTTCAAACACATAGGAGTAGTAATTTCATAGATACCACAGAAACAGTATCATACATTTCTACAGAGGAAATTGGAAAACTAGGGCTTCCTGTTCCGAGAGCTTCCCTCCACTGTTTTGAGAAAAGGAGTACACTGGATAGCTTTCCTTGAAGAGGTATATTTTTATATATAACAAAATCTAAAAGATTGAAAGTTTTGAAAATTAGGGTTTCCCTGACAAACCCTAGATCAACCAGCTTTGGAACCAGGACAGACACCTCAAATCGGTAAGACGTAATCTTTTGCTATTTACAGTTGAGGTTCTCATTTCAAAATGACTAATCACACCAGCTTGATGACAAGCTTGGTGAGGCAGACAACTTCCAAGCATGGAAGTATAGGATCTCACTAGTTCTTAAAGGAAATGAATTGGACACCTACATAGGTAGAGAGGATCCAGTTCCAAAGGGAGATGAGGCTAAAAGCATTAGACAAGAAGAACTTGGTCAATGCCAAGAAGATCATTGCTGATTCAATCACAGATCACCTTATACCACAAGTGTCTTCCCTAAAGACACCGAAAGAGATGTTTGATTCCTTGACCAAGCTATTTGAAGGGAAGAACATAAATTAGAAGATGACTTTAAGAAACTAGTTGAAAAATATGAAGATCTAGAATGCAAAGACCATACAGTCATACTTTACAAGGGTCTCTCAAATCAAAGAACAACTTGAAGCAGTGGATGAATAATTATAGAATCCAGATGTTGTGATAACCACCTTGAATATCCTTCCAGGATCATGGGATTCATTCATTCGATGAATGTGTTCCAGAAGGAAGTGATTACTTTCAGAAGACTCTGGGAAGAGCACACACAAGAAGAATCTCGACTCATAATAAGAGAATAGAAGATGTGAGCAACTGAATATCAAGAGCTCACAATTCAAAGAAGATCCCTCAAGCGATGAGGAATATGAAGAAATCAATTCTTGAAGAACCTCTTATCCATATTAAGCATTTGGATAAGAAATGATGAATGAAGAAGATGATGAAGCTGAAAGAAGGAGTCTACCCATGGAACAAATAAAGATAAGTATTCAATTGTCATTTCATGATATTATTTTGTTATGCATTCGTTTATTTTCATTTGATGTATTATGCATGATAGAATGTTTACATTAATGACCGTATACTACTAATATGCATGTGATGGGTAAGTAGCTCATGGTGCTATACAACTCTCCATTTCTACTTATTTAGAATGAAACCTCTTTGCTGACATATTGGATTAGTGCACAATCTCAATGTTGTCCTGGTAGAGATGGAAGGCATATAGAAAGTTTCCGTAAGATATGGATGAATTTTGTATTGGATAAAATAGTTGCATGATTATATATTAATGCAAAAGAACTTTTCATTATGAACATACCTTATGAAATGTTTCTAACCATACAACTAATGCATTTGACTTGTAGGAAAGATCGCATACAATCACCTACAAGAAAAGAAGGATGAGACTTGTTCCAAAGAACAAGTGATGACAGTTCAAGAAAGAATCCAAGATGAAGAATAATATGACGATAGTTTCAAAGAAAGAAGAAATCTCAGACACAGTGCAGTTATGTGACATTGTTGAGCTACATCATTGATGCAGAGCCTTCTAGCTATGAAGAAGTAGCCAAGAAGAAATGGAAGGAGAGTACCAGTTCAAGAAGAATGGTGTCTAGGATGCGGCATCGAGACCTGAAGGGAAGTCCGTAGTATCTTCCATATGGATCTACAAGATCCGACATGCAGTAGATGACAACATCGTGGGATACAAGGTAGGATTCGTAGAATGAGGATTCTCATGGAAAGAAGGCATAGACTACGAAGAGACATTTGCATCCAATGGGAGTTGAGGCATATGACAGGTAGATTCATGTGTGCAAATTAAAGAAGGCCTTGTATGATCTCAGAAGACACCCATGGGATAACACATACATGAGGAGCTTGATGAAGATCTTAACCTTTGCTACAAGGTTGAAGATGAAAGCCTATAGAGGATGACAAGCTCATAGATGGGTGAGAGAAGAACGTTTTCAAGATAGAGGATCTTGGTATATAGTGACCCTAGATGGATACATAGAATAATAGTAGCAGAGGAAGCTACTTGTCACTCCAGTACATGATACATAGAGTACAAAAGGAAGAGGGAGAATAATGCTCTGCTTCAAAGGGAGTGACTGCAAAAGATCCCAAGGTTTGACATGGTACAACAGGATGGACATATTACTGATGACTCTAGGCTTTACCTTTGCTTCAAGGTTGAAGGAGGAAGACCAGTGATGCTCTTGTTATATGTTGATGATTGTTCCTGATAGGAAATGAGGAACTCGTTAGAGATGCAAGAAGGAGACTTGATGTCGAGTTAAAGATGAAGAACTTGGCGATGATGCACTACTTTCTAGGCATGGAGGTATGGTAGAATGCGGATGGAATCTCCCTGGGACAAGGGAAGTATGCAATAGAGATCCTGAAGTAGGTCAGGATGATGGACTGCAAGGCCATGACCACACCTATGGTATCAAACTTGAAGCTATTGAGTGTTGCTTCATCAGAATCGGTTGATGCCACGATGTATCATCAGATGATTTGTTCCTTGACGTACCTGACAAATACAAGACCAGATATTTGCTTTGTTGTGAACACATTGAGACATGTTCACCTGATGGTTGCAAAGCATGTAGTGAGGTACCTAAAGGGTACAGTTGAGTATGGGCTCAAGTATGATGCGAATCTAAAGATTAACCTAGAGGGTTATGTGGATTCAGATTGGGTAGGCAGTGCCATTGATAAGAAGAGAACTTCGGGATGCTGCTTCAATATGAGATCAGAGAGGAGTATTGAAGCTCCTATATGTGATCCAGATAGAGATCTCTCGAAAGAGGGAGTTCTAGCATAGTTGGTGAGATAGGTTGTCTGAGCATAAAATCCTGGCGAAGCTCGTAGGTGGATCAAACGTAAATGATCATGTAGGTTGTCCTTGGATGCAATAGGTCCCAGAAAAGCTCTCAGGTTATCCTTGGACGTAATCAGCCCTGATGTGATTCTATGCTAGAAATGGCCAAAGTGAAGTTTGAGTACTTTAGGTAGAAGCTTGGTGTTCTCCAGATCGAGGTTCCTTCCAAGAGGAAGTGATGAGTCTGTGAGCCC
The DNA here is from genome assembly GCA_001517045.1 of Pseudotsuga menziesii. Classification (NCBI taxonomy): domain Eukaryota; kingdom Viridiplantae; phylum Streptophyta; class Pinopsida; order Pinales; family Pinaceae; genus Pseudotsuga; species Pseudotsuga menziesii. Next base: position 87,457 of record LPNX010596409.1, on the reverse strand, counting down.
TTCTGACATGGTGGTAGGATTGGTTCCTCCCATGGTCAAATGTAAGTGATGTGCCCATCTAACATGGTGGTAGGATTGGTTCCTTCCATGGTCAGATGTAAGAGTTGTGTCTTTCTGACATGATGAAAGGATTGGTTCCTTCCATGGTCAGATAGATGAGATGATGACACATCCAGTATGAAAAAGGACTAGCTATGTGTAGATGCCACATCCAGTATGAAAAAGGACTAGCTCTGTGATGACACATCCAGTATGAAAAAGGACTAGCTCTGTGTAGATGCCACATCTAGCATGAAAAGGGCTGGCTCTGTGATGACAAATCCAGTATGAAAAAGGACTGGCTCTATGTAAATGCCACATCCAGTATGAAAAAGGACTGGCTTTGTGATGCCAAATCCAATATGAAAAAGGACTGGCTCTGTGATGACACGTCCAGTATGAAAAAAGACTAGCTATGTGTTGGTGCCACATCCAGCATGAAAAAGGGATGGCTCTGTGATGAAACATATAGCATGAAAAAGGGTTGGCTCTATGATGATACATCCAACATGAAAAAGGGTTGGCTCTATAGAGGACTACATCTAGTATGAAAAATGATTGTCTCTGTAGATGTGCATCCAGCATGAAAAAGGGTTGGCTCTGTAGAACTTCCTGTGACGAGTAGAATTGAGAGATAGCACAAGTGATGATCTAGCAGTGATGATCTAGACTTGATGATGATCTAGATCAAGTGATGATCCAGATCAAGTGATTATCCATACTTAATGATGATCCAGTGATGCTCTAGATCAAGTGATGATCCAGACTTGATGATGATCCAGTGATGATCTAGAATTGATGATGATCTAGTGATGCTCCAGATCAAGTAATGATCCAGACTTGATGATGATCCAATGATTCTCCAAATCAAGTGATGATCCAGACTTGATGATGATCCAGTGATGCTCCAGATCAAGTAAAGATCCAAACTTGACGATGATCCAGTGATGAAGATGACTTGAAGATGAAGATGACTTGATGATGATCCAGATGATACAGAGAAGAAGACTTGTGCTGATAAATTGTGTTGAGAGAATACCTTCCTAGTTAAGAGGGAGTGTTGATGTATTTGTAACTTTGGAATGTATTCATTTGTATATCTTATGTATTTTACTCTGATGTTCCTATCGAGAAGTATCTGTAATGTAAAAAAGTCATGTAAATTCATTGAGGTTAACCCTCCATTGTAATTCAAGGCAATAATCCCCACAATTGTGTTAAGGTTAACCCTCCTTGATGATCGGAGGGAAAAGTCCCCATAGTTGTGGGGCACTAGTGTTATTAGACTCTCCTAGAAAATTCATCCCTGGTAAGTAATTATTAACTGAGGCGGACTTGTTGGAGTGGACATTAAGTGAACGAAAGAATATAAATAGAGAGTGAACCTCTCTATTTATTACACACACTCACTCACTGGGGAGAATGAGTGAGAGAGGAGAAGCTCTCTCAAGTGAGAGAGAGAGAAAAGATGTTGGATATCATATTTTTTGTCTTTGGGTTTTACTGCTGCCATTGGTGCTCATTATATCTCTGAGGAAGTTGCGGGTTTTTCTCCTTTATGGTTTCCCCGAGGAAAATTATTTGTGTCTCTTGTCTCTTGTGATTTTTGTTGTGCATGCTATTCTCTTAGATAAGATCCTATATCTTATTTCCTAAATGATAAAAATCTAACAGGTTAACATCTGGGAGATCACTAGAATGAATGTGTTACCCATGTTGTTGAGGATTTGGCGACTGCAAGTTTAAAATTATAATTATTAGACCATCTAGCATTAATGATATAACATGTATTAACAAACTAGCATGTTGAAATAGTTGCCTCTATGTGAATTGTTGCGGCTGAAGATACGACAACACCTGGCACACCAAAAAACCCTATATATTGTGGAACATTGGTCTCTACACCACTAGTGCCACAACATTTCCCCTCAACAGTGGCATCTAGCATCAACAATTTTAAAAATTTTAAATACCAACAATCTATATATGTGTACATTAAGGAAAAAATAGTTTGGACAATATTATTTTTAACCATATACTTACCTATCTAAATATCCTAGTAAAGGAAACGTTTGATGGCACATAACCATAGAAAACACCGCCACATGTAGTGCACCCGTGAACCTTAGTGGTGGTCTCATGTTGTTTCAATCCACCCCCACTACTAGATGGTTCTGCACCACGGGGAGGTGATGGATGTACACCAATGGGAAGATATGGCCCTCCTTGTCCCATACGATTAATAATAGTCCTATGGTAGACAACTGGTTGTGATAGTCTTAAAAATTCCTACTGTGTTTGTGGTATCATATCATGTGCAGGAGGTACATATATCCTAGGAAACTACCTATGAGATGGAGGTATTGTGATATTGGTATCTTGATGCCTAACATTTGGATGGTTTTGAGGCATCCCATGACCAATGCCTTGGAACTCCAAGATATCGATATAGTTGAAATGTTTTCTCATGAACTCAACATACATATTTCTAAGGAAATATAAATAAATTTCCTTGTTGGTGTGGGGTAGCACATAAAAAACCATGTACCACATGTCCATCCAAATCTCTTGCAATGGTTGATATATGGATCACTAAATAGATATGTGGGATCTGATTGTACTTGGAATTTTCCCTGTTCAAGGCTCTAAAGAAAATATGTTCTCCTTTATGATCTTTATCTTTTTTATGGCATTGTAATCCAATTCATAGACATATTGTTTCTTTTTCCTTTCTCTATATGATGCAATGTCATATAGAGCACCATTGGAGTGGGAAATGGTGTCTATAATAACATCCAAAGATTGTGCAAGTGAGCAGTGGAGCTAGTGTCCACCCCTCCACATGGCACCAAACTCTCTAATTTGTGAAATCTCTCTGAGTATCTCTACATTGGGATCCATACTGGTCACCGCAATCATAAATAATAATAATAAAAATTAGAAATATATACATGGTATAATGACATCTCTTAGAAATGAAAAATGTAAAACCAGTGTAACAAATAATGGTATGTGATCCAATTTTATGTGAGAACGAAATGAAAGAATATATATAGATCCATAAACACATACATATTGCAATGAAAATAGAGATACAGTAAACATATATTCTATTAAATGGCAGAAATAGACCAGATTGTACAATAAAGCAGCTAGAATGGTGGTAGCTATCTTTGACAAGAGATGCGGTTACTACGCTCATCCCTGCCAATATGAATAAAAAATGAGGCCGAAAGGGCTTCTTTATAATAATAATGAGGTCAAGAACCCTAAATTTCCAAAACATAACCCTAGAAGATGAACCGTCATAAAGTTTGCGGCCCCTAGGTGGTTAGTTGAACAGTCGGCTTCCCGAGGTCATAACTTTTGCATGCAATCTCTGATTTGGGCACTCGATAGCCCGTTGGAAAGGTATACCCAATATTTACATCTTTTGAGTGGGGAAACATTCATGCCATTGGAATTCATTCCCCCTTGTATCACCAAAAAACGTCATTTAGGTCCTCAAAATGGCCCCAAAAGTTTGGGACCCAAAAAACCGTAGAAAAATTACTAGGAAACTGCCACAATGGACAATTGTTTTGATCTAGTGGAATATGTGGGTGGACACCAATCTCCATTTAGATCAATATGAGTATTTATAATTTAAAATATAAAAAATAAAAAAATTACAGTAGAGAATCGACATAAAAACTTGCCATGTTAAATTTATGTTACAGTGGTCATGAATGCATGCTTGCACACTAAGGTGTTCCTCAAATATGAAGAATTGTTATTACTATTTCAAACTAAACGTTGTGGCTCTAAAATGAGGTCTTTATATGCTTGTAGCATTGTGGAAATTTTTTTTGAGTTAACACATTTATACTGATGAAGAAGGTAAGCCAAGAGATTATAAAATGCATGTGTTTTACAATTAATTTACATCAAAAAATGCATTATCAAGATGATTATTTCCTCATTGAAAGTGGTCCCAAACCACCTTAGCTACTCGGTTGTCTTTCAATGTGTTATGTTAGTTGAGTTACCACAATTTTATGTAAGGGATTATTGACAACCAAGTACACTTTTTTAGTTAGTGTTTCTTCTATGTGGTCCTTCTTGGTTGCTTGTTTGTGTTAACAAAATGTAAATTATTGACTATCCAACTAATGCCAAAAATACTTGGCCTAACCATAGGAGGTCTATCAGCAAGAAGCTTTGGTGCAATACTAAAAATGGAACTTGGTGCAACTATAACATTAGATATCTTAGTGCAAAGAAAAGTTGGGGCAATGAGAGTTTTTCATGTTCTAGAACACCAAATTTTGTTGAGTTTCTAGCCTGACAAACACTACTAAGGTTCGAGTACATATTGCAAAATCTATATGTAGTTCAATTTGAAAAAAGAAAAACCTTGATATGGGAAAAACTCCCTTACTAGCCCACCTCAAACTATGGGAAATCACATACCATTACAATAAAATCAAGTTTTAAACTCTATGAACTATGTAGAGTCTTCCAAGAAAGGAATCAAATAGGTGCATGAGAGTCATAAAGAGAATCCTTGAGATTCCAATGTCTCTAAGTCTTTGAAAAAATTCCTCCCTCATGATTGAGTATAATGCCTTTTGAAAGTAAATGAAGAAAAATATAAAACTTGAAGATTAATGCCTAACCTCCTCAACGGTGTCTCGAATTGTGTCAGAATATGATCAACGATCTAATGGCCCCAACCATAAGGTAAATTTGTCATGAACCCAACCCTACCTAATAAGACATTCACAATTGATTAAAAATATGGTTAAATAGTAGGATAAGGGACTAAATTAGGGGTTTGGGACCTTGAGGAAGAGTATCCTCACCTAAGGAGCATACTTTGAGCCACCCATGTCTAAATGAAATTGACCATGAACATTACTCTTCACAGTGAGAGGGACCCTGTCAATGACTTTTTTGGCCCAAGAGTTGGATATGGGATAAATATAGGGTTTGGTGTTCCAAGGCCTTGATGCCCAAAATATGATTTTAGGAATAAATATGGGTTGTAATGCGATCTAATGCCCTTCTGTTGTTCAATATCATAGAATACTAAGAAGTCAATTTTGAGGAATTCATAGTGTTGGACCCTTATGGATGTAAATTTCATGATCAATCTGACCTTATGGATATATATATTTCATGATCAATACGACCTTATGGATGTATATTTCATTATCAATCTAATAATGTAGGAATTCATGGGTGAGATTATTCCTATGAAATATTATAATTCTACATGTCAAAATTTTCAATGGGATTATGGGATAATGCGGGATTTTAATTGCCAAAATGTTTAATGGGGTTGAGGATTGTCCTTAAATGGGTATTGAATCTAAGGGAGAACTTGAGCTCCCCCAACATTTCAACCAGGCTTAGGACTAGAGGGTAAGTAAAAATGCATGATTTTTTGGTTATATTGGTTTACATATTAAGATAAATGTGTGTTGATTTATTGGCTCAATGATAAGAAATTGATGAAAATTCATTCCTAGCTATGAAAAATCCTTTTGCAATAGAAAAAGGAGGTTGAATTACTGTTGATGTATTTGTAACTACAGAATGTAGTCACTTGTATATCTTATGTATTGTACCCTGATGTTTACTCCGGGAAGTGTCTGTAATGTATTTGAGTCATGGCATGCCCCGATGTTCCTATCGGGAGATTCAATAATGTAAACAAGTCATCTAAAGTCATTGTGGGTAACCCTCCTATTGATCCAGGGTTAAAATCTCCATAGTTGTGGGGCACTAGGGTTATTAGACTCTCCCAGAGAAGTCAGCCCTAGGTGAGTTAATGTAAGTCAGGTCATTAGTACCCCAGTTGTGGTTACTCGAGCCTACATAACTAAGTTAGGATTACTCGAGCCTACATAATAGAGTTAAAGGTTAAGTGAATGAAATAATATAAATAGAGAGTGAGACTCTCTATTTATCACACACACACTCACTCACTGGGGTGCATGAGTGAGAGAGAAGCATGGGGACTTCACTTAGTGAACCTCTCACATAGCACGTGCGATCATGGGATATTAAAGAATACCCTTAATTTCAAGAGATGTTGACCCAAACTCTTTTTGTTGAAACCCCCTCCCAATACTTAAAACCTCCTCCCCACCCTTTTTTACACGCCAATCCTTATAAACCACCCTACCCACCCCCACCTTAAACCCCTCATCCTACCAATACCTACAATATATTGGTTCGATTTTTAATAATTTTAAAACCCACAATATGAACTAATGTGATAAGATATTGTTCAACAAGTGAAGCCCCCGTGGAGAGAAGAAGCTGGGATAAGAGAGAGAGACTACTACTGTCGGGATATCATCTTACTATTTTGGGTTTTACTTTTGGTGCTAATTCTATCTCTGAGGAAGTTGTGGGGTTTTTTCCTTTATGGTTTCCCCGAGGAAAATATTTATGTCTATTGTCTCTTGTGTTTGATTGTTGTGCTTGTTATTCTCTCAGTTAAAGATCCTAAGATAATGCTATCTTGAATGATTAAAATCTAACATGGTATCAGAGCTAACCTGAGAAGAAGACATTGTGTAGCTGCAGAAGCTAGGGATTCTTACTTTTTGGGTCTCTCTCCAGAATCCATCAGTAAAAGTATGCTAGGTTGACTCTCCATTGAAGGGTGAATCTTTCTGTCGAAGCGGAATTTGATTCCGGACATTTTCAATTTTTGGTGCGGGAAATTAGGGCTTCTTACAGAAGAGAAATTTTTGAGTGAGCTCGACATAGGATTTCTCTACTCATCAAAATCAAAGTTTAGATACCTGTGTTGTGATTTTTGGTTAAGTGAAACTCCGAGAAAGTCAAACCCTACTTTGACCCTGGGCTGGAAAAACCCTAAATACTAAAACTGATAAGTTTTGGTACATTTTCTATATCTCAGAATTTCAGAAGTCTCAGGGGCCAAAAGTTTCACAGATCAAATATAAAATCCTGATGTATACTATGTCCAAGTTTCGACCTTATATTCACTATATTCTAGGAGATATGATTCCTCTAAGTTAGGGTTCTAGCCTCTCCTAGGATTCATCCCCAAGCAGGACACCTGGGGAGAATTGCTATATATCGGGCTACGAAAGTCCAAAGGAAATTTCTAAAGATTTTATAGAAATGGCATAGAGCATAATTTCTATGTTCTAAGTTTCAGACCCATAAGATGAAACAGTGACACGTGGCAGTCTGTACAACTTCGGTATGCTGAAAAGTATTGAAATAGGTCACCTTTGGAAAACACTCATAATTCCCAATTGGTGAAACCAATTCTGATGAAACTTGTGGTGTTGTAACAAGAACAGGTGAGGATACCTCAGTGAGAAGTTTCAGACAAAGAGGAGCAGTAATTTCAGAGATACCGCAGAAATAGTATCAGGAATTTTTGCAGAAGAAATTTGAAAACTAGGGCTTCTTGTTCCAGGAGATTCCCTCCACTGTTTTCAGAAAAGGAGTACATTGGATAGCTCACCTTGAAGAGGTCTATCTTTAAATCCAATCAGATCTGAAATATTCCAAGTTTTGAAAATTAGGGTTTCTCTGACAAACCTTGGATCAACCAGCTCCGGAACCAGGACGGACACCTCAAATCGGTAAGATCTAATATTTTGCTATTTTCATTTGAGGTTCTCATTTCAAAGTGATCTATCACATCAGCTTGATGATAAGTTTGGTGAAGTTTACAGCTTCCAAGCATGGAAGTAGATGATCTCTTTGAATAAAATGAATTGGACACCTACATAAGTAGATAGGTTCCAATTCTAGAGGGAGATGAGGCTAAAAGCCTTACACCATAAGAACTTGGTAAAGGCCAAGAAGATCATTGATGATTTAATCATGGATCACCTTATACCACAAGTATCTTCCCTAAAGACACCAAAAGAGATGTTTGATTCCTTGACCAAGTTATTTGAAGGGAAGAACATAAATCAGAATATGACTTTGAGAAAACAGTTGAAGAATGTGAAGATCTAGAATGTAAAGACCATACAGTCATACTTTACGAGGGTCTCTCAAATCAAAGAACAACTTGTAGTAGTAGAAGAAGAAGTGGAGAATGTAGAAGTGGTGATAGCCACCTTGAATGGCCTCCCAGGACCATGGGGTTCATTCATGCAAGGAATGTGTGCCATAAGGAAGTGATTATTTTCAGTAGACTCTGGGAAGAAGAAGAAGCTCGACTCATAATAAGAGAAGAGAAGATGGGAGCAACTAAAGATCAAGCTCTCACGATTCAAAGAAGATCCCTCAAGCGATGAGGAATATGAAGAGCTCAATTCTGAAAGAACCTCTTATCCACCTTAGCATTTGGATAAGAAATGATGATGTCATGAATGAAGAAGATGATGAATTCGAAGGCTCAAGAAGGAGTCTACTAATGAAATGAATAAAGATAAGTACTCAATTGTCATTTCATGATATTGTTTTGTTATGCATTTGTGTATATTCATTTGATGTATTATGCATGATGGAATGTTTGCATTAATGACAGTATCCTACTAATATGCATGTAATGGGTAAGTAGCTCATGGTGCTATACAACTCTCCATTGCTGCTTATCTAGAATGAAACCTCTTTGCTGGCATATTGGATTAGTGCACAATCTTAATGTTGTCCTGGTAGAGATGGAAGGCATCTAGAAAGTTTCTGTGAGATATGGATGAATGTTGTATTGGCTAAAATAGGTGCATAATCATATATCTTGATGCAAAAGAAATTTTCATTATGAATATACCTTATGAAATGTTTCTAATCATACAACTAATGCATTTGACTTGTAGGAAATATCACATAAAATCATCTCCAAGCAAAGAAGGATGAGACTTGTTCCGAAGAACAAGTGACGACAGTTCAATATGAAGAATAATATGATGAAAGTGACATCATTGATGCAGAACCTTCTAGCTATGAAGAAGTAACCAAGAAGAAAGGGAATACCAGTTCAAGAAGAATGATGTCTAGGATGCAGTATCGATACATGAAGGTAAGTTTGTAGTTCCATCATGCAGTAGATGGAAACATCATGGGATACAAGGAAGGATTCGTAGCACAAGGCTTCTCACGGAAATAAGGCATATACTACAAAGAGACATTCGTATCTAGTGGAAGGTGAGACATGTGACAGGAAAAATCATGTGTGTAAATGAAAGAAGGCCTTGTACGAGCTCAGAAGACACCCATGGGATAACACATACATGAGGAGCTTGATGAAGATCTGCTGTAATCTCACAGATCACAGATGGTTACCAATAATACACATTGAATCATATAGACATAACAAATACAAGAGACAAGAACATAGATGTAGAATAACAGATTATATTATATCATGACGGTCCATACAAAACACAGAATTGAACCGAGTTCCCATTTGGCTCAACACCCTAATATATATGATTTACAAATACTTACATATAACTACCTGTTAGTTTGGTCAACCGACACGACCTTACGTGACCGACCTAATCTCTAATTAGTCGGCTATTCGACTAGTCGACTCACTGACTAGCTCCTCCAACATCTCCCCCGAGAACAAAATATTTCTTCATCCCAAAGAAACAGGGGAGGTACTCAAAAAAAAATTTACTGTCTGAGATAGTTACTTTATTGTTTGTTTTCATGGGCTATGCAGTCGGATGGTTGGTCGTTTTTGTATGCATACTTCAACGATTGCTTCTGACCAGTTGATGTTGAAATTCTGTCCAACTTTGTAGTACTTTCTAGATGTCGATGGTCAATGTTGTGATGCTTGATAAAGGTAAAATATTCTCCTGGATGGCTAGGTCTTCTATTCTTTCCATGTCGGGTCCCAAGAATTGATCTTTTTCCTCTGCTGCTTCCAGTAATCTTTTCATCTGCGGGCAGATGGTATCTAGTTTATCCAAGCTTGGGAGTGCTTGTTGTACCCACTGGTGTGCTTGTCTTTCTAGTCTCTGTAGTTTGGCTGTCTCCAGTACGATTTGATCTTCTATTGTATTTCTCAGTGCTTCTTTAGTGATTTTTCTCCTTTCCAATGCTTGAATCTGTTCTCAAGTCTGTTGGGTTTGCTGAAAGACTTGTCTATAATAAGTAGGCCAGTCCCGAAGTACCTCTTCTATAATGACATATTCTTCCAAGTGGTCTTGTAGCACTTTGTAATCTTCTGAGAATGCTGGGTACTATTGCATTAATAATATGGATGTCTCTTCTTTTTTATCTTCTTTTGTATTTTGCATGTGTACTTGTAGGGTTGCCACCACACTCTCAAATAGTTGATATGCTTATTCTAGTGGCTTATCGGTTATGGCTTCCATCGGCCTTGGTATTATAGTTTGAGCTAAGTTTCTACATTTTGACAGGAATTCAACTTGTTCATTCTCAATGTTGTCAAGATCCTTGCGTCTGATTTGGCTTCTTGTTTTTGCTTCACTGGCCAGAGTTTCTAATAGTTGTCCCAACTCTCCGTCTTTTAGCTTTTTTGTGTCGACTGCAGTATTCGAACCAAGTTGGATAATGTGGAACATTGTCGAATGTGATTCTTTTTTGTTTTCCTTCTTCTTTCTGTCTCTTTTTCTCTTGTGTTTATGTTGTTTTGTCTGTTGTTGTGCTTGTGCATCTACAAGTGGTGGATTCTCCTATGGTTGATTTCCTGGCTGCTGATATTCAACGATCGGTCGAACTTCTGGTTGAATTTCTTGGGTGAGATCTGCTACTGGATGTGTATCTGGAGGATTTGGTACAGATGGTTCAGGGTTTAGTAAAGTTTTTGGATTGGCAAGTGGTGGTGGAGATGGTGAATGGTCAGGTGTAATTGGTGTCGTAGGGATATTATCAGTTGGGTCCTCGACTTATGGTGGAAAATCATATGGTTCGTCAGAGAATAGGTTGTCGATCACCTGGTTGATATATTCCAAGTTATTTTCCTCCACATCTCTTGCTGGCTCATTGGCTAATGGAGGGTGTGGGATGTCGACAGGGATAAAGGATGAAGTACAACTTGCGACAACTTGAGATGTCTTGTCGAGGTTCCTCAAGAATGTCGACTTGATAATTCCCACAGATCTTGGTTTCTGGGGTATTTGTCCAGGTTGTTGAGGGAAGAGTTGCCTTGATCCACTTGCTTCAATCAGTGGACATTTGGTGGTAATCCTTTGGACAGAGGTGAGTAGTTCAGGCAATTTTTCAATGTATGCCTGGAAATCACCGTCCCGTTCGAACCTCTCTTTTAGAGTTTCTGGCATAGAATTTTTGCAAATGTCGACTGGGCTTATGGTGGGTATCTGTGGATTGTCTTCTTGTGTAATCTGGGTTAGAGATGGTGGTGGAGGTGTAGAAACTAAATCAACAATGTTTTCAGCCGTTGAAGTGTTTGTACTTTTTACCTTTTTCGATCGACCTTGTTGTGCTCCTGACTCGACAAAGCGTCTGAACTGTATCTTAACCTGAAATTTGTTTGCTACAGCGTCTTCTATGATTTCGACGGTCGTAGCTACTAGTTCATCTTCATCTTCTGATTCTGAAAGGATAATCTTGCGCTTCCCCTTTCCTTTTTCTGAGTTTCCTTTTTTCTTGCAGCTACTATTTCCCTTGCTAGTTTTCTGATTTTGTATTTGGTTATAGCGTATTTTGGGTTGTCAGATTCAATGTCTTCCTCTAGTCCTTCTCCTCCCTCCTGTTGGTGAACTGGACTAATATTTTTCTCAGCTAGTTTGGTTACCTGCTGCTTTGTCAGTGTACTTCCATTTTGGGTCGTTGGTGGTACAATTGTTAATTGTAGTCTATTGGTGTCCTCTAGTGGTGTCTCTTCCGACATAGAGGTGCTGATATGTAGTCAAAGTTCATAGTCCTCTTCCTTCTCCTGATCAAACAGTCATTCTTCAATTGTTAGGTTTACTTCTTTAGCCTTTTCTGGTATTGATAATTTTGTATTTGATTGTCGAGCTAGCTCGCGGAAGATAGATCTCTTCAACTGTTGGTTAATACTCGATATGTTTTTCTTTTGCTTTTTATCCCTGCATATACTAGAATGCTGTGTGGTCTAACTCGAGTTGAATATGAGCTATTTTCGGCAGACTTCTTTGGATGTTCTAAGGCACCCTCCATCTAGTCGTCTGGATTTTTTAGTTTTGGAACCAGTTTTCCAATAGTACTTTACCATTTGTTATTTCTTTCAATGTTCCATTCTGCGCAAATGTCTTGAACCTCCACATGTGGAATTTTGTTGGTTCTTGGAACTATTTTCCCCCAATTGGGCACAAGTGGTACATCACTATCTAGAGTATCAGAGATGGGAACCTTATAATTTCGGTCGACTCCTGACACTTCTCGCATATAGATTTGAGCATGTCAACAACATACTGATCCCATCTGTACACTTTTCCTATTTATGCTATTGTGTCTACCACTTCTAACATATCTAGCTTCAGGTCACTCCCTCAACCTGTAGGTGTGAGCCATGTTGCTATGATTTTGGCCACACTTTGTGGTGTTCGGGCTTGTATCTGACTGACCATTAGCCCTTTTGAGTTTTTTCCTAATGGTGTTCCAGTTAGTCATTCTACCAATCCTTCTTTTATGCCAACAGGGACTGGGTCGCCTTGGTTTGAGAGACTAGTTAGCTTGTATATGACTTCGCCAGAGATTTCTACTAGCCAGTCGAAGTAAAATTTCCCGTTGTGGTATCAGCTGATAATGAATTTTACTGTGGTTTCTTTTGTTCCTCCGAAACTTGCCATGAACAATGTGTTCATGTAGTTCATAATGGAGCTGAGGTTTATCTTCTCTGCTTCTTATGTCGGTTTCTTGTCGTCATAGGCCCATTCCTTGATTTCGGCCCAAGTTTTATCCCATGAGGTTTCTTGTACCTTGGCGTTCTTGATGTTTCTTAGTCGTCTCATGAGTGGGGTTTCTGCTGATTGTAGTTCTTTTGTTTTTGCAGTTGTTTCCTTGGTTTACTTCGGTGCCATCTCATCGGTCTCTTGGTCGACTGTTCTTACAGGTTCTTGTTTCTCAATTTTTTGACTATTGAATTGTTCTATCTCTTCAAAACATGGTAAATGATCTTTTTCTAGCCCGATATTTATAGGTGGAGTGGGTGACATTTCTGTCGATGTATGTATTAATGGCGGAAGTGATGGTCCAACATAGTCTCTAGAGTTTGCATTTATTGAGATTTGATTTTGGCACTCCTTCTGACTGTAGTCATGAAGGCATGATTTGACCTTCAGGGTCGTCGGTTGATGTCAATTATGCAAATGGTCGATGGCGGTATTTCGATGGGTTTGGTGTCGGTTGTTGAAGTGCTAGTTATTATATCTTTTGAAATTTCCTATCATCCTGGATTATGGGTGTTTGTTCTGTTTTGTTGTTTTTAGGATTTTTAGATTTTTATAGTTTTTGTTTGATAGTTATGGTCGTTATATGTATGTTTTTTTTTTTTGGAACTTGTTTTAATTTTTGTACCATTTTAGTCGGACACCATTAACAAGTTTCTAAAATATTATGCCTTGTAACGTCCTTAGTTGGACTGATCTGTTGGCATGAATCTCTTCAACAATGTAGGGTCCCATTCATTCTGTGTGTAACTTTTTGGATTTTCCTTTTACTCAACTGGTGTATAGTAAGGCGAGGTCCCCTACCCACAGATTTTTGTTTCTAATATTGTGATCATGCCAAGCCTTCTACTATTGTTTTTGGATTTCTTGATGTTTCAAAGCGAGCAGTCGATGTTCTTCTAGTTTGCTTAATTGCATCAGTCGGTCCTTCCTTCCTTCTTCGACATTGACATGCAAAATATATGCTATGATAGGTTTTTGCTGTCGAAAATGTAGTGGAACAACTACTTCTTGGCCATAGACTAGTCAGAATGGTGTTTGGTCAGTCGAATGCTTGTGTGTTGTTCTGTAAGCCCATAGTACTGTCGATATCTTTTCATCCTAATCATCTTTGTCAATGTTGCATATTTTTGTTAGACCCCTTGTTAATGTTTTGTTGAATGCCTCGATTGCTCCATTCGACTGAGGGTGATAAGTTGTACTACATCGGTGGTCGATTTTGAACTGGTCTATTAGTGCTTTGATGGTTTTGTTAATAGTGTGAACCTTGGTCACTGATTAGGGTTATTGGGCATCCAAATCTAGTAATTATATTTTCGTAGATAAATTTAGCAGCTATCTCACTGGAACATGTGTCAACTGGTTCTGCTTCTGCCCACTTGGTTACATATTCTACTGCAGTTATTATGTACCTTGCACCTGTTCTTTTTGCTGGTATCAGGAATGGTCCTACAAAATCGATGGCCCAAATTTCAAATGTCAAACTTGGGTTTACTGATATCAAGGGCATTTATGTACTAGGCATAGGTTGACCCAGTCGTTGACATCTGTCGCGTTGGCTAACAAAATTTTTACAATCCTTGTATAGTGTCAGCCACCATAACTCTGACTATCGGATTTTCTTAGCAGTTGTGTTTGCTTGAAAATGTCCTCCCGCCGGTCCATAGTGTTCTTCGTACATGATATTATCTCTTTTGTGTTATAATATGCATCTTCTGAGGATGTCGTCCAGGCCCATTTTATATAAAAATCCATTTATGAGGCTATATGGTGCAGCTTTCATAGCTAAGATTTGTTTCTTTTTCATGCTCATGCCCTCTGGTGCTTGACCATTTTCTAAGAATTGAGCTATTTCCTCTAATTCTGCTGGAACTGCTTCTATTCGAAATAAGTGTGCATCCAGTAGGTCGTCTTCGACTCCTGTCGGTTCCTCTCCTGTGTCGATTCGCGGCAAGTGGTCGGGTCCAACATTTAATTTTCCTGGTCTAACAATGACTTCAAATTTGAATTCTTGGAATAGTAGTAGCCATTGACAAATTCTTCCGTGGTGTAAGGGTTTGTTTACAAGGTATTTTAATGCTTGGTGGTCGGTATAAAAGATGAAAGGGTTGGATATTAGGTAATGTTGATACTTCTGTAGTACAAAAACCATTCCTAATGCTTCTCTCTCTATTGTCGAATAGTTTCTTTCTGCCTTATTTAGTTTTCTACTGCTGTAAACTATGGGGTAATCCATTCCATCGTCCCCTGGTTGTGTTAAGATTGCTCCTATTGCTAGGACTGATGCGTCGATGTGTACGTGGAATTTGATTGACCAATTTGGGAACCTTAGAATGGGTGCCTCGACTAGCTTCCTTTTTATTGTTTCAAATGATATGTTACATTCATCTATCCATTTGAACTCCTGATCTTCTCTTAATAGTTCTTCCCATGGATAGGTCATATCTGAATAGTATCTCATAAATTTCCTGTAATATCCTGTATGACCAAGTAGTACCCTAACTTTTTTTGGGTTCACTGGTGGTTTTAATTTGAGGATAATTTTTATTTTTGCAAAGTCTACCTTGATGCCTTCTTTGCATACAATGTGTCCTAATAGTATCCCTATGGGAGTTAGGAATATGCATTTCCTTATGTTCAGAGATAGTTGGATTTGTCAGCATCATTCCAACATGAGCCTTAGCCATTTACAGTGATCTTTCAGCATAGAGTATATTGTCCAATCATCGAAATATACTGCCATTGTTTTGTAGATATATTCTTGAAATGCTTTGACCACAATTCTTGAAAATACTGCAGGTGCATTTTTTAGACCAAAAGGCATAAATCTATAGGAAAATGAGCCAAATTCACATACGAATGTTGTCTTTTTCTGGTCTTCCTTGGCTATTGGTACTTGTTTGTAACCTGAGAATCCATCTGTAAATTAGTAGCATTTATTTCTTGCGACTTCATTTAGGATTTCATCTGCATAGGGTGTTGGGAATGGGTCTGTTAAGGTGACTTTGTTTAATTCTCTGAAGTCAACATAGATCCTTAGCTTTGTCGGGTCATGTTTCTTTGGTTGTACAACCATTGGACTTTCCCATTCTGACTGATCAATAGGGTAGATAATTCCTACTGCAAGCATATTATCAATCTCTTTCTTGACTATCTCTTTGTATTTATGAGCTAATTTATATGGCCTCTTCTTTACAGGTCGGGCATCAGGTTTAATGTTGATCTTCATTTCGCCCATTTCATGGACTAGACCTTTGAGATATTTGTAGTCTCTAGTGAATCCATCCTGGAATTCTTTTAGTAAGTTTACTATTTCGGTTGTTTGTTCTTCACTCCAGTAATCGCCATTTTTTTCCATTTTTGGTCGATCATCGTTCGATATGTCAATTTCTTTAGTTTTCACTTTGGCATCTAACCATTCTCGTGCTTTGGTTTCATTGATCGGTCAGCTCCCTTCTTTGAATTGTGAAAATGTAGCAGAAAAGTCTGCTGCAGTCATTTGGTTGGTATCTTCTTTGTCGGCTGTCTCGACTTTAAGTACTGTGTGAATTGGTTTTGTTGTTTTTGAATGGTATGATTTCCATCAAAAGCTTTTCCCTTTCAGATTTTCGTTTTCCATTTGTAGTCTTGTTGACTATGGTATTTTCTTGGTTTGTATGTTATTACATGTTATTGTCAGTCAGACAAGATTTTGTGTTAGGGTGTCATTCCCGATCGGTTTTATAAACGCTTTGATTTGTTTTGCAGTTTCGACTAACTTTTCATTTTGTGGTATAAATCTAAAGTCTTTGATGAAGTTCTCTCTAAGTTCATGCCATTGAAATGTTTCACCTTGTGCTTCTTCCATTTTGTACCCATTTGTTTGGTAAGTTAGATAGCGTCGACGAAAACAGGTGTGGCCATGTACATTCATCTTTATACCCAAGTCTTGTCCATTCTTTTTCACACATTCTTATATGTTCTTCTGGGTCCTGCCCTTGGATCAACATAGGTATTTGGGCTTGTTTGGTTAGCCTCTTTCCTCTAAATATTTCTACAAAGTAAGTCGAAGCTGTTGTCCATGTCTGCAATCTTGATTGATGGGTATCCCACCATCTAACGGCTTGTCCTGTGAAGGTTTCTACTAAGCTTTG
Organism: Pseudotsuga menziesii; assembly: GCA_001517045.1. NCBI lineage: Eukaryota > Viridiplantae > Streptophyta > Pinopsida > Pinales > Pinaceae > Pseudotsuga > Pseudotsuga menziesii. The sequence continues at coordinate 70,446 of LPNX010596409.1, read as the reverse complement.
TAGTCATCCATGTTCACCAATGTTTTTAGATACTTGTTCTATATGCATAACTGGTGATTATATTTCTTTGTATCTTGGGATTTGTTTGATACTTATATTTATTGGTTTTAAAGTAGGGTATTCCTTGCTTTTCTTTTCGAATATTTTTGGGATGATGGAAACTAAGAAACATTGTTGGACTAGTTTCTTCTGCACTGTTTGAATGGTCTAGCAACCTCTTGCTTGTGTCTCGTAGTTTTCGACTTCCCAATCCTATAATTCTACATTTGAGTTGTATGCTACTGAATTTTGATTGCCTAAGTGAAGTTCACCATAGACATTGGGCTCTATGTAGTCTTTATTAATTTGTATTTGATATAATTGTCAGATGTCGACTTCATCATCAATATGTTCTATCCAAGGTTCTCCTTGGGATGGATGGATAGGTACTATGAATTTCTGTCCATTCCCCTTTAGTTTTATCCTTTCTTTGTCTAAAGATATTGATGCTTTCATTTTTCTTCCCTAAGGTCGACCTACTAAAGCTAGGAAGGAACTGAATCCTTCCTTAGGGTCAATAATTTCAAAGTCGACTTTGGTTGATATTCATTTTATTGTTGTATCGACATTTCTCCAAACTCCGATAGGTTCGATCAGACCTTGGTCAGCTAATTTGAGGTATATTCCTGACTCATATAGTCGAGGTCTACCCAATTGTTCCCAAGTCTTGCGATTCATAATATTTACTTGTGAGCCGAAGTCAAGTACAACTTGTCGAACATGGTATCCTTCAATTTCTAGGTTGACAAGTGGGTCGGCATCGCTTTTGTCCTTTTGGTTTAAACTGTATATGTTTTTTGTTTGTTTTTCTATATTATTGTTGTGTTTCATATTAGACAATAATTCAATGAATTTAGATACCGCTTTATCATCTTGTACTAAACGTATTGGTTCTTTAACTATGCTTTGTCGACTATCATCAGCTTCTTCTTGTCTAGCACATTCTTTAAATATATTTGTTGCGTCATTATAAAATTGTTTTTGTGTAGCTGGGTTAGGATAATCGTTCTTTTCTTTTATTTTACTTATGCGTGGATTATCACTCCCAATTTTTGTCCCTTGTCGGGTTACTATATGCAAATTCTTCGTATTGATTACATCATGTTTTTGAACGCATGACAAGACATTAACGTTTTTCTTTTTATTGATTTTATCAAGCATAGTAGGGCAATCATCTAATGAGTGATCATTGACTCCACAGCTAGTACAAAATTTTAAATCGGTTATATCCTTGTATGGGCAGTCTGCATATCGATGACCTTCTTTATAGCATGTAAAACACTGGATGGGCCAACGTGGTCGGTTGTCGTAATTCCTAGAGAATCGACCTCGACCTCCATACCCTCCATGATAGTTGTCGAACCGGTGCTCATATCGACGGCCTTCATATATTTGATTATTTGGTTCATTTTGATCATTGCTTCACTGGTTGTTATCGTTGTTCTACACCACTACGTTTGTCTGGTAGACTACTTGGTAGTTTTGTCAGATTTTTAATTTTAAGTGGTAGTCGGCCGTGGCATGAATTTTTACTTCACATATTGCACACCAAGATGCTTTGTCATTTTTCATGTTATACGGGCAATCTTTCGTTGTGTGTTCTCCATGTTCTTAGCAGATGTCACAGAAGCACTTTGTCTGAACAAATCGAACGTCCTGTCGACAAGTATCTTTAGCATGTCCGGCCATTGAGCATTTTGTGCACCAGACATCCTGATTCTTAAGGTTTAGCTCTTTCAATGATTTATGGATGATTTCTAACTATTCTTCCAGTCTAGAATCTGTGGGATATACTGGGAAATCTTCATCCATATCCACTTGTAGAGCTTTAGTAAGCGCATCTTCGTACATTTTAAATGTCTCCAAGCCTATGTGCCGCCGAATTTTCTGTGATAGACCTGCAAGGAACCACTGAATTAATATTTTTTCATCAATTACGTAATCCAATTGGCTGAGGAGGTCTTTCCATCATTTGTCATACTCTCGGACAGACTCTGCTGGCTTTTGAGATGTTGTTTTCAAATTTTTGGCTGCCAGATGTTTTGCGTCCGGAGTTTTAAAGAAACACAGGAATTGTGCTTTAATTTCTGGTTTCGATGCTTGGGGAGTTCTCTCGATATAGGTCATGTACCATGTTAGTGCTCTTTTCCTCAAGGCATGAGCAAACTGTGCCATCTGTTGATCTTCAGCTGTAACCTGATTTTCCTCCCATGTCGACTCATAGATGAACCAATGTCATCTAGGATCTTCATCGCCCTCGTATAGAGGGATATGTGCTGATCCATGACCCATGTCAGAATCGTTGTCGCTATCTCCTCTAGGAGGTGGCGGTGGTGGGGGTGGTGGTGGGGGCAGTGGGATGTTTTGCTTGTCTCGTTGTGCAGAACTGTTATCGAGAGAACTTTTGTTCTCGTCGGTCATTTTGTTTGTCATTTATTCTCTAACAAGCAGTCAGTTCGGGTCGACTTCTCTTGTCGATGTCCAACTACACTGATTTGTCTGCAGGTCCGACTATTCTGTATTTTCCAAATCTGTATTTGGAAAGGGGGGTGCTCCTTCATGTGTCAGGTAAAGTAAGTGGATACTTCATTTGGAAGGGTACACCTGAAGCGTGACCCAGTTTCCTTCATTTGGTGAACAGATCATTAGATGATTATCATCATTTACCTCATCGTCTAGTCGGCTCCATATACCAAACTCACCATCTCTTAGTCTTAGGTATTCTTCGACAATGGCTTGTATCCTGGTACTCGGATTCGTTGGAGCCAGAGGTCTTATCTCCTGGGGAACTTATATTTGGAGAGCTTCACGCTTCTCTATCCACAAGTCTTTTTCCATGGGTGATGCTTCTTCATCCATGCCTTCTTCCTGTCGGTCATGACCCGACTCTGGCGGATTTCTTTCCTGGTCTATCACCCTAGTATTCATTCCTCTTTGCAGTGCTATAGCCCTTTCTCTTCTTTCTTCCCTTCTTTTCAGCCTCTTCTCTCTCTCTATTTTTTGTAAATCCATCTTACCTTTGTGTGTCACTGTTCGTTCGATTTCCTTTTTAGGTTGACTTTTCATTACTGGTGATGGTATCTCCTTTTAGTCAACTAGAATCCTCTTCACTTTACCCTAACATATGACTAGCTACCCCCCCATAGCCTACCCAACGCTTTAGAAAGCTCGGATAGTTTTGTCTACTTGCTTAGGAAATATTCCCACTCCCTTTTGGCAATGAATTTCTCCCACTTTTTCTATTTCTCTGCCTAGTTAGAATTTGGTGGCAGTTCATGTAGTGATGGACAAGGTTCTACAATATGACCCACTCCTTTTTCTATTAGGAATTTGAACAATAGGGTCGGTAGGGAACACAGGAACTGCTCAGTAAGGTCTGTATATAATTCTTTCTGAATGGTTTCTACCGAAGTTCTTTCTTCTATGGATTGCTCCTCGCAGAATTCGTCGGTGATATTCTCAAACCCCTCCAACAGGTTTGTTTGTTCCCCTCGAATCAGTTTCTCTAGTAGCTCTTGATCCTTAGTTGCTTCCAGCTTTTTCATCGAGAGGTTTTTTCAAAAGCTGGGGTACCGATTCTATGAACTTCTCATGAGTTTCAGTGAATAATTTCTCCTTTGCCTGAGCAGTGGTTAATCTGTTTTTCCTCGTGTAATTCTACAAATAATTTGCTATCTTATGCTCCCACCAGTTCTTAATCTCTTGTTCTGATATCATTTTCTTATAGTCATCTCAGATATGTACTACCGGCAATGGAACCAATGTTGTAATCTCACATATCACAGAGGGTTACCAATAATACACATTGAATCATAAAGACATAACAGATATAAGAAACAAGAACATAGATGTAGAATAACAGATTATATTATATCATGAGGGTCCATACAAAACACAAAACTGAACCGAGTTCCCATCTGGCTCAACAGCCTAATATATATGATTTAAAAACAGTTACATATAACTAACTGTCGGTTTGTTCAACCGACATGACCTTACGCGGTCAACCTAATCTCTAATTAGTCGACTATTTGACTAGTCAGCTCACTGACTAGCTCCTCCAACAAGATCTGAACCTTTGCTACAAGGTTGAAGATGAAAGCCTATAGAGGATGACAAGCTCACAGATGGGTGTGAGAAGAACGTTTTCAAGATACAGGATCTTGGTATCAAGTGACCCTAAATGGATGCATAGAATATTAGTAGCAGAGGAAGCTACTTGTCACTCCGGTACAGAATGTTTCAAGCATAGAGTACGAAAGACAGAGGGAGAACAATGCTCTGCTTCAGAGGGAGTGACTGAAGAAAATCCTGAGGTTCGACATGGTACGACAGGATGGACAGCTTACTGATGGCTCTAGGATTTACTAAGTGTAAAGCAGATTCCAACCTTTTCTTCAAGGTTGAAGGCGGAAGACCAGTGATGCTCCTGTTATATGTTGATGACTTGTTCCTGACAGAAAAGAGGAACTCATTTAAGTTGCAAGAAGGAGACTTTCTTCCGAGTTCGAGATGAAGGACTTGGATATGATGCACTACTTTCTAGGCATGGAGGTGTGGTAGAATCTCCCTAGGACAAGGGAAGTATGCAGTAGATATCCTGAAGAGATTCGGGATGATGGATTACAAGGCCATGACCACACCTATGGCATCAAACCTGAAGCTATTGAGTGATGCTTCATTAAAAGCAGTTGATTCCACGATGTATCATCAGATGATTTGTTCCTTGATGTACCTGATGAATACGAGATCAGATATTTGCTTTGTTGTGAACACATTGAGACATGTTCACCTGATGGTTGCAAAGCATGTAGTGAGATACCTGAAGGGTACAGTTGATTATGGGCTCAAGTATGAGGCGAATCAGAAGATTAACCTAGAAGGTTATGTGGATTCGGATTGGGCAGGTAGTGCCATTGATAGGAAGAGCACTTCGAGGTGCTGCTTCAGTATGGGATTAGGTATGATCTCCTGGTTTAGCAGGAAACAGTCTTGCGTGGCACTGAGTACAGCTAAAGCAGAGTATGTCGTAGCTTGTTCAGCTAGTTGTGAGGCAGTATAGCTGAGGAAGCTATTGTCTGATTTATTTGATCTCCAATTGTATGTTATTTGTATATATTGTGACAACCAAAGTTGTGTGAAGTTTTCTGAGAACCCGGTGTTCCATGACAAGTTGAAGCATATCGAGATCAAATATCACTATATCAGGGATATGGTGCAGAGAGGAGCAGTGAAGCTCCAATATGTTGCGCCGGACGAACAGATAGCTAATGTGTTGACTAAGCCATTGGCCAGAGTGAAGTTTGAGTACTTCAGGGATAACCTTGGTGTTCTCCAAATCAAGGTTCCCTCCAAGGGGAAGTGATGAGTCCATGAGCCATTCTGACATGGTGAGAAGATTGGTTCCTTCCATGGTCAGATGTAAGGGTTGAGCCATTCTATCATGGTGAGAGGATTGGTTCCTTCCATGGTCAGATGTGAGTGTTGAGACATTCTGAGGTGACTGTGAGATGTGTTCTCACATGATCAGATATAAGTGCTATATGCCATTCTCTGAATGGAGGCACCTAGTCAGTTACCAGGAATTTTAGTCTGGGACTGAAGCTCAGCTTAAGTGTTGAGATGCCATTCTCTGGGAGAATGGAGGAACCTGGTTAGTTACCAGGAATTTGTTCAGTTTGGGACTGACACTTAGCCTAGGGTTGAGAGCCTTTCTGACATGAGGTGTGAATAAAAGTTTCCTATCATGATGTGTGAATAAAGTTTCCTATCATGATGTGTGAATAAAGTTTCCTATCGTGGTCAGATATAAGTGCAGAGCCTTTCTGACATGATGTGTGAATAAAAGTTTCCTATCATGATGTGTGAATAAAGTTTCCTATCGTGGTAAGATATAAGTGCAGAGCATTTCTGACATGGTGTGTGAATAAAAGTTTCCTATCATGATGTGTGAATAAAGTTTCCTATCATGGTCAGATATAAGTGCAGATCCTTTCTGACATGTTGTGTGAATAAAGTTTCCTATCATGGTCATATATAAGTGCTGAAGAAGATGAAGACCTACTTGGAGGCTAGGCCTACAACCAGCATGAAAAGGGTTGGCTCTGTAGAACTTCCTGTGATGAGAAGAATCATGAGACAGCACCCGTGATGATGATCCAGTGATGATGATCCAGTAGTGATGATCCAGATCAAGTGATGATCTAGATCCAGTGACGATGATCCAGTGATGATGATCGAGCAGTGATGATCCAGATCGAGTTATGATCCATATCCAGTGATGATGTTCCAGTGATGATCCAGATCCGGTGATGAAGATGACTTGAAGATGAAGCTGACGAGAACTCAACGATGATCCAGTTGATACAGAGAAGAAGACCAGTGCTGACAAATTGTGTCGAGAGAATACCTTCCTAGTTAAGAGGAAGTGTTGATGTATTTGTAACTTCAGAATGTATTCACTTGTATATCTTATGTATTAATGTACCCCGATGCTTATTCCGGGAAGTGTCTGTAATGTATTTGAGTAATGTCATGCCCAGATGTTCCTATCAGGAGATTCAATAATGTAAACAAGTCATGTAAAGTCATTGTGGGTAACCCTCCTATTGATCAAGGGTTAAAGTCCCCACAGTTGTGGGGCACTAGGGTTATTAGACTCTCCCAAAGAATTCGGCCCTAGGTGAGTTAATGTAAGTCAGGTCATTAGTACCCCAATTGTGGTTACTCGAGCCTACATAACAGAGTTAAAGGTTAAGTGAATGAAAGAAAATAAATAGAGAGTGAGACTCTCTATTTATCACACACACACTCACTCACTAGGGCGCATGAGTGAGAGAGAAGAATATGGGATCAGAGAGAGAGACTACTGCTAAAGGGAGATCATCTTACTGCTTTGGGTTTTACTTTTGGTGTTGATTCTATCTCTGAGGAAGTTGCGGGGTTTTCTCCTTTATGGTTTCCCCGAGGAAAATCTCTGTGTCTATTGTCTCTTGTGTTTGATTGTTGTGCTTGTTATTCTCTCAGTTAAAGATCCTAAGATAATGCTAGCTTGAATGATAAAAATCTAACAATTACCTTTAGAGGATCAATCGTGTGTGTGTTCTCCTTTGACGCTTGGACTGTCGAACTCTTCGCCATAGGGGAAATAAGAAATGGGTGTTGCCTAGCCATGTTTTGGTTTATAACATGCCTCAAACAACGCAAACACATTTTTGCAAAGAGAATAGCACACACATTTTGTTATACAAAATCGGCCATGCATTTTTCATTTTCCGAGATTGCATGTAAGATCACTTGGACGGCTAATGCATGTTCAATGACAATATCAAAAAATGCATACACATTATTATTTTTCAAATCGAATATAAATATTTCTTAAACCTTCAATTATATCTAAAAAATTCTTAACTTAATGAAAAAAACCTACTTGTTTATCTTATCAATTAAGACAAAGTAATGTTTATTATAATTTTAAACCCCTCCCTTTATAAGAAAACAAATAACCAAATTAAATGCCAAACTGTTAAAAACATATCTTACACATATAAACTAGCTACAAAGCTCCCTATGATAAGCATATAATACCATCACTTTTAAGTGGGTAACATAGTAAGGTTATAAGTTAACAAACTTTGGTTTTAAAATAAGCAACATCACAAGTTAAGGCCATTCAATGTGATCTATTCACCATTACTCACGTTATTGGTTTCAAGGGAATATGCATCGTCATCCATGGGACTTTAGTTAATGCAAATGAATATAAACTATATGAGTCTCACATACATATGACGGAGGTGAAAATTGTACATCCTCAAGTCTGATCCATATTTTCAGTCTTTGTCTTTTTTTAAGAATAATATATAATTAATTGTATAAATATTTTAGTTAACTAATTATTTTTTTTGAAAGTTAATTATATGTTATTTTAAACTTATATAAATTGAATATATTTATGGTTTGTTGTCGGTATTTGGGAAGTAAATTTCTTCATGTAAAGGGTTTTGAACGGTTTTGAAAGTTGGGAATAGTCAATAATTCAAATTCCTTTTTCTCGAGTTTAGGGATTTTTGGGCAACAAGTTCCTTATTTTATATTAAATGTTTTATGAAATTTTTTAAGACATCTAATTAATAGAAAAAAATGAATGATGAAGGTGGAATGTTGTCTCACTCACTTTATCACTGTACATAATTAAATTCACAAAGAAGATTTATTTTATCCACTTATTAACCCACTCCATAAAGTTTATTTTATCTACTTATTAACCCACTCCATAAAATTACCTTATTTTACAGTTTTTTCTCAATATTGATAATAAATTATTTATTCCTTTAAACCTAAAAAAATATTTAAAACAACGCCATATTAACTACAAATCTACAAAAGCATAAAGAATTATACTTCTCCTCATACTAAGTTGTAAAACCGACTTATTATATATATGCTCTCTAATAATATAGTAAAATACATAGAATAATGTATATAAAAGCTCAAGGGAATATGAGCTGGTGAATGTTTTAAGGGAACATCAACAAGTGAGTGTTGGATAAGTAACAGAAGAATCATGGTAACAGGTAAGTTTTTTTCTCTCTAACTGCCTTTTTTTAACGAAAGTTGGATAAGAAAACAGAAGAATCATGGCAATAGGTTATTTCTTATGAATTGTTTTTAACTGTTTCTTTTAGTTTGTGTTTGCTCTTTTCTATAATGTAATTTAAGTTTTTCAATTATTTTTAATATAAAATATAAATGTTGTTATTTTGCAAATGTGATGCACTGCAATTAGTGGGAATATCTCAAGTGTAATGAGTCTGCAAAATTAGTAGCTTTCAAAGTTTGAGTTTTAAAGTTTAAGTTTGCCCTTGGTTATGATGATCTTCGCCCTCCCAAAAGGAACAAGCTATTTTTGAGTCTATAAATCTGAGTTTTAATTCATATAAGTTGAGAGTCCCAAAAACCTAAAATAATCTTCGGCCTTTATTAATGTATGGTTCCCTTCTAAATTTTGAAACATTTTAGGTTCCAAAAACAACTTTATTTTAAAAAAAAAATTATTAAATTTATTCACTTATTGAATACCATTACAGTGACTTATGATACATTTTTCAAGGCAATCCTTATATACTGGACAGACTTTCTCTCGGGAGGAGAGGCTGTCCAATGCACACCGTTGGAAGGAGAGCCTGTCCAATGCACACCGTTGGATTTATCCAAATCCAACGGTGTGCATTGGACAGGCTCTCTTCCCGAGGGAAAGTCTGTCCAGTATATAAGACGCTCCCATTTTTCAAAGCATGATGTCCTTGTCTACAGAATATTATTTGAAGTAGTGAGTGAATGCTAGCATTTCTCTTATAGAACTGCATTTTTTATTTATATTTTTTGCGTTTCAGTTTTGACATTGGAATGGCTTTTCTTTCTCTGAGACTCATTAGTTGCAATGCTTTAAAAATCTGTTGAGCTTATTCATGTGGACTACAATACAGGAACAAATGACCGAAAGAGGAAGAACTACAATACAGGAACAAATGACCGAAAGAGGAAGAGACCCGAGGATCAACCAACAGTGCAGGAGGTTTTCACTTCTGGTGGTCGATTGTCTTCTGAAGACAATCATGTGACCAACATCGATGGAAATATCGCTTCTTCAAGTACTGCTGTTCAGTCTTCTTTACACTCTTCCCAGCAGCAAATTCTGCAAGTGCGTGGACGCGTAGATTCACGTGTTGGCTCCGTCTCTACAGGGGTGCCTGTGACACAACCCCTTATGATGCCCCATCAATTAAAGACTGTTTATGGATATCCCTTGCTCAATTTCGTACCGCAATGGGAACTTTCATATGGTATACCTATGGATCTCTTGGAGAATCTGGAAAATTCATCTATCCCGTCACTTGATAAACCACATAGACCACATTGTTCGTCCAGTAACAATCCAATTTCGGCTACTGTGATCCCAAATATGCAACCTCCTCTAAGGCAACCACCTCCACCGCCGCCACCACCTCCACCTCCTCCTCCACCACCTCCACCTCCACCTCCTCCTCCACCACCACCAAATATGCAACCACCACCACCACCACATGGTGTGGGATGCTTTTCTAGGAATCCACAGCACCAATTGCAAGCTTTTAACCCCTCCTTGCCAATGAAATCAGCTGTTCATCCATGTCAGAATGTGGGAGAACAACCTTTGCAAATGCATGCAAGACAGGCTGTTGGGCAGCCACCAGTGTTAGAATCCTCCCTACCATTTTCTCAGAGTCTACAGCACCAATTGAGACCTTTTAACACCTCCTTGCCAGTGCAATCAGCCTCTCATCCATGGCAGAACGTGAGACAACGACCTTCACAAGTGCATGCAGGACGAGCTGTTGGGCCGCCACCTGTGTCACAATTGCCCCTATCTAGGCCGTCTGCTGTGGGTTGCTTTGCTAGTAATCCACAGCTCCATTTGCAACCTTCTAACACCTTCTTGCCAAGGCAAACAGCTGCTCATCCATTGCAGAATGTGAGACAGCCACTCTTGCAAATGAATACAGGACAGGCTCTGAGACAACCACCTTTGCAAATATATCCAAGACAGCCAGGACAGATGGCTGAGCAGCCACCTGTGCCACAAATGTTCTTATCAGAGACTCCATGCAATAACTCAGACCCCAATCAGAACTGATGCCAGAGCAACATGTCCCAGGGGAATACAATCAATGGCTCATCCATTGCATAATGCTAGACAACTACCTTTGCAAATGCATCCTGGACAGGTTGTTGTGCAGCCACCAGTGCCAGAAATGTCCGCATCAGAGGCTCCATACAATAACAATGGGCCAGAAAGCAACTTAAGAGTCCTTGGAGCAACATGTCCCTGAAGTACAGTTCCCTCAACTTTGTCCCCAGCAACATGTCCCAGGGGAATGCAATCATCAGCTCATCCATTGCAAAATGGGAGTCAAGTACCTTTACAAATGCATCCAGGACAAGTTGCTGGGCAGCCACCTGTGCCAGAATGATCCCCATCAGAGACTCCATGCAATAGCCAGTAGCCACGAAGCAACTCAGGACTCCTAAGAGTCCTTGGAGCAACATGTACTGTGAATGCAGACCCCTCAACTGTGGCCCCAGTCCAACCCAATGGGAGCAGCATGTCCCAGGGGTGCAATTCCACTAACTCCAGTCCCGAAACAGCAGAATCCCAAAGCAAGATGTCTCATGAATACAGTTCCATCAACTCTAACCCCAATCCAACCTGATCCCAGAATTGTTTCTGAACAATCTCAGAGCAGATATTGAAGATGGTTGATGACAAAGGTTTAAGTCACAGACAATTGGTTTACTGATGAGTAAAGAATGTAACCACTTTGACATTTGATTCATTTATTTAGTGGTGGGATGCCGAGGGCTCGTTTATGGACCTGACTGAAAATTAAGTAATATACTTTTGACAATGTAAGTAGCAGCGGCTGTATTCTTATCTTCTGTGTTGACTGGTCCTAAGTATGATTTTAGCGGTTTAGTATATCGTATACTTTATTTCTTCTTTGATAATTTTCTAATTTGAAAAAATAATAATGCAAATCTTTACCTCATACGGAAGTAAATCATAGGATCTTGCATTTTGCTGGATGAGAACTCTGCATTCTAATTTGTAAGTTTTGATTGCCTCTGATCATAATGTGATTGGCTTTTGTGATATATATTTTATATATTTTTTGAAATATTTGTTTTGAATTTTGCATTTTGGAATTTTATAAATAAATGATTTTAAAGAAAGTTATTTTTTTTATAATTTACTTTTATTTCTGTTTAATTGAATGCAATTTTAAGATTTTTTTTCATTACTATTTTTATATTTATATTGTGTTATTGTTTAAATAGCAAAATTTTATTTTTGTTTTCAATAATTATGAAATTATAAAAAGAAATACACTCTTATTCTTAACTAGGACTAAAAATAACTAGGAAATCAATCACATTTGATACATTCTTGTGTTGGATAATGATTCACTAAGGAATAATACAAAGACAAAAAGATAGCCTACCACACCTCAAGATCTATCTTTCAATCTTGCTAGCTACTAATCCCTTTGCTGCCCCTTTCTCATTTCCTTGAACCCTGCCCCTACACATTTGGATGAAAGTCATTCTCCAACCAATACAATGAGATCTCACTATCTCACTCTATGTGATTGTGTGTCTCCTCCTCTCACTTAGCCTCCCTTTTATAACCTTGAGTTTACCCTAAATCCAAAACCCTAGATCTCCAAAGTGAGCCATGGTTGAGATTAGATCTCACCTTCACTTTATGAGCTAATGGCTAGGATTTAATTAACTCCCTAATGCCATATGCATTTGACTTAAATTGAACTGCATTGATTACGAAAAGGCATTCACTTTAATAACTACTTTATCGAGGTGAATCTCTTAAGTTCGAGAGGTATTAGTAATGAGTTCCACTTGTTAGGAAGACCTGTGGAAGTACATATCTGATGCTACAAACATGAACTCTCCCTCTTAGCAAGGAAGATACTTCATGAAGAGCCACCTAGAACTATTTCTCCCTTTGACCCTAGCACACTATGGCGCAATTCATCCTACACACTGGTATCACTCCAACCCTATTTGTTAGCTACTCCCTTATCACTACACCGGTATCACTCCAACCCTATTTGTTAGCTACTCCCTTATCACTAGAAGTCATGGAATCGATGATGCTACTTATTAGTGCCATGAAGTTTGGAAACTTCGTCAAAGGCATGATCTCCCTCAATGTGCTCCTAGGAGCCTTCTCCTAATCTAGAGAATCCATCAATGTTTTCTTGTACCAAGTAGGTTTCCTGACAGAATTGGAAAGGGCTAACTCCCTCTTCCTATCTAAAGATTGACTCCCTACATTGTAAGTCTATGAACTCTACTTACTCTTCGAAGCCTTCTACTCCTTTTTCTTTTCCACTGACATTGATCCATGATACAAGATTTCCTTGGATCCAACAATAGTCTTTCCTTGCAACCTATACACCATGCCCTCTCTGACACCAAGAGTTCATGTTGAGTCTATGCCAGGTCCCTTCAACCAAATAAAAAATCGACTATCCTTGAAATATATGGTGTCCCCATTTCCCACCATTGTCAAAACTGAGAGAAAATTCATCTTGAGATTCGGAACATACAACAAATCTATCACCAGAAGAGATCCTCTTGACTCTAGTTAGAACCTAACTGTCCCAACTCTCTGTACAACACACTTGGCATGGGTTCCAAGCTCCACATGCAAATCTAAGTCTATCTCTAACAAATCGGTGAACAACTTTTGTGTCCCCTTCTTGTGACAAGAATCCCCATTATCCATGGACCAAGCACTACCACAAACTGTGCCAAAAAGACAATAGACTAACAAGAAATCTTTCTCAAATTTTTCAGCAAACTCCTTGAATTAAGCTTCTATGGATGTTGCTATCCATTGAGACTTACTCTTGCCTTTCTTCTATTATGGACACTCTGAAGCATAGTAATCATTCTTATGGCACACAAAGCATTTCACTTTGCTCATGTCTTTCTTCTTATTCCTTACTTGTGAAGTTGACTCTCCACTTGTATTTTCTTTGCTCTTATTAGCATGACTAACAAGAGAAACATTCTCCTCCTCATAACCCCTTTATTGACCTCAATGTAGATATTCCTCTCAAATATCCTCTTAAATGAAGTCATCCCAAAGCCTATCCTAGTTAGGAATATTTTCTGGTGCAACTATCCCTTTAATGAAGGATCCCCATGGCTTGGTGAAGACATTTAGAGAAATCCTCGCCAACTCTAGATCTGCTATTATCTCCCCAACTATTGTCAACTTATCACAAAGCTGTGTGATCTTGGTGAGATAAGAATCTATTGTATTTGATATGGATGTCTTTATGCTCTTGAGTTCTCTCTCAGTATCATCTTCATTTTTCGGTTATCATTCTGATATAGCTTCATCAAAGCCTCCCACATTTCTGTGTTTAACGCTTTCTCAATATATGTGAGGGATCAAATGATCCTCCTGGATTTCATATCCTTAAAGTTATGAGTGTCCAAGTCCTTTGGATCCACGGATGGGTCATTGTTGAGTTAGAAAATTCCCACAAAATGTTTTCCATGAGAACCAATGCAACCCTCGCCTTCCAAGGGTTGTAGTTGGATGCAACGTCCAACCTGTCTTTATACCTTAAGCCGGTTGCAGCCATCTCCAAATCAGAAATATAATGAGAAAATTACCTGAAAAAAGTGCTCAGACTCTGTTGCCCGAACTCTGCTCAAAGCTTTCCACAACCTTCTGTTGTTGCTCGGGTACTTTTATAGGTTACCTGATATTTTCTTGGCGCTTCCCATCTCCTTTTCTAGACTGCTCAAATTTTCCGGGCACTGCCATTTCTTACCTAGCCTACTCAGGTGTGTTCAACGTCTTGCTAGCAACCCTGTTGACGTGCAAATATTGTGGCACTTGTATACTCATGGCTCTATCAATTGTTAGTCATTTTCTTCACCTGGAAGCTGCCTCTTCTTGGCGGTTGTTGCTCCACGTCGTGGCTAACAACTCTGGTGGAGGCTTGGCCCACAGCTTCCACCTATGCCAAACATCTCATTCTCCCTATGCTCGAGTATTTCTCATGACCCCCTGCTTCTCCTCTATCCCTCGTGAATCTCTTCCACCTCTGCACCCGTTACCTTCTTCCCTCCATCTGTGGCTTCCTCCACCTATCAAATCCTTTTTTATGGCACTATATAGGCCCGCGTCCATGGCTGGAACCCAAATTCGTATTCAACACCTTCTACTATGGCTCCTGTGTCATGCTACTCACGTCCTCTCGTAGCTCCACCTAACCGACTGTACCACGCCCTCCACTCGCTACCCGGATTTTGTGTTGCACATCCACTTCCAACAACTGCCTCTTTTGGCTCCCCTTTCCTATTTGTTTCCCACTCTCTCATCTTTCCCAGTGACTGGTCCCACGCCTGTGTTTTCCCTGACACTTTTGTTGGTGGCTACTCCAGTATATTAGCCTCTAGTCCTTCCGCGGCTGCAATACCATCAACCCTGAGCCTTCTCTACAATTGCGTTCATGACCACCACAACTGGTCACGATCGCGGTCATATCTACAACTGCTAGATCATACAACGGTACAATGGTTGTATAGCCCGTACGATTCTCTCTTCTTTTTTTGGGTAAACCGTTCCCAATAATTTTTCTCTTTACAGTTTATAGACGTTCTGATACGATGTTAATTTTTAATTTTTGAACAGTAGATTTAATTTCTATTCTCAATAATTACAAAATTATAAATAGAAATACACCAACATTCTTAGCTAATAATGAAACAAAAATAATCAGGAAATCAATCACATTTGACACACTTGTTTACCCTAAAAAAAATCTTAATAGGAAAAACTAGCAATTGATCAATCACATTTGACACACTTGTTTACCCTTAAAAATTCCAGATGATTTTATTAGAATAAAATATGGGATCTCGTCCATACAAAGACAAAAAGATGGTGTATCACACCTCAAGATATTTTTTTCGATCTTGGGGTTGCTATTTTGCTTTCCCTTGCTCCTTCCTCGGGTTGCTATTTTGCTTTCCCTTGCTCCTTCCTCAAACCGTTTCCATGTACACTTGGATGAAAGTCCTTCTCTAACCATTACAATCAAATCTCACTATCTCACTCTGTGTGACTATGTGTTTCCTCCTCCCACTTAGGCTTCCTTTTATAACCTTGAGTTTACCCTAGATCTCCAAAGTTATGGACGATTGAGATTAGATCTCACCTTCACTTTATGATCTAATGGATAGGATTTAGTTAACTCACTAATTCCATATACTTAGGCATTTGACTTAAATTAAACTCTATTAATTACAAAAAGACATTCACTTTAATAATAACTTTATCAAGATGAATCTCGTAAGTCTAAAAGGTATTAGTGATGACTTCCATGTGTTATACACAGAACTTGTGACAGTACCTATCTGATGCTACAAATATCAACAAATTGAATAGTTTCTTTATGATCCACATAAGATGTAAACTAGCACAACCACCTAACATGTGGTCACTGAACATTGATAGGCCACAAGTTAAGTGCCATGAATTGCCTGCTATCCATGCCTCAACTATCACATGTAAACTACAAGTTAAGTGCCATGAATTGCCTGTTATCCATGCCTCAACTATCACATGTAAACTAAGATATTGTGTGTGTGTGTGTTTATTTCAAATTTGGAACAACTACCTTAAAATAAATCTTGACAGTACACTTGTCTCATCTTGTTGATAGAAATAAAAACCGTATATTTATATTTTGATTTTATTTACTTTAAAGATATAATATCATATAAGATTTACGATAATAGGAGGTCATATAAAATTTACACTTTTAACTATGCTCCATCCATGGGCTCTGTGACAGTGATCTAGGTTCTCTAGGGTTTTTATAGATTTACATGAGGGTTTAACACCTGGTGCAAACCTTCTTTCTGGTTTAGGGATGCTTCTTCTTCTCAATATTTGGGCAGAGGCCCCCTCATGGCATCCTTGGGGGGTGGGGGGGGGGGGGGGGGGGGGGGGGGGGGGGAGGGTTTCCTTCTCCGCTTTCCTTTAGTAACGCAACGAGTCACAAATCAGCGGTGCACCCTGTAGGAAATCAGCCGCAATGGAAACCAACAAATTATAATGACCTCGATCTAAATGTGACAGATACATGCACGGACAAGGGTAAAGGAAAAGGAAGGAGACAATGTTGCTTCTTCCTCACATCCAAAGGTGGATCGAGCATGGGAACCCGGTAAATGTATACCCCATATAGTATAAATGCTTCAATTTGAGGTAAACTCAAAGTGCCATGAGGGTTACAAACAATACATGAAATACCATGCTTTAATCAGCAAATTCCTAGGACTTTGGCCATCTAAACGAGATATGATCTGCTGGATAGAATCATGGTGGAAACCCAAGGGCCACTATGACTTACGCCTAGGATCAAAAAGTTTGTTCACAACAGCTTTCAATAATCTAGAGGATAGGGACCGAATCTTTGAGAATGGTCCTTACTTCTACAACTCAACAGGTCTTTTTCTACGCGATTGGATGGAAAAAATCATCCCAGAAATGGAGGATTTCAACCATACCCCATTCTAGATCCACATATATTCATTGCCGCTAGAGTTTTGGTCGTTGGAAACGCTAGAGGGCATCGGGAACACTCTGGGTAAGTTTTTTCGAAAACTCTGAAGCCACCAAAATAGGTCGTTATACCTCATATTCTAGAATTTGTGTTTATCTAAATATTTCTAAAGCACTCCCATGAGAAATCTTCCTATCAAGACATGATGAACACTGGATTCAAACCACATATTATGAGCATATTCCTTTTTGCTTCTGGAAATGGCATGTACATGGGCATTTCTTCAGAGACTTTTTCCCTTGAACAATATTCGAAAAATACCATCAAACAAAGTTGGGAAGGATAAAGACAACTTACTTCATGTCCAAAATTGAAAGAAAGAAGCACACAGAAGAGGTGGAGGTAATGGGGGAAAAGGGTTTGCAACCAAAAACAAATTTGAATATCTTCCACGTGAAACAAAGGAAGCGATCGAAAAGGAAACATAGGAATAAGATAAAGAAACATCACTTGAAGCAAAGGAAAGAGATAATATGGAATATATCGATGGGAAGAAGATTCCTCCAAGTACAACAATGGAAAACATCTCACATCCACACGCCCACGAGAATATTCAGGATGAGACTAGGGGTGGACCTGGAGTCAAAATATGATGAAAATGAGCTTTAACATGGATTAACCTAGAAAATATTATGGAAGCCTTCAGAAAATGGGACTACTCATCAATGCCTCTAGAACAACTAACAAAGGTCCATAAGTTTTTTCTCAGCTCACAAGTGCGAGAAACTGTGAGGGACAAGCTAAATATGGGAGTTGCTCAAGGCTCTAACAAATCTACCAAGAAAACCAATAGTCATGATAAGAAAAAGGAAGAAAACCCAATAAGAAATTGCTTGAAGAGTTTGGGCACATAATGGTTAACTTAGGACAAATGGAAGGGCTGACAAACACTTACTCATCCATTCCCTCCAAGGAGTTGCCCCAATGAAGATACAATCTTGGAACTTAAGAGGCATAAACGGTAAGAGCAAGCAATGAGCCCTATGGAAATTGATTAAAGAGGAAAATCTAGACATTATTCTCTTACAAGAAACAAAATGCATTGAGGAGGAAGCACGTCGAATTCTACCTTGGTGTTGGAGAAACAACGATACTATCACCATTGATTCCAAAGGAAATGTAGTATAATTGGCCATTCTCTAGAATACCAATTCAGTAGAGATACTCTCAACCTTTTCAAACCATTGGTCGTTATCCATAAGTTACAAAACCCAAACCCTGGAGAAAGGGACATGCGATATCCTCACCAATGTTTATGGACCCCTGCCTCTCAATGACAAGTTGGATTTTTTGCAGGGGTTGCATCAATTGAAAGATCAGCTGAATGACAAAATCTGGATCTTAGGAGGATATTTCAACATTATTACCTTCTTAGAATAGAAACAAGGAGTAATTCAATGGCTTGATAAAGAAAATGAATCCTCCTCTAATCTCATTACATAATTACATCTCATTGATCAAGCTCCTATGAGATTGTTCCTCTTGTAGGATCGAATCAAT
>LPNX010596409.1:0-25067 GCA_001517045.1 Pseudotsuga menziesii | reverse complement strand
AGATAGCCTACCACACCTCAAAATCTATCCTTCAATCTTGCTAGTTGCTAATTCCTTTGTTGCCCCTTGCTCATTTCCTTGATGCTTGCCGGTGCACTCTTGGATGAAAGTCTTTCTCCAACCAATACAATGAGATCTCACTATCTCACTCTATGTGATTGTGTGTCTCCTCCTCTCACTTAGCCTTTCTTTTATAACCTTGAGGTTACCCTAAATCCAAAACCCTATATCTCCAAAGTGAGCCATGGTTGAGATTAGATCTCACCTTCACTTTATGAGCTAATGGCTAGGATTTAATTAACTCGCTAATGCCATATGCATTTGACTTAAATTAAACTCTATTGATTACAAAAAGGCATTCACTTTAATAATTACTTTATTCAGGTGAATCTCTCAAGTCCGAGAGGTATTACTAAGGAGTTCCACTTATTAGGAAAACCTGTGGAAGTACATATCTGATGCTACAAACATCATCTCTCCCTCTTAGCAATGAAGGTACTTCTCGAAGATCCACCTAGAACTATTTCTCCCTTTGACCCTAACACACTGTGGCACAATTCATCCTATACACTGGTATCCATCCAACCTATTGGTTAGCTACTCCCTTATCACTAGAAGTCATGGAATCAATGATGCTACTAATTAGTGCCATGAAGTTTGGGAACTTTGTCAAAGGCATGATCTCCCTCAGTGTGCTCCTAGGAGCTTTGTCCTACACTAGAGAATCCATCAATGTTTCGTGTACCAAGTAGGTGGCTTGACAGAACCGAAAGGGGTTAACTCCCTCTTCTCGTCTAAAGATTGACTTCATGCATTGTAAGTCTATGAAATCTACTTACTCTTCAGAGCCTTTTGCTCCTTTTTCTTTTCCACTGACATCGATCCACTCCTTTTTCTTTTCCACTGACATCGATCCATGATCCAAGATTTCCTTGGATCCATCTACAGTCTTTCCCTACAACATATACACCATTCCCTCTCTGACACCAAGAGCTCATGTTGAGTCTATGTCAAGTCCCTTCAACCAAATAAGAAACTAACCATCCTCGAAATATATGGTGTGTCCATTTCCCTCCATTGTCGAAACTGAGAGAAAATTCATATTGAGCTTTAGAACATACAACACATCTATCACCAATAGAGATCAAAATGACTCTAGTTAGAACCTAACTATCCCAACTCTCTTTATAGCACACCTAGCATGGGTTTCAAACTCCACATGTAAATCTAAGTCTATCTCTAACAATCTGGTGAACAAATCTTGTGTCCCCTTCATGTTCCAAGAATCCCCATTATCCATGGACTAAGCACTACCAGAAATTATGCCAGAAAGACAATAGACTAACAATAAATCTTTCTCAAATTTCTCAGCAAACTCCTTGAATTAAGCTTCTATGGATGTTGCTACCTATTGAGACTTACTCTTTCCTTTCTTCTATTCTGGACACTGAAGCATAGTAGTCATTCTTATGGAACACAAAGAATTTCAATTTCCTCGTGTCTTTCTTCTTATTCCCCACTTGTGAAGTTGACTCTCCACCTGTATTTTATTTTCTCTTATTCACGTGACTAACAAGAGAAACATTCTCCTTGTCATCACCCTGCTATTGGCTTCAATGTAGAGATTCCTCTCAAGTATCCTATTGGATGAATTCATCCCAAAACCTATCCTAGTTAGGAATATTTTCTCGTGCAATTATCCCTTTGATGAAGGATGCCCATGGCTTCGTGAAGACATTTACAGAAATCCTTGCCAACTCTAAATCTGCTACTATCTCCCCAATTGCTGCCAACTTATCACAAACGTCAATGATCTTGGTGAGATAAGAATCTATTGTATTTGATCAGTATCACCTTCATTTTTTGGTTATCATTCTGATATAGCTTCATGAGAGCCTCTCACATTGTCGTGTTTAACGCCTTCTCATACTATGTGAGGGATCAAATGATCCTAATTTAGTGCATCTAAGATGATCCTCCTGGATTTCACATCCTTAAAGTTGTGTGTCCAAGTCCACCGATGGGGTTATTGTTGAGTTAGCAAACTCCCATGAGAACCAATGTGACCCTCGCCTTCTAAGGGTTGTAGTTGAATGCACCGTCCAACCTATCTTGATACCTTAAGTCAGTTGCAGCCGTATCCAAATCAGAAATTAGCTAAAAAAAGTGCTCAAACTCTGTTACCCGAACTCTGCTCAAAGCTACCGACAGGATTTTGTTGTTGCTCAGGTACTTTTATAGGTTACCTGATATTTTCTTGGTGCTTCCCATCTCCTTTGCTAGACTGCTCAAATTTTCTGGGAACTTCCCTTTCTTACCTAGCCTACTTAGGTGTGTTCAACCTTTAGCAACCATGTTGGTGTGTGATTATTGTGGCAGTTGTCTACTCATGGCTCTATCAATTGGTAGTCATTTTATTCACCTGGAAGCCACCTCTTCTTGTCGCCATGATGCTTGGGGGTTGTTTCTCAACGTCCTGGATATCAGCTCTAGTGGAGGCTTGTCCCACAAATTCTGCCTATACCGAACATCTCATTCACCCTATGCTCGAGTATTTCTCATGTCCCCCTACTTGTCCTCTATCCCTCGTGAATATTTGCCACCTCTGCACCTGTTACCTTATTCCCTCCGTCTGTGGCTTCCTCCACCTATCAAATCCTTTCTGATTTCACTATCTAGGCCCGCGTCCATGGCTGCAGCCCAAATTCTCCTTCACCACCTTCTACTATCATGGCCCATGTGTCATGCTACTCATGTCCTCCCCTAGCTCCACCCAACGGACTGTACCACACCCTCCACTCACTACCCCGATTTTGTGTTGCACATCCACTTCCAACAACTACCTCTGATGGCTCCCCTTTCCTATTTGTTTTCCCCTCTCTCATCTTTCCCAGTGATTGGTCCCAAGCCTATGTTTTTCCTACTAATTTTGTTGGTGGCTACTCCTATACCTTAGCCTCTAGTCTTTCCGTGGCTACAATACCATGAAACCTGAGCCTTCTCTACACCTTCCTCCATGATCACTGCAATTGGTCATGATCATGGTCATATCTAATTTTTTTCAGTGAAGAAAAATACAACTTTTTATTATTAAGAGTTGTTTCCGAAGGACTTAAAAACCTTCCTTACAGTCACACAGCAACACTGAAACAAAGGCAGAAGTGAAAGGCATGCACCAATATCTCATGGATCAAGAACCATGGGAAACAAGTAAAATCGTTTGAGAGCAGAGGGGAATGGAATGATTAGGCCATAGAATGATATCCCAAATATCATGGATATTTTACAATGGATAACATTAAAAAACCGGCGAGGACAATGGGGCACGAACCGATTGGGCCATAGAAAGATCAACCAACCCTGCAAGAGCCAAACATGGATCCTTCACGGTGACTGGAAATAAATCTAGCTATGTCAGCAAACCAACAATCCAACATCTAATAAAATCATCTAAGAAACATATATTTTCATTATGTTGACAAATATCATTCAGGAAATAAGACAGATGGATTATACCATCCATCTTGCCCAATGTGATTTTTGAAAGAGAATCGGCGTAAACATTGAGCTTGCAGAAGATGTGGAAGCAGGAACAACAGGAGAGCTCAGTCATCAACCTCTTGGAATCCTTCATCCAATGAAATAATTCCAAGGAAAGAACTTGAGCTTTTTCAAGAGCCCAATTGATAATTATTTGGGAGTCATTGGCAACAAAAAGATCCTTCAAACCCTGCCATTTAGCCACATAAAGACCACTCCAAAGCCCGATAATTTCATCTCTAGTGTTTGTGCCCCTACCAGCATTAAGCCAACCTTTAATCTCCTCTTCCTCGGTGAATTTTAGGACAAAACCAGCACCGCAGAGACCATGAGTTGAAGCACCATCAAAGAGCATCAGAGGGCGCTTGGATAAGAGGGCAGTGGGGGAGAAATTTCTCAAATTTTTAGCAGGAATCACTCTATGATACTCTAAAACAAAGACCATTATCTTGGCATATGTAATCTCCAGACTTTGCACCAAATTTGAAAATAGAGAGACATTCCTGGCCTTCCAGATTTCCCACAAAGTAAAAGAAGGAAGAAATTCATATGTATGTTTCCTATGTTTCCAGGCAAGAAGATTTTCACTTACTCAATCCTTCTTCCACCTAAAATTGATGTTCAAACCACCTTGAATCATACTCCAGAGATTAATAAAATATGCACACTCACTGAATAAGTGAATAATTCCATCACTGTTCAAGAGGCAAAGAGAACAACGACCCACCCCTCATACCCCCTTTTCTGCAACGACTCCCAGGTTAAAGTTTTATCCATGAAGACCAACCACATAAAAATCTTAATTTTTATGGGCAACTTGCCATTCCACAACCAGCGAGTCCACCACTTAGAAAAATCAGGTTCATGCAACAAAATGATGGATCGATAGGCTATTTTGGCAGTCACCTTGCCATCTCTTTGATTGTAATCCTGAACCAACTTATCAGCAGAATCAGAACAGTTAATATTTCCTTGGTTCAAAGAATAGATGAACCGTTCCCATTCATCCGCCAGGTTACCAGATAAACTCAATGCCTTGGAATCTTCCCAATACTTATCCCGAGATCCTTTCTGGACATCCTTCAAAACAAATGAATTGTTCCTGTGTAATTCTGCCACCAATTCCTAAGAAAGAGTGGCATGACCCTTCAAACCGCAACTAGGGTCGATACCCAACTGTATTTGAATACCACGGCCTGCCATCTAACTCAGATCATTTGCGATATAAGGAAAATTTCTAGTCAAGCTTCTCCAGATAATTGAAGCTCCCCCTTTTATCTTTGCTCCTTCTCTAATCCAATAAATAGAATCCATCCCCTTGAAGTATTTTTCCTTTATCAAGGAGCCCCATAAACCATTTCCATGCATACATCTCCAAAAATATTTAGCACACATGACAACATTAAAATGCCCATCCACCCCTATCACGGGGAATAGATAGTTTGTTCCAAGCCGCCAAGTGAAATTTACCACCCTCAGAAGAGCCTGAACATAAAAAATGGAATATTTTCGCTCTCATTCTAGACCGGACCGAGGCTAGAAGAGTGAAGAGAGACATCCAGTAGACAGGGATCCCCTATAACACCGAATCACACAAGACCAGTCTACCTCCCAGAGATAAATGACGGAATGTCCAGTGATTGATATTTCTGGATATGCTTTTGAGAAGCCAATCCCAGTCCTTTGCACCATACCCATTAGGCTTGATGATAAAACCTAGGTATTTGAGACCTTTCTCTATAGGTCCAGAGCTAAAAGGAAATATATTCAATAAAGAGTCTGTTAACCCATGATCAGAACATGAATAGAGGAGGAAATATTTTTTATTACTTATCTTAAGACCTGATGCTAAACTAAAATATCGAAGAAGAGCCTGAAGAAATATCCATTCTAACATCGAGCCACCCCCTATAATAAGCACATCATCAACGAAAATAATGTGAGAAACATATAAACCCCTGGCCACCTTAAAACCATAAAAAGACCCCTGTGCTTTAGCCCTATTAATGAGCAAACTGAGACCCTCCATATCCAAGATGAACAAATTAGGATATAGTGGACATCCCTGCCTTAATCCTCTGTAGCCTTTGAAAAATACAGAAGGCTCACCATTGACCAACACTGCAAACTGAACTGACATGACAGCACACATAATCCATTCCACCAAATTGGGAGAGAGGCCAATCTGAACCAGAAGCAGTTTGATATAAGAACAATCAACCTGATCATATGCTTTCTCTAGATCCAACTTCAAAAAAAATGAAGTATTATGACAAGTCTTGGAAGAATGAAGGAATTCCTGGGCCACCCCACCTACATCAGAGATTTGCCTATCAGGAAAGAAAGCAAATTGTTCCGCCGAAATGAAGTTTCCTAGATAAGGCTTTAGTCTTTCGACAAGTAATTTGGCGATCAGTTTATAGAGTAGATTGCACAAAGAAATAGGTCTGTAATCATTAAAGGAAACCGGAAGCTCCTTCTTTGGGATAAGAGTAAGGAACATCTCATTCTATGATTCACTGAAACGCCTGAGAGTCCTAACCTCTTCAATCGCCAGAGTGATCTCAAGAACAAGAACATCAATGAAGTGTCTGAAAAATTCCATAGTCCAACCATCTGGACTGGGACTCTTGTCCTTCCCAAACATCCAGGATATGCTCCACCTCCTAAAGGGAAACAGGTTTTTTAATAGCCATGTGATCTTCCACCGAGAAAAAACGAGGAAAGTTTTGAATAGTCGCCAGCTGCTCCATAATATTTATATCACTAGGCCTCTCAAACTGAGCTTTGAAATGCTCGACTGTAGCCCCACTGATAGAGGAATCAATGGAGCACACTTCACCAGCATCAGAGGTAATTTCCCAAATAGAATTTGTGATTCTACGCTGGTTAGAAAAACAATGAAAGAACTTCGAGTTATTGTCCCCCGCCTTCAGCCAGATCGCTCTACTTTTCTACCACAAAGTTTCTTCTCTATGCTTTAATAATAGATCACGAGCAGCTTCTAGCTCACAAATTCTCTTTTTTCTGTCAAAGGAGAAAAACAAGTCATCCATAATTCCCATGAGCATCTACATTTTAGTATTGATCTCCTCCAAACGCCGATGTTCTTCTCACCTTTTATCTTTTTCCTAGACAATAACTTCATTCTTCAGCAGACTCAATTTAAAGATAACCCCATCCAATTTAGAGGAAAAATTATAGTCCGACCACGAGGACCATTTTTCCTTAACCATATTGTAGAAACTACTATTCTCCAGCCAAATGGGATTGAATTTGAACGGATAAGTGGACCTTCTCTTGTCAAAGTCCAATTGCAGGATGATCGCCTTGTGATCAAAAATACCCAATGCATGAGACCAAGTCCTATAGTTACCCAGAGCATCACAGAGATCCTCAGCCACAAGAAAACGATCCAATCGCTTAGCCAAACCCGCTGAACCACATCTACCATTTGACCAAGTGGGGATGATCACATTAGGAAGAATGTCAATCAGATTCCTCTCTTCCAATTTAGATTTGAATAACTCAGCAATAGGGTCCTCAGACTTTCCAGTCCCCAAAAATTCGTCCAGAGATAATGTCAGGTTAAGATTGCCTGCAACAATAAGAGAGTTATCATCCATAATCCCCGAACCGAAAACACCATCCCAAAAATCCTGTCTACTATTATAAGGATCATAAATATTCAACACTCAAATAAGCCTTGAGAAATCGGTAAGATGTCCTTCCACCAAAATCCCAACCTTGGACAAAAAGTCCTTGAAGTTTTCCACCCAGGGGTTCCATGCCACCAGAGTCCCACCTGACAAGCCACTAGAGTCCCAGGCAGCAGCACACCAAGATGGCTTCAATTTGAGAATATAATCGCAAGCCAATACCCCATCATTCATAGTCTCCTGGAGAAAAACTAAACAAGGCTTGAACCTATCTAAAAAACACTTAAGGGAAGCCCTTTTGGGTCCATTGCCTAACCTCTGCACATTAAGGGAAACAAGAATTATTAGGGAACCTTGTGAGGGGCTGCTAAATCTCTAAGAGCTCAAGGGGAGATAGACTGAGAGGATACCTCCTCCTTAGTAAGACCTTTGGAATACAAAGAAGAGAGACACAGATTTTGACAAACAGACACATCCTTAGGGACAACACCAATAGAAGGAGGACTGTGAGGAGGCTTGCTCCGTTTCTTAAGCTTTCTGATAGTAATGAAGGGCCTCTTAATGGAAGAGATATCAATAGCCACCAGATCACTAGTGCCACAAGCATAAGTGAGCATAGATTCCAATGCAGAAGAGCCCACAGGAGAAATGTGGGAAGGCTCAGGCAAAGGGGAATCCAAAATGAGGAAGGGAAGAGTCCCTGAAGTAGAACTGGCCAAAGGAGGAAAATACACATTACTGAATAACACCTCTCCATCATGTGCCCCAATCATTGCAGATGGATGGACATCCGAGACCAAGCCATTGATCATCCCATCACCACCCAAACAATTGGTAATAGGAGAGGAAACGATGGTTTCCACAGCCCACAACTCCACAACCGAGCCACACAATTCACCCTGGCGGAATCCGACCTCTGGGAGCGATTGATCAACCAAACCTTTGCTATCACCCTTCCCACCACACCCCATCACATCAGATCCAAGCAAAGGAGCTGAATTGAACGCGTCAGATACCACCTGTTCCATAATCGCAGCGTGTGAATCCTCCGGACAAGAAAGATGAACCAACAATTCTTCCTCAAGTGAGAACTTATGAAGGAGCAACAGCGAACTCTTGAACTTTTCAAAAAAAGAGATAGTCAAGGCCCGGTCTAAAGGTAGGGGTGAACATGCATCATCAAAAGTATCCTTATCCACCACCACTGGCTGACTAACCTCCCCCACCTCCTTATTATGAGATAGATGACAAAAGGCTTTAGAATGACCAATACCTCTACAATGAAAACACCTGAAAGGCACCCTCCAATAGTTAGGCTTTTGGACGAAATAACCACCTTCCCAAATCACCTCTAGCTCACCCGGTAGCCCTAGGTCCATATCCATATCAACCACCACATGGGGAGCGATTCGCTCAGAGCCCAAAAGGTGGGAGTCCTCTATATGAATAAACTTGTCGATTGAGTTACCCACCACTCTGAAACCCTTCAAGTTCCAACAAAAAAGGGGAAAGCCAGGAAATATCACCCATAAATGACGCTTAGGAAGAGCAATAGATCTAGGATCGAAGTTTACCGACCATCTTATCAATGCCAAAGACCCTTTGTCTTTAACCCAAAATCTCTCTTTGATCGCTTGCCTATCTTCCTTAGAGAGGAAATGGAAGACAAACCAATCAATAACCAAGGCTACAACCCTAGGAATGTTTTTGATAAATGGTTTCCAAGTTTCCCGAATCCAATCCAGAATTTCCGCTCTGGATATTTTGACAAACTCCATCTTACCCACCAGCCACTGAAGAGACAAATCCGACACTAAGTCCATAGTGACATCCTGACCCAACACGCATAGGGGTTTTCCTTTTTGTGCTTTTTCAAATTTGGGGCGACCACCAAAACCCACCGACTATGACTTGGTAATGGCCAAAGAATCTTCACAAGAGGAGGGCACGTGAACCGCCTTACAAACGTCCACCTCTTTAGAAAACCCTTCCCCAAAGAGAACACGACCCATAGATTTGTCTGGAGGTGGAGAAATCTCCATACCTAAGAGCTTATTTCCAAAAGACCGGTTATGAGGGCTCCTAGCCGAGACCCCATCAGAAAAAGACCACAAAAGAAAGAGACCCGAGCTATGGATTTTTGGTCATAGATAGTACTTCCCACTTTTTACCTGGTTGGTACTAGACCGAGGAGGACTCAGTTGGACTCTAGGACCATAACCGGGTCTCTCCATTCATCCTCCAAAAAATCCTCTCATATCTACAACTACTAGATCATACAACAATACAATGGTTGTATATCCCATACGATTGTCTCTTATTTTTTTGGTAAACATTTCCCAATAATTTCTCTCTTATTAGTGATTTTATTAAGATAAAATATGGGCTCTTGTCCCGAGATAATTTCCCACTGAGGAATAATACAAAGACAAAAAGATGGCCTATCACACCTCAAGATATGTTTTTCAATATTGTGGTTGCTAGATCCTTTGTTGCCCCTTAATCCTTCCTCAAACCATGCCCATGTACACTTGGATGAAAGTCCTTCTCCAACCATTACAACCACATCTCACTCTATCACTTTGTGTGACTATGTGTCTCCTCCTCTTACTTAGGATTCCTTTTATAACCTTGAGTTTATCCTAAATACAAAACCCTAGATCTCCAAAGTTATAGATGATTGAGACTAGATCTCACCTTCACTTTATGATCTAATGGTTGGGATTTAATGAAATCACTAACCCCATATACTTAGGCATTTGACTTAAATTAAACTATGTTAATTACAAAAATAAATTCAGTTTAATAATAACTTAATCAAGGTGAATCTCCTAAGTCTGAGAGGTATTAGTGATGACTGCTACTTGTTATACACATAACCTAAAAGTACTTATCTGATGCTAAAAACATCAACAAATTGAATATTTTCTTTATAATCCACATAAGATGTAAACTAACGCAAGCACTTAATGTGTGGTGGGTGAACATTGATAGGCCACAAGTTAAGTGCCACGAACTTCCCGTTATCCATGCCTCAACTCTCACATGTAACCTGATATATATACATACATACACACACACACACACACACACACACACACACACACACACATATATATATAATTGTTTATTTCGAATTTGGAACAACTACCTTAAAATAAATCTTGACAGTACACTTGTCTCATCTTGTTGCAATGTAGGAAGATGACTCTTCCTCCTCCACCCCAAATTATAAAATATAAATGCATATCGGTAATTATATGAATAAGTATATATAAAAAAACGTATATTTATATTTTGATTTTATTTATTTTAAAGATAAAATATCATATAAGATTTATGATAATAAGAGGTCATATAAAATTTTACACTTTTAACTATGCTCCATCCATGGGCTCTGTGACATTGATCTAGTTTCTCTAGGGTTTTGATAGATTTAAATGAGGGTTTAACACCTTGTGCAAACCTTCTTTCTGGTTTAGGGATGCTTCTTCTTCTCAATCTTTGAGCAAAGGCCCCCTCATGGAATCCTTGGGGGAGAAGGGTTTCCTTCTTCGCTAGCCTTTAGTAATGCAACGAGTCACAAATCAATGGTGCACCCTGTAGGAAATAAGCCATAATGGAAACAAACAAATAATGACCTCAATATAAACACGACAGACACATGCATGGACAAGGGTAAAGGCAAGGAAGGAAACAATGTTTCTTCTACCTCACATCCAAAGGTGGCTCAAGCATGGGAACCTGGTAAATGTATACCCCATACAATATAAATGATTCAATTTTAGGTAAACCCAAAGTGCCATGAGGGTTACAAACAATACATGAAATACCATTCTTTAATAGCAAATTCCTAGGAATTTGGCCATCTAAACAAGATTTGATATGCTCGATAGAATCATGGTGAAAACCCAAGGGCCACTATGACTTACGCCTAGGTTCAAAAAGTTTTTTCAAAACAACTTTCAATAATCTTGAGGATAGGGACCAAATCTTTCATATTGGTCCTTACTTATACAACTCAACGAGTTTTTTTCTACGCGATTGGATGGAAAACTTTCTCCCAAAAATGGAGGATTTCACCCATACCCCATTCTAGATTCGAATATATTCATTGTCACTAGAGTTTTGGCTATTGGAAACGCTAGAGGGTATCGGGAACACTTTGGGTAAGTTTATCAAAATATCTGATGCCACCAAAATAGGTCATTATACCATGTATTCCAAAATTTGTGTTTATCTAAATATTTCTAAAGCACTTCCAAGAGAAATATTCCTATCAAGACATGATGAAGGATGGATTCAAACCATAGATTATGAGCATATTCCTTTTCACTTCTGAAAATGGCATGTGCATGGGAATCTCTTTAGAGACTGTACCCTGAACAATATTATGAAAATACCATCAAATAAAGCTAGGAAGGATAAAGACAACTTACTTCCTGTCCAAAATGGAAAGAGAGAAGCACACAGAAGAGGTGGAGGCAATGGGGGAAAAGGGTTTGCAAGCAAAAAAAAATTTGAATATCATCCACAAGAAAGAGAGGAAACAATAAAAAAGGAAACATAGGAATAAGATAAAGAAAACTCACTAAAAGTAAATGAAAGAGATAATATGGAAGATATCAATGGGAAGAAGAGTCCTCCAAGTACAACAAAGGAAAATAACCCACATCCACACCCCCATGAAAAGATGCAGAATGGGACTACTATGGAGGAAGGGGTGGACCTAGAGTCGGAATATGATAAAAATTAACTTTAACATGTATTAACCTGGAAAATATTATGGAAGCCTTTAGAAAACGAGATTACTCATCAGTGCCTCTAGAACAACTAACAAAGGTCCATAAGGTTTTTCTCAGCTCACAAGCAGGAGAAACCGCGTGCTCAGGGCTCTAACAAATCTACCAAGAAAACCAACAATCAAGATAAGAAGAAAGGAAGAAAACCCTCTAAGAAATTTCTAGAAGAGTTTGGGCAGATAATGGTTAGCTCAGGACAAAAGGAAGTGTTGACAAGCACTTACTCATCCATTCCCTCCAAGGAGTTTCCCCAATGAAGATACAATCTTGGAACATAAGAGGCATAAACGGTAAGAGGAAGCAATGAGCCCTATGGAAATTGATTAGGGATAAAAATATAGACAATATTCTCTTACAAGAAACAAAATGCACAGAGTAGGAAGCACGTCGATATTGATGTATTTGTAACTTCGGAATGTATTCACTTGTATATCTTATTTATTGTACCCCGATGTTTATTCCGGGAAGTATCTATAATGTAGTTGAGTCATGTCATGCCCCAATGTTCCGATCCGGAGATTCAATAATGTAAACAAGTCATGTAAAGTCATTGAGGTTAACCCTCCATTGTAAGTCGGGGCAATAGTCCCCACAATTGTGTCAAGGTTAACCCTCCTTATTAATCGGAGGGCAAAGTCCCCACAGTTGTGGGGCACTAGGGTTATTAGACTCTCCTAAAGATGTTGGCCCTAGTAAGTAATTGTTAAGTGGGGCTGACATGTTGAAGTGGACATCAAGTGAATGAAAAAATATAAATAGAGAGTGAGCCTCTCTATTTACTACACACACACTCACTCACTGGGGCGCATGAGTTAGAGAGGAGAATCTCTCTCAAGTGAGAGAGAGAACAAGCTATTGGAGATCATCTTTATGTTTTCGGGTTTTACTGCTGCTATTGGTGCTCATTCTATCTCTGAGGAAGTTGTGGGGTTTTCTCCTTTATGGTTTCCCTGAGGAAAATTCTTTGTGTCTCTTGTCTCTTGTGTTTATTGTTGTGCATGTTATTCTCTCAGATAAGATCCTAAGATCATATTGCTTAAATGATAAAAATCCGACATGGTACCAGAGCTAACCCGAGAAGAAGAAATTGTGCAGCTGTAGAAGATAGGGATTCTTAATTTTTGGGTCTCTCTCCACAATCCATCAGCGAAATTATACTAGGATGACTCTCCATTGAAGGGCTCATCTTTCTGTCGAAGCGAAATTCTATTTCAGGCATTTTTCAGTTTTTGGTGCGAGAAATTAGGGATTTTTACATAAGAAGAATTTTTGAGTAAGCCTGACATAGGATTTCTCTCCTCATCAAAATCGAATTTTAGAGAACTGGGTCTATATTTTTGGTTGGGTGTAACTCCGGGAAAGTCAAACCCTAGTTTGACCCTAGGCTGAAAAAACCCTAAATACTAAAACTGATAAGTTTTGGTAAATTCTCAATATCACGTGATTGTAGAAGTCTCAGGGGCCAAAACTTTCATAGGTAGAATATAAAATCATTATGTACACGGTTTTCAAGTTTCAGCCTTATATTCGCTATATTATAGAAGATATGATTCCTCCAAGTTAGGGTTCTAGCCTCTTCCAGGATTCATCCCTAAATAGAACACCTGGGGAGAATTGCTATATCTCGGGCTACGAAGGTCCAAATGAAATTTATGAACTTTTCTAGAAAGGGAATGGATATTAATTTTTGTGGTAGAAGTTTCAGGCCTTGAAGATGAAATAGTGACACGTGGTCGTCCGTACAACTTTGCTATGATTAACAGTTCTAAAACAGGTCACCTTGGTAAAATGATCATAAGTCCTAATTGGTGAATTCAATTCTGATGAAACCTATGGTGTTGGAACAAGAACAAACTAGGCTACCTCAGTACGAAATTTCAGACATATAGGAGTATTACTTTAGGAGATACCGTAGAAACAGTATCAGGAATTTCTGCAGAAAAAATTGGTAAACTAGGACTTCCTGTTTCCGGAGCTTCCCTCCATTGTTTTCAGAAAATGAGTATATTGGACAGCTCACCTTGAAGAGGTCTACTTTCTATCCAATCAGATCTGAAATATTTGAAGTTTTGAAAATTAGATTTTCTTTGACAAACCCTAGATCAGCCAGCTCTAGAACCAGGACAAACACCTCAAATCGGTAAGATCTAATCTTTTGCTAGTTTCATTTCAAAGTGATCTATCACATCATCTTGATGAAAAGCTCAGTGATGTTGACAAATTCCAAGCATGGAAGTATAGGATGTCACTAGTTCTTGAAGGAAATGAATTGGACACCTACATAAGTAGAGAGGTTCTAGTTCCAAAGGGAGATGAGGCTAAAAGCCTTACACAAGAAGAACTTGGTCAAGGCCAAGAAGATCATTGCTGATTCAATCATGGATCAACTTGTATCACAAGTGTCTTCCCTAAAGACACCGAAAGAGCTGTTTTATTCCTTTACCAAGCTATTTGAAGTCAAGAACATAAATCGGAAGATGACTTTGAGAAAACAATTGAAGAATGTGAAGATCCAGAATACAGAGACCATACAGTCATACTTTATAAGGGTCTCTCAAATCAAAGAACAACTTGAAGCGGTAGAAGAAGAAGTGGAGAATGCATAAGTTGTGATAACCACCTTGAATGACCTCCCAAGATCATGGGATTCATTCATTCAAGGAATGTGTTCCAGAAGGAAGTGATTACTTTCAGTAGACTCTGGGAAGAACACACACAAGATGAAGCTCGACTCATAATAAGAGAAAAGAATATGGGAGCAACTGAAGATCAAGCTCTCACCATCCAAAGAAGATCCCTCAAGCGAGGAGGAATATGAAGAACTCAACATTTGAAGAACCTCTTATACATATTAGCATTTGGATAAGTAGTGATGCTATTATGAATAAAGAAGATGATGAAGTTGAAGGCTCGAGAAGGAGTCTACTCATGAAACAAATAAAGATAAGTATTCAATTGTCATTTCATGATATTGTTATGCATTTGTTTATATTCAGTTGATGTATTATGCATGATAGAATGTTTGCATTAATGATAGTATATGCATGTGATGGGTAAGTAGCTCATGGTGCTATACAACTCTCCATTTCTACTTATCTAGAATGAAACCTCTTTGTTGACATATTGGATTAGTGCACAATCTCAATGTTGTCGTGGTAGAGATGGAAGGCATCTAGAAAGTTTCTGTGAGATATGGATGAATGTTGTATTGGCTAGAATAGTTGCATGATGAAATATTTATGCATAAGAATTTTCCATTATGAATATGCCTTATGAAATGTTTATAACCATACAAATGCATTTGACTTATAGGAAATATAGCGTACATAATCACCTACAAGAAAAGAAGGATGAGACTTGTTCCGAAAAAAAAGTGACAACAAATAAAGAAGAAGATGACGATACTTTCAAAAAATTCAAGAGGCCTCAGACATAGTGCAGTTATGTGACACTGTTGAGCGACATCATTGATGAAGAACCTTCCAAGAAGTAGCTAAGAAGAAAGGGAAAGAGTGTACCAGTTCAAGAAGAATGATGTCTAGGATGCAGTATCGAGACCTGAAGAGAAGTTCGTAGTTCCATCATGCAGTAGATGGAAACATCGTGGGATACAAGGCAAGATTCGTAACACGAGGCTTCTCACGGAAAGAAGGCATAAACTACGAAGAGACATTTGCAGCCACTAGAAATTAAGACACATTACAGGCATAATCATGTGTGCAAATGAAAGAATGCCTTGTATGAGCTCAGAAGACACCCATGGGATAACACATACATGATGATATTGATGAATATGTTAACCTTTTATACAAGGTTCAATATGAAATCCTATAGAGGATGACAAGCTCACAGAAGGGTGCGACAAGAACTTTTAAAAAGGTTCAAGATAGAGATCTTGGTATCCAGTGACCCTAGATGGATACATAGAATATTAGTAGCAGAGGAAGCTACTTGTCACTCCGATACATAATGTTTCAGTGCATAGAGTAAGAAAGATAAAGGGAGAATGATGCTTCACTTTAGAGGGAGTGACTGCAGAAGATCCTAAGTTTCAACATGGTACGATAGGATGGACAGATTACTGATGACTCTAGGATCTACTGAGATTAAAGCGGATTCCAACCTTTGCTTCAAGGTTGAAGGCAAAAGACCGGTGATGCTCCTGTTATATGTTGATGACTTGTTCCCGACAGAAAAGAGGAACTCATTGAAATTGCAAGAAGGAGACTTGGGTATGATGCACTATTTTCTAGGCATGGAGGTGTGGCATAATGTGGATGGAATCTCCCTCGGACAAGGGAAGTATGCAGTAGAGATCCTGAAGAGATTTGGGATGATGGACTGCAAGGCCATGACCACACCTATGGCATTGAACCTGAAGCTATTGAGTGATGCTTCATCTGAGTTGATTGATGCCACGATGTATCGTCAAATGATTGGGTCCTTGATGTACTTGACGAATACGAGACCATATATTTTCTTTGCTATGAACACCATGAGCTAGTTCCTGACAGATCCGAGACATGTTCACTTGATTGCTGCAAAGAATATTCTGAGGTACCTAAGGGGTACAGTTGATTATGGGCTCAAGTATGAGGTGAAACAGAAGATTAAACTGGAAGGCTATGTTGATTTAGATTGGGTAGGTAGTGTCATCGATAGGAAGAGAACTTCAGGGTGCTGCTTCAGTATGGGACCAGGTGTGATCTCTTGGTTGAGCAGGATACAGTCTTGTGTGGCACTGAGTATAGCTAAAGCAGAGTATGTCGCAACTTGTTCAGCTAGTTGTGAGCAGTATGGCTGAGGAAGCTACTGTCTGATTTATTTGATATCCAGTTGGATGCTACTTGTATATATTATGACAACCAAAGTTGTGTGAATTTTTCTGAGAACCTGGTGTTCAATGACAAGTCAAAGCATATCGAGATCAAATATCTCTATATCAGGGATATGGTGCAGAGAGGAGCAGTGAAGCTCCAGTATGTTGCGACGGATGAACAGATAGCTGATGTGTTGACTAAGCCATTGGCCAAAGTGAAGTTTGAATACTTTAGGGAGAAGCTTAGTGTTCTCTAGATTGAGGTTCCCTCCAAGGGGAAGTGATGAGTCTACGAGCCATTCTGACATGGTGAGAGGATTGGTTCCTTCCATGGTTAGATGTAAGGGCTGAGCAATTCTGTCATGGTGAGAGGATTGGTTCCTTCCATGGTTAGATGTGAGTGCTAACCATTCTAAGGTGACTGAGAGATGTGTTCTCACATGATCAGATATAAGCAATGAATGCCATTCTCTGAATGGAGGCACCTGGTCAGTTTCCAGGAATTTAAGTCTGGGACTAAAGCTTAGCTTAAGTGTTGAGATGCCATTCTCTGGGAGAATGGAGGAACCTGGTCAGTTACCAAAAATTTCAGTCTAGGACCGAAGCTCAGCGTAAGTGTTGAGATGCCATTCTCTGGGAGAATGGAGGCACCTAGTCAGTTACCAGGAATTTCAGTCTGGGATTGAAGCTCAGCTTAAGTGTTGAGATTCCATTCTCTGGGAGAATGGAGGCACCTGGTTAGTTACCAAGAATTTTAGTATAGGACTGAGATCCTTTCTGACATGATGTGTGATGAATTTCCTATCATGGTTAGATGTAAGTGCAAAGCCTTTCTAACATGATGTGTGATGATTTTCCTATCATGGTCAGATATAAGTGCTGGGCCTTCTAACATGGTTTGCAATGAGTTTTCGACCATGGTCAGATGTAAGTGATGGGTGGGCCTTTATTACTCGGTTAGATATAAGTGTTGAATAAGAAGAAGACCTACATGGAGTCTAGGCCTACAACCAACATGATGTGTGATGAGTTTCCTATCATGGTCAGATGTAAGTGCAGAGCCTTTCTGACATGATGTGTGATGAGTTTCCTATCATGGTCAGATATAAGTGTTGATCCTTCTGACATGGTTTGTGATGAGTTTCCAACCATGGTCAGATGTAAGTGCTATGCGGGCCTTTCTGACTCGGTCAGATATACATGCTAAAGAAGATGAAGACCTACATGGACTATATTCCTACAACCAACATGAAAAAGGGCTGGCTCTATAGAACTTACTGTGACGAGAAGAATGAAGAGATAGCATCATTTGATTGAGATAGCGGAAGCAATGATTATGATGATGATCCAGTGATAATGATGATGATCCAGTGATGACGATGATGATCCCATGATGATCTAGTTTTGATGATGATCTAGTGATGATCCAATTTTGACGATGATCCAGTGATGATGCAAATCCAGTGATGATCTAGACTTGATGAAGATGATGAAGATGATGAAGATGACTTGAATATAAATATGACTTGATGATGATCCAGATGATATATATAAGAAGACTTGTGCTTATAAATTGTGTCGAGAGAATACCTTCCTAGTTAAGAGGGAGTATTGATGTATTTGTAACTTTGGAATGTATTCACTTGTATATCTTATGTATTGTACCGCGATGTTTATTCTAGGAAGTATCTATAATGTAATTCATTCATGTCATGCCCCAATGTTCCAATCGGGATATTCAATAATGTAAACAAGTCATGTAAATTCATTGAGGTTAACCCTCCATTGTAAGTCGGGGCAATAGTCCCCATAATTGTGTCAAGGTTAACCCTCCTTGTTAATCAGAGGGAAAAGTCCCCACAGTTGTGGGGCACTAGGGTTATTAGACTCTCCTAGAGATGTCGTCCGTAGTAAGTAATTGTTAAGTGGGGCCGACATGTTGAAGTGGACATCAAGTGAAAGAAAGAATATAAATAGAGAGTGAGCCTCTCTATTTATTACACACACACTCACTCACTGGGGCACATGAGTGAGAGAGGAGAATCTCTCTCAAGTTAGAGAGAGAGAGAACAAGTTGTTGGAGATCATCTTTATGTTTTCGGGATTTACTGCTGCCATTGGTGCTCATTCTATCTCTGAGGAAGTTGTGTGGTTTTCTCCTTTATGGTTTCCTCGAGGAAAATTCTTTGTGTATCTTGTCTCTTGTGTTTATTGCTGTGCATGTTATTCTCTCAGATAAGATCCTAAGATCATATTGCTTAAATGATAAAAATCTAGCAGTCGAATTCTACCTTGGTACTGGAGAAACAACGATGCTATCGCCACTGCTGCCAAAGGAAATGCATTATAATTGGCTATTCTCTAGAATACCAATTCCATAGAGATACTCTCAGCCTTTTCAAACCATGGTTGTTATCCATAAGTTTCAAAACCCTTGAGAAAGGGACATGTAGTATTTTCACCAATGTTTAATGACCCCAGCCTCTCAATGACAATCTGGATTTTTGCAGGGGTTGCATCAATTGAAATATCTGCTGAATGACAAAATATGGATCTTAGGAGGACATTTCAACATTATTACCTTCTTAGAAGAGAAACAAGGAGGAATTCAGTGGCTTGATAAAGACAATGAATCCTTCTCTAATATCATTACAGACTTACATCTCATTGATCTAGCTCCTATGAATGACATCACCACTTGGAGTAATAGGCTCTTGGGCTCCAGACATGTAGCATGCAGAATTGACATGCTTTTAATAAGAGACTCCCTCTTTATGTCTAGAGCAGCACTTGACTATGAGATTATTCCTCTTATAGGCTCGAATCAATTTCCTATAGGATTATCTGTGGATATATGGGGGAATATTTTGAACAGATCGTTCTGGTTTGAAAAAGTATTTCTCCCTAACAAAGAGTTCTAAGAAAAAT
Organism: Pseudotsuga menziesii; assembly: GCA_001517045.1. Classification (NCBI taxonomy): domain Eukaryota; kingdom Viridiplantae; phylum Streptophyta; class Pinopsida; order Pinales; family Pinaceae; genus Pseudotsuga; species Pseudotsuga menziesii. The sequence goes on along the minus strand of LPNX010596409.1, from coordinate 5,319 downwards.
ATCAGCAATGGTGGGAGGAATCCCCTATTCATAAGTTCTGTCTAATGTACCGCTTTTAGTAGAAGCTCAATAATTTCAAAAATAAACTCAAGCATGAGAATCAAAATAGCTTTGGAAATATCTTTCAAGTGCAAGGAAACATGGACAACCAAATGAAGCAAATCCAACAGGGAATTATAGCCCACGAACGCACCCTAGACTTGGTGGAAAAGAAATGCTCCATAAACCAACAGTTAGTTGAATACAACTCTCAAGAATACATGTTATGGAAACAAAAATCTAGGGTACAATGGCTAAAAGAAGGGGAGAGAAACACTAAGTTCTTCCATCAATCCACCATTCAACGAATGCATATCAATAAAATCAATAAGTTGTGAACTATTCAAGGATATTTAGTCACTTCTCGAAATGAAATTGAAAATGAGTTGATCACTTTCTGCAGGGACCTTATGAAAGAGTCGGTTGCTTATAAAGGATCCACTAGTAAGAAAATAATTCAACAGATCACCAGAGAGAAAAATGAAGTTCTTCTGAGGTTGATATCACAAGAATAAGTTGATCAAACGATGAGATAAATGGCATTAGGAAAATCGATCAAACTAGATAGGTTTACGACAGAATTTTTTGACCATTGTTGGTTGTTAGTTAGAGAATAGGTTTGGTGGCTTGCAGAAGAATCCATAACTTCTCAAGATGTTTTGTTAGCTCTCAATGTGACATTCATATCACTCATTCTGAAGGAGGAAAAAACCACTGACCCCCAAAAATTCAGACCCATATCTCTCTACAATGTCACCCACAAGCTAATCACTAAAGTTGTTACCCTTAATTTGAAAACACTTCTCCCGAATCTCATCTCGCCCAAGAAAACATGATATGTAGAGGGAAGGAAAATAATGGACAACATTATTCTATCTCATGAAGTAATTCAGTCTCTTAGGACCACGTGCACTCTAGGTATGCTCATCAAATTGGATCTCTCCAAAGGTTTTGCTAAATTGATTTGGCATTTTATAGATGAGGTGTTGAAATCCTTTGTATTTGATGTGGATCAAATCAATTGGGTTCTTAATTTAATTTCCTCAACCTTTTTCTCATATTGTTGAATGGATCCCCCGTTGTAACCTTTTCCCCTTCTAGAGGAATAAGATAATGGGATCCCCTCCCCCCCTTTCTCTTTATCCTCATGGATGAATGTCTTAGAAAAAGAATCAAGTTGTCTCTCAATGAAAATTCCTTTGTTGGCCTCCCTCTATATGGTGTGAATCCTCCACCATCTCATAGTCAATTCATAGATGACACCCTCCTAATGGTCATCCCTTCTGTCTGGGAATCTACTTGTATCCAATCCATCCTTACAGATTTTTGTGAATCCTCTGGCACCTTGATCAAAAAGAAAAATCTCATATTTTATTTTTTAACACCCCTCTATCCATTCAAAGACACATTACTAGCCTCTTGCGATTTTCTAGGATCATTCTTCCCTTAATATATTTTGGCATACCACTAATTGACAATGCTATCAGAAACAATTCATGGGAGGATATCCTCTCTTCTCTAGAAAAATGGATCTCTTCTTGGACTTTACAAGTTTTAAACCTTCCAAGCCAAATTCTCCTCCTTAAATTTGTCCTGCAAGTTATTCCCCTCTATCTCTTCTCCACTTTAGCTGCTCCGAGAATTGTCCTAAAAAAATCAGAGCCATCCAAATAAATTTTCTTTGGTTAAGTGTTGGAAGGGAAAGAAAATGGTCCCTATTCAAATGGTTGGATCTTTGAAAACCAAAAAATTCAAGAGGCCTTGGATTAAGAGATCCATAAATAATGAACCAAGTCCTCAACGCTAAACCCTGGTGGAGATGTATCAAATGACCCATTGACATCTAGGAAAAAATATGGAGGGATAAGTACACAAGTGGCACAAAGGAACATGACTTATTCAGATTCAATGAGAAAAGGAAGGGTTCTCTCATTTGGAATGTACCATGGAAACACCGCACCCTCATAAGGGACCACTGCTTCTGGGAAATATGCAATGGCTCTTCTTCGCGCTTATGGACCGACTCTTGGAACTAAATTCCTAAGTTGTAGGATAAAAAAGAGTTGATGGAAATTATGGATAGCATAAACAACTATTAGGACCACATGGTTTAGAAATACTGGAGAGAGATAAGTGAAGAAGAGCAATGGAGGCCCTCGAAGTTTACCAGGGACGAAATCAACCTTCCTTCTCAAAACCATGGATTGAAGAGATAAACCAGTGTTTAATCAAGATCAAGCACATGCCTTACATCGTGTATTGGGGCCACTCAGAATCTATAAATTTCTCGGTAAAATAGGCGTATCATTTAAAATATAAATCTTATCTTCTCAACAAATACAGTCTATGGGACATAATTTGGCATAATGGGTATTGGCCTAAAATCAAATCCTTCCTTTGTCTTGTAGGAAGAGGGTGCACCCTTAGTTGGGACAATCCACAAAAGAGGGGTTTCAATGTCTAGTACTGTTGTCATTTGTGCACTCATGACAATGAAACAATAAATCACCTCTTGGATGAATGTTTCTTCATCTCTCAAATTCAAGATCAAATGGCAGGCATCATGAGACAAACAGATCGACAAAGCAAAGAATTCATTAGCACTTTGAAGGTTTGTATATATCAAGTCTTCAAGAATTCCATCATAAACAAAATTTGGCATCTCCTTTTAGTTTTTATCATGTGGTCTCCTCTCAGTTTTTATCATGTGGGATATTTAGAAATAAAGAAACAAAATAGTTTTCAAAGGAATAATTCTCCCCCCCCCCCCCCCCCCGCACTAGGTTTGGAACCTAGTTAAAAATCACATTATGGAATCTGTGATCATCCTCCCATTGATTAGGATGTAATATTATGAATGTGATGCAGAATAAATAATTATACTAAATTAATGGATCTTGAATCCTCCTCTCCACATATTACCACAATCTCCTTCTCTCGCCCTATCAATCCCCCCTCCTGGCGTGCACCTGAAAATTGTTACATCAAGATGAATTTTAACGTGGCCTCCAAGGAAAACCCAGGAAAGGATGGATATTGTGGATTATTTTGAACTTACGAGGGAATAATATTAGGGACTTACTTAGGGGGATATGAATTTATTCCAAAAACACCACAGAGATTTGGGATATGTATATAGGTCTAAAAGTTGCTCAAACTCAATGCTTCCCCAATATAATCATTGAATGGGACTCCAAGATTTTAATCGATATGGTTTGACATCTTCAGAAAGGAAAAACACTAGATAAGATTACAACTAGTTGGAATTTGAAACGCCTGATAATGTCTATGGGTCTCCTCTTACAAGCCTCTAGGATCACCGTTACTCCCTCCACATGTGCACTACTCGACCAACAAAGTCACAAACTTCATTACAAATGAAGGCATTAAATCAAAGGAGGATGGATCATACTGTTCATGGCCCTCCAACACTATCACACCCTTCCACACCTCTTGTCTAGCAATAACATAAGACTTCTAGGAGGTCCTGAATGGGGTGTTAGTTGGTGATACACATGGATTTAGAACAGACGATACTGTGGGGAAAATGTGGCAAGCTATGGTGGTCAAGGTGACAAATATGCAACTTCCACCAACCCCTAGTATTTATTCCATGACTAGTCCCGAGAATGGATGTGATAGGGTCACTCGCACGGTATTTATATCACCTCATTTGTGATTCAAGCATTTTAATGACCATGAATATTTCCCACAACAACATTTCTTTTCTGATCCTGAAGCTCAACCTTCCCAGGCATAGTAAAACCTCAGAAATTTTTTTACGTTGGACAATAATCGACCCTGTAGTGATTGTGGATAATATTGTTGAGAACATGGCTCGTTCTGTTTGTCAAGCAAGACATGGTGGGAGAAGTGTTGGCCCAAACCAGGGAGAAATGGAAACGGTCCTTCCAGGGAAGCTAGAAAAAATGATGAATTCCCTCCTTCTATGAAATGATCTCAATGAAGTAGAGGAAGAATGACAAGTGCGTCTCTTCGAGTTAAGGGGCAAGGTTCATGCAATATTGGATTGGTTTGTGGAGGTGGATATGGTTTATAATCTTACCTCTCCTTTTCTCTCGACCATCATTGAGGACGACACCATCCATGGGATTTTGAGAATGCTGATACATGACACAATCCTTCCACAACTCAAGTGGTGAATATCAAAGTTAAAGAAGAGGAACAAATTGTGAAGAAGGAGGACGCTTAGGGGGGAAAAGCCAATACTGAATCCGGCCCTAGTAGCGCAGCGTAGGACCAAGAGGAAACTAAAAATGTTGAGAACAAGCACAATGTGTTCACGTCGCGACCATGCAATGAAACCAAATATCAAGGAGTGTCCTTTTAGTTATGTCAATGTATTTTTCTGAAATCTAGGTCTGGTTTGTTTTTGTTACAGGGATGATAAAATTTTATCAGCTTCTATGCTTATAGTTTTTCTTTTCAATGAGCAATATCATAGATATGGTAGAAAGGCTCTCCTTATGGGTTTTTTTCTCCTCTGGAGAGGTCTGCTTAACTCTGCTCTAGGTTGTTTTCTCGCTATGGGAGGCCCCTTGGTACTACGATTTTGTACATTTTCCTCTATATTTTAATATGATTTTTAACTTACAAACAAAATATGATGTCATATAAAATATACAAAATAGTAAAAAATTAATGAAAAATAGGTTTACAATTTTGACCTCATTTATTTTAAAGATGTTTCATTCTATATTGTAATTATTGTTGGTTGGTGTTCTAAAACTCTTTTTAAAATAACTATATATTTCTTTTATTGATGAACTCAATAATCCATATAAGTTTCTCAAATATCCATTGAGAATTGAGTGTCATCTTTGTCTTATTAATATAGGACAATGTAACATCATATGCACACCATCTTCAATTTCTCCTTATTTGCAATAGATTATCATTAATTTGATAAAATCTCATTTTATCACAAGAATATTGCCACAACTTTTCTATACCCTATTTTCTACCAAGACTTGAATGATTGCCAAATAAAGGTTACATGATATCCAAAAACACCTAACCTTGAGCCCATTACATTAAGCATGTATACTTACACCATTTATTCAATGAAAATAATCTTTCATTTGCAAAATTTATAACTTTAAAATTTCTAGAGCGAAAAATACTACATTCCATCGATGATATAAATTTTCCATTAACATTTTCAAACAAGTGGAATAAGCAACAAAGTTGCTTAGTACCTGCCTCCTAAGAAGAGATTGAAAATATATAGCAATAGGATAATTTTGCTATAAAAATATA
>LPNX010596404.1:390927-419430 GCA_001517045.1 Pseudotsuga menziesii | reverse complement strand
TATATATATATATATGCACACAGAACTGGGATACAAGGTCCATAGTACATTACAAAGATGGAATTGTTTATGCATTACGCTGATATAAATATGTAAATGACTATTATTTGTCTTACCTATTAAGGAAAACAAATATGGAGATACGTAGAAATATTATTGCCCCGGGAAGGGATACGTAGTGATTACGCTCTAAAATAAATATTGCCATTTTGAGAGCTCCAGGTCTATTTTCATGGTAATGGTGTATATTGTATAGTGATGATATTTGGTCTTGTAGGGAGAAGTAATAGATGATGATGCAAAATTTCTTGAAAGGGGAATCAATTGATGAGAATCAATTTATTTACCTAAGGGATGAAATTGGAGATTCATGTCTTTTCTTGAAGTTGAGGGATAGGGATCATGTTTTTCCTAGAATAGAGTAAAGGAGACAGGTAAGCCAAATTTCTATTCCTCCAATACTCTTGGTGTGATATTAATGTTTTTAGGGTTCTTATGAAGAAATACATGCTATTGATCAATGTTTTGGTAGATACCCAGTGTGGAAGCTTATTCACAAGAATTTTGACATTGTGAAGGCTCATGTACAAGGATGGTCGAATGCCAAGGATGTTGACGATTTTTTGGTCATGTTGCCAAGCCTTGATCATCAATCCCACGAGAAAACTCCCATTCATTAACTTGCAAATTTTATTGATGATGTTTATTAATAGGAGTTCGAATTATCCAGTTGGATTTGAGATGCTTAGGTGTACGCCTATCAAGGTTATTGGATAGGTGATGTTGCCAAGGAAGAAACTACACATTACACCTCATTACTAGAGAATAGTGAGTTCCTAAATTTATTGACATCATCGATTTGTTGATTAGATAAGTTAAACCAACTAGACTTTAGTAGTACAACAACATAACCCAAGGCATAGTTATCATGCAATCAAAGAAATATGTAACTACATTGTAAAGACTCAATAAACATTCTTCAATTATTTTAGTAAACAACATGATTGGTTCGATATATATATTTTGTGTTCCTTGTATTTTTGTACATAGGATTCCTATCAAGGACTCAAACTATTTGATGATCTTAAAAGTATTGATGAATGATGTTCACATAGTTGTAAAATTGGATCCTATGTTGGTAGGGATTCATCTTAGTCTTAAAATGGAATTGAGTCTATAGGTAGATCGACCTTCATTACTTTCAAAGTGACATTTTCAATTCTTCTTTGTATTTATGTATTAACAAGGGCTTGACAGAAGCGTTTTTGCCATAGTTTCTCATGTTGAAAAAAAAGGCCTAACGAAATATGAGAGATTTACATTAGCTTTAGGTTTCAATCTTAGGAATATCACCTTCTCAACTCGGCTCATAAATTGCTCTAGATTTTTGAACGAGCTTGAAACTATACGTTTAGTGATGGTGCTTGAGCCTACCCTACCCTACAAAAGGAGCTATTGGAAAAATTACTAGATGTGTCTAAGTGATAAAATGGGTTTGAATGCTCTTATGAGGTTGAAAATGGTTTAAAGAAGTGGTGAGAAGGATTTCTTTATGCAAAGCATGGAAAAATATTTGTGGAAGGTATTAATATACATTAATATGAGATGTCACTATGAGTACATGTAAATGTGCATGGAAAGAACTCATAAATGATTTGTAGAAGAGGACAAACATCAAGAAAGATATCCTATTGTTTTCAAAGTTAATTCTACAAGTCACAATACATTTTTTTGACATATATTATGTCAATGTCAACTGAAAATTGGGTCACCCATCTACCAAAGTACCCATATGCTTAAACCATCCCAAAAAACACTATGAATACATAATTAAGAGTCCATGATATAACAAACAAGGTTGAGTCCCAAGCATAAACAAATAGTCATCACATTGTGTGACATTGGGTGGAAGAACATCATGGGGTTGGATCCCAACCTATACCAATAATAATTCACTAAAGAAAACACTACTCTCTTTTCCACTTCATCATTTCTACTTTTCTTTGCATTAGTTTCCCTTTTGACGTTTTATTGCACCTTTTGGGGCAATTGCTAGCTACAAAATGGCACACCATTTTTTGATAACTAAAAGGATTAAAAATGATGTCATTGTTTCTAGCAAGATAATTCCCTATTCATTATTTATGTAGCACATGATTTTTTCTCTTAGAAGAATTGAGCCTAAAATAAATTTACCTCTCTTGATGCAACATGGAACAAGCTTTTTGGATTTGTTAGAGTTGTTATAGCATCCTCACTTTGCTCCAAAGTCAACATTACAACATCCATCAACAACACAATAGGGCATATACCCTATTACTTGGAGGGACGTCACTCTCTTGTACTAATTGCTTAAGAATTACTAAATACCATTGACTTAAGTTCACACAACCAATTTCCTACTATGTTAAGTTCACACAACCAATTTCCTATTGTGTTAAGTTCACACAACCAATTTCTTAGTGTATCTTTGACATGTAAAATAACAATTGGTACTGAGATCTATAATTTGTCTTATCTATTTCTTTTATTATTTTGACAAAACCATAAAACACAAACCTTGGATTAAATTTTATACACTAAGATACAACTTACATAGAGTGTTGTGATAACTCTGTTTTTTTTTTTTATATAACCTTCATACAACTTATGTCTTTTAGTGTGATTTCTTATAAATGTTTGTATAGTAAACTTTAGATAAACAAATATACACAAATACTAAATTTATATAACCTTATCTAATTAATTAGAAACTAAATAATTAAGTTTAAGTTTTAGATCAATGTTTTTTTAGGAGTTAAAAAATTAGTATTATATTTTCTTAAAAATGATTTATACATAAATTAATAAAAAAATTAACACAAATATTTATTTATTTATGATTTTATTTGTTTTTTATTTAAAATTTTTAATAATTATTAAAGAAACAATTTCATATGAGATGATTTTATATACAATCTTTCTAATTTAATCATTTCCCTTATATATCAAAAACAATGTTAGGAACTCTCTTAACTATTTACAATTCTTAACTATTTATAATTCAAATTTACTTGTAAGGACAACTTCAAATAAGTATGTAATTTTTGTTTATTAAAAGCAAAACTTTATTATTTTCTAAATTATCAATTCAATTTTAAAAGTTTATATCTCAAGTGGTAATAGTGGATATAAAAACATTTCTTCCATATTTGGTTTTACAAAAACTTATATCTTACCAAACACAGATTAGAATATTTATATTGATGAAATGAAGAAAGAACAATTCCTTATTGTTGATGGTTTGACTACCATGTTCAATAATTATTTGGGCATGGTTGTTGAACATATATAATTTCTAACTCCATCTTCCAGCCAAATATGGGGATTTTGTTCTTGCTTTTGGAGTAATTTGTGTGGTGTACATTTTCTGATCTTGGACAAAGGGTATAAGTTTTTGATGGACATTTACTAAGAGCTCTTTGGAGGAGTGGAAACATCCAATTATGCTTAGAGGAGCTTAGGTTATCAAGGATAGATGTTAAATACCATGCTTATTTATGGTTTTTAACATGGAGGCTTATGTTGAATACTATGTTTATTTGTGGTGTTTAGAATTACCCTGGTCGCAAAAAGATTTTTTTCTAAAGCCTTAAATTAAAATCAATGTGCAAACATGGGTTAGCATTTTGTGATTTTGGATGAATGGTATAAACCTTGATGGACATTTACTAAAATCTCTTTAGAGGAGGGGAATATTCCAGTTATTCTTTGAGGAGCATAGGGTATCAAAGATAGATGTTGAATACTATGCCAATTTGTGGTGTTCAAGCTTGAAACAATATAAATATCTTAACATCCATGCTTTAAGGAATTTCTTTGGCTGTGTTTTTTTAGTGGTTATTTGGCTATTTTTGATCTCTTATGCATAATTTTTTGGTTGCTTTCGTGTAACTTCATTTTTGTTATTTTTTGTTATTGTTTGTGATGCATTTGAATCCAATGGAGCTTTAGATTTGAGACAACTTGCATATGATATATACTATAGCATATATATCATGCTATGTAAGATTACCTTAAGCTTTTGTTTCTTTATTTATTGGATTGTGCTTTGAAGTATAAATCAAAGTTCTTAAAATACTTGCTTTTTTTCACTTTGAATCAAATCTACTTCTTTAATCATTTTTTTGTTGAGCATTTTGTTGCACCTTTTAAGACAATTGCTAATTATATTAATTTTTTTTGGAGCATTTTGTTGCACCTTTTGGAGCAATTGCTAATTATATTATTATTGGTATTTGGAGTTTGGGCATTTTCTTTTCTCTCTCAGCCATTATCGCCGTCGTCGTGACCCACCGAAGAAAATGCCGGCTATCTCTTTAAAGCTGTCATCCTTGCCCTTAAAACAGAACGAATGGAGAAGAGAACGAATGAAGCCTTTTTCTTTTAAGTTTTATCCTTGCTCATCATCACTGATTGCTTCCACAATATCATTTTACTTTATAATCGGATTACAGAGTGCCATATATTCCATATCATCAGATTTTACAATTCTTAAGATGAAATGTTACAACTATGTTATGTTTTTCATCTGAAAAAAGAGTTGTGTGTAAGGTTGAGACCATTTTGTAATCTCTTTTTCTTCATTATTGAACTTCAATACTTTGTCTACATGAATGTGAATGTTTGCTTTTAAAATTTTACCCGAAATTCTGGTGTTTTATGATATATTGTTAATTGTATAATTGGCTAATATATCTGTGAATTTTAAGGCGAAGACGATGAGGAACCAATGGATTATGCTCCTAGTTCAGCGAGAAAGGAGCATATAGATAGAAGACTTGTTCGACGCCCAAGAACATATAGACGTAGTCTTTGGAAGAGGGATTCCAAAGACAGAAACAAGAAGTTCGATGTGGCGTTCAAACAAACAGAATCATTCAGAGGATACACACCTGGAAGTTGTCAAGCTGGAGAAGGAGGCATGGCAGACAAACAAAGGGATGGAGTTACATGGATGTCACCCATCTAATACTCCACTTATAGAACCATGCACACAAGAGGCCAAGGCACATAGCAGCGAGTGACCTAGTTAAGGCCTCCAACTTTGAGGCACAGAAAAACTTTAAAATGCAGCGAGTGACCTACTGTCCTACCTAGATATGACTCCCACCCTACTCTTAAGGACCTCTCCAAGCAGCACAGAGAGCTCTCAAAGGTGAATGCCCTCTTGGCTCAGATGTTGAGCCCCAGGGGAAATTAAAAGGCTGCAATAGACATTGCCAAAGCTGGAGACAGGGCAACAACCCAGTTTGACAACACTTCTGCATTTCCTTTGTCCAAAGTTTGATATCACGATAGCTTTTTATAATATGATAGTGACGCTTATGTCTATTTTGTTAAGCATGTATGACACTAGAGTGTGTGCAGGTTATACTTCAGTTCCAGGTATATAGACTCTGAATTTTTGCATGACACAGTGGTATAGTTATAGTCCTGTTACCATCCCTGTTGCCATATTTATAGTCAGGTTACCATCCCTATTGCCATATGGGATGATGAAGTCTCATCATTTTCAATCTCTGCCCATACTACTTTTGCATAGGTCTCTGTATTTCTATATATTAATTTGAGGATACTTTATTGGTAATAAAAAAAGAGCATATAAACACTTTACAACTCATCTCAACATGGATGAAATGAAACTCTATTGATAATAAGAAAATCATATACAAATCATAAAAACTTTACAATTCATCTCATCTCAAGTTTTCATACACAAATTAGAGAAGACTTCCACCAGATGCTCAATTAATAATTACATTTTCCAGTTTCAATTCGTACAAACGTGGAAACCTATTTTTGACATAACAAATGAGGGACTCTCTAAATCCACGAACTTGCACCTTATTATGAGAATTATGAGATTTCAATGAGCCGGAGCCACTCCTTACAAGGAGCAAAACAAATGTGACTATTTTCCTAAAATCAAAATAATCACAATCTACATAATGCACTCCGATCAAACTAGCCTCTACAGAGCATTTGTGATTAGTCCGTTCAAATTTGCAGAGGATATGAATGGCGTCAAAAGTAAAACTAAATGTATCTGGAGCTCCTGGTAGGTCAAAGCAAGTTCCTCAGGGATCAAAGTTGCACCGTCATTGTGAGTTTTTACACCTCCACCTATAATTGTGCATATATCACCCTTCACAATCCTTAATTCCATGTCATTGGAGGGCTTCAGGTTTTCAACCCACTTTCCCAAAGAGTACACATGCTTCCTTAGCGAGCGAGGCAGCGGATCACATATGAGATGCATTATGCAACAGAATAACAAATTGACCTTGCTATAAAGCCAAACCCTCAATGCCGTGCTAAATTCTAAGATCGCCGACATAAAACTTAACAGCAGAGGAATAAACCAATATACCTTTTTGGTTTGTAGGAACAATCCCACCAAGTTCAAAAACTTTAGCAGTTTCTCTTCAGATACTGACAAGTTTACAGGGAGAAGCCAAACATCTTCATGTAAGAGTATCATAGTGTGTTCCTCGAGAATCAAACGATCCAGCACTTCTGATAACGTCATGACGCTGCCTGTAACGACCTGTTCCCAAATTTCTTTATAACCTTTCAGAAATACCATGTTTGGTGGGATGTTTAGCATGTTGTCCCGCAGATTCTGCCAAATTGTATCTGTAATACGACATTTTCCCATCAATGAACAACTTGTCTTCTTGCCTTCTCTCTAAAGAGAAACGAACGCCCAAATAGGACGACTCGATCCGCGAACGCATTTGAGAGAAGCCCATCTGTTTTCCCACCGTGGGCTTATATTCTACCGTGGTCATGCAAATGACTCGCTTGAAGACACGACCTTCTAAACGCCGCAGTCTGGCGTATGCTGTGGACAAGCCCAAGTGTTGCAACAACCAGCCCATTACGCCCTTAACGAGCGCCCCCACCGGTGTGAGCTTCACGATCTGCCATAAGCCAAGGCAGAGTTGCAAGGCCAGCAAGGCACTGCTCAAAATTGGCTGGACTTCTTCCATTCCTATTCTTTCCAGCCCACCAACGATGAACTGCGGACCAGTCAGTCTGTTAATCTTTCTCCTCTACGAATGATGAACAATAACCCATTCAGATTGTTAAGTTTTCTACCAGCCACCTCCTCACATTATCCACAAAAGCATTTTCCTTTTGAGTTGTCTAAAGAATGGTTGTTTTTTACCATTTCTTTTTGCCATGAAGCTTCCGGATTTTTAAAATTTTCAAAAACATTGCTAAATCATGGGTTACATAGTGTAGGTGTTTGGAGGTTACATAGTGTAAGTATTTGAGGTTTTCCTGTCACTTGATTTTATTTCTGAACTTAAAATTGTTCAACAAACAACAGAAATTACAAATTTTATAAATTAAATTCACCAGATTAGAACATAAAATCAACCTAAAAAGTAAAAAAAGTCCCAACTCCTTTTCCTTTCACTTTCACGGCATCTTCCTATCCTTGGTCATCTCTTTTTTCTCTTTTCTACGCAGGCATTTCCTTTTTTTTTGGGCAAGCATTTGCTTTTTGGCACGCCGAGCTTATCTCAATTGCACAAGCCCCTCTCTGTTTCCTGTCTGCAAAGTTAATCTCTTCTGGTATGAGATGTGATCGCCCCGTTCTCCGTTGCCCGGTATCAGAGAAACAACTGTTAATGGGCCCTGCCTATGGCGTCCTTGGGAATTTGGTAGCTCGTCTTTTCTTAAATCTATACTTTGTATATATGCACCTAGCCTATTTGCCTATCAATCTATACTTTGTACATATGCACCGGAGTTCACTAGTGAACCGACGATATGCACCGATCGGACGACCGGCCGCGCGTGATCGGTCACGTCCGACGCGGCCCGATCGGTGCATATCGTCGAGCAAATAGGTCCTCGCCATATGCACCTAGCCTATTAACCTATCAGATGTATCTAACAATGTTTTTATATATCATCCATCTTTTCTTAAATCTGTATTTATTATGCAGAAAAACATTTGAAATTATCTTAGACTTATTTAAAGAAGAAGAAGTTATTTTAAAGTTTGCAAGGCTAAAAAGTGTCTTGCCTTCTAATTTTGCATTTCCACTCTTTTCCTGTTCAGCTTGGTGATGAGCTCCCCCAATTTCACCATGGTCCCTTCATTGAATAAATAAACCCAAGAACTAGTTGTCAAGATATTTACATAACTGTCCGTGCTATCCTTGAAGGCCCCGCACTCTAAAATGAAATGTTGCTATCCTTGAAGGCCCAGCACTCTAAAATGGAATGCTTTTCTGTTTCCAATTTTCTGGAGGTGCAAAAAGTACACACTCTTTCTTCCCAGGCTTCCTTTGGTCTTTTCCAGTGTGCAGTTTCACAACGCAGTTGGTGTGAATTGGTTCTTAGTTGAGCAATAAGCATTTTGGCCCTTCGTAATATATTAGCCTCTATATAATATTTTAGATGATGGTTGTAGATAAAATTAAACTCTTCAATATAATACTTTTTCTCTCCTAAAAGAATCAACAAAATTAATCTAACGAACTTATCCCAATTCCCTATTGCAAATTCTTCGACGACTTGTTCTCTTCAGCCCCACGTCGAGGCAAGCCTTATTTACCAGACAGACTTGTATTTAATGGGAGTCTGTCCGGTGTCAGAGGCCGATATGTTCCCTTGGCATCATCCTCGCATGCCATATGTGCTCATATCTATGCTATATGTATGGATCATCGTCGCATGCCATATGCCATCTATGCTACCATTTATGTTTTATGCGCGGATGAACATTTGCGTGTACAATTCTGGTTTTATTTCAAATTTGAATTTACAGAAACTGGGCGAGCCTTACTTCAAATTTGAATTTACAAACACTGGGTGGGCTTTATTTCAAATTTAAATCAACCTCAGTCTTAAGCCATGGCTGCTGCCTCGGTTTGTATCAAAGGTGGAGACAGTTCGATTCTTCATGCATAGCTATTACCAGGGCATTTTACATATGGCGAGCCTGCTAGGGCCAAGGGCGAGGGTTGCTAACGGATGAGGTGATCCAGATAATTCTGACAATCTTTCAGAGCGACAAATCGCCATGATAATCAAATTTCTTATTCAATCCCTCGAATACTGCCACGTTGGGAAAATCATTCACAGAGATGTAAAACCATCGAGTTTTTTCATGATGTTAGACAATCCAGACTGCTTTTTGTGGGTTTTTAGACTTGGAAATTTTGATTTATCAATTTGGAAAGGTATGTTACATAAATGTTCTTAGAGGTTAATTCGTCAAATTTTCCTAATTTTTTTGTTATATTTGTAGAGTTTTCTTAGGCATTCTGGATGTCTTTAATAAGGAGCACTGTATTTTCATTGGAAACAAATATGGATAGACTCATCTTAAAGATTTCCAGGACACAGTGCATGACAATGGAGGTTATAGGCTATAAAGGAACTGTAATAGGATCGCAACCAACAACAATTTTGTGTTTTTATAATCACAAGATCCAAGGGCAAAGGCGAGACAATCCTTTATATAGTTAAGGTTTCTCCAGGTATATCTAAATTTGTTTCTGTGCAAAATGGAGTAGAAACCTTCGGTTGCACAGTCTAAGTCAAAATGGAAGATGAAAGAGAGCATTATCGGCTGCAAAAATGGTTCTGCTAAAGAATGCTTGATCGTTTACTTAGGGAAAATAAGAGGATTTGAATGTTATTTGATTTTGTCCCCCCATTTATGTTTATGAGTGTATTAGGGACATAGTATTGCAACTCGTTCCCACATATTCTTTTGCAGTGCAAAAACTGTCTTTAAAGTTTTTAGGCACCTAAGAGGTGCATCAAGATTCAATGGAACCGAAAGTTCAAAAGCACTCTTCAGTCTGGACTTTGTTCGGCTAGAAGAATAATCATTTGAAGTATGTAACCATTGTTGTTATTGTTTGTGCCATTTCAATCTTGAGATGCTTTTGGCCAGGTCATGAATGACATAAATGTAGGTGGATTGGAATATTCTTAAAATTAAAATGTTTTATATCTAATACATTTTATTTTATTTAATACATTTTTTATTTTAGATTTATGTAAATAATAGGTGTTAAAGGTTACTTCACATTGACCTGTTGTGAAAACTACACAAATGGGATTGTTTTTGTGATTGTAATTTGTTGTAAAGTTAAATGACTTAATTTGTTTTATTGTATATGATTTAAATAACATGACTTAAATTTTACTTCACATTGACACTCTATCTTGAAAAATGCATGAATTGAAGTGTAATGTTTTGTTATGAACATCAAATGTTGTAACTTTTTCAAATAAACATATCAAAACTTTATATTATTACTTTTTCAAATAAACATATTAAAACTTTATATTATTACTTTTTTCTAATAAACATATTAAAACTTTATATTATTTTAAACTAACAGGACACATTTTATTGATGCTTTTGCCTTAATGTGATTACCACATGCTTACATGAATTAATACATATATTCCCAATGTGATGTGTAAGGCAATTACAATATGTTTCACCAAAATGTGTATCCTTCTAAGGAAACAAATAATTTTTTCCACTTTTGGATCTTTTGGATTTTTTATGGTTAGTGTTTACTATCAAAATTAAACCATACCATTGTATTTTTCATAATCCTAGAAATTAAATGAAATATAAAAATAGTTGGTGGCTTTTCCATAAATTCAAGAAGACTATGCTTTTAATATGTAGAGCTTAGGTAACTTAGAAATTTGATTTATGAATGAAGGATTTAAATTAAAAGTTAAATGAAAAAATGTTTTTAAATGATTTAAATAATAAATTAAATGTAGTATTAAATAAAAAAAATATTGAAGATTTTTATTGTAATTTAAAAATAATTTTTGTTTTTATTTTTATGTCTATCAGTATTTAGATATTATTTTAAATTTTGGACTTGCTTGAGTGTATAGCAAGATTAACTCAAGTGTAACAAGTGTACAACATGGATTCATTAAATGCATCTTGATTAAGATTTAAATAAGCTTCAGTTAAGGGTGGTTAAAGAAACTTGTACCAATTTGTTTTTGTTTATTATATTAACTCTAATAATCTAGTATGAATAATGGATATAAAATTATATATTTTTGACTTTGGTTGTGCCTATAGGCATTCGCCAATCACTTTACTTGTAGTTGTGCTAATTATTAACAAGTTATTTATCAAGGTGTACCTTAAAATGGAAAGCTAAATTGGTTAACTCTTGCTATGATAAAAACTACAAGTACTTTTGAAAGCCATTAAACATGCTTATAAACTAGTCCTTAGAATATAACAAGATATATAGGCATAAATCCTTAGTTATAAGGAAGAAAATTGTGTGTATAAATAGAAAGAAATAGAAGTTTTTTGCACCTCTGAGCTAGATCCAAACAATTTGTAGAGGCAACTATAAATAGTGAAACTAAAGAAAACAATATGATTCTAATAAAGTGTAAATAGGGGGGTTAACATAAACAAAAATATGAAGTGTTTCATTTTGATATAGTGTTATAAACATGGTATGATTATAACACTAGACAAGAAGAACCCTTGACCTTGACTAATTTATTCAAGGAAGAAGTCATTGTATCAGACAATATTACAACAATGTTGATAGGTATATAATGAAATTTTCTTCCACTCGCTATTAAGAATATATCTAATATGTTACATTTGATTCATTACATTTTTTCTCACTCTAACATCTAGGATTCATACAAGGCACCATTGATATGGAGTAAAGGCTTGTTAAAACCAAACCATCCAAGGGAAGGGCTCACATTGAGTAATAATAAATCCACCGATTTCAAATACCTTCCATAACTACCCACTCCAACTCTTGTATTCCTTTAACAACTCTATTGAATTTAAACCTTCATAACTCCCCACTCCAACTCTTGTATTCCTTTAACACCTCCACTAAATTTAAAAGAATTCTACTAAATAAATATTACATACAAGATATACAAATAATAAACATTCACTACACACTTTATAATTAGAAAAAAAATTCATTTTTAAAATTCAAAAAATAATAATAATAAAATAATTTTAAGAAAATAAAAATTTAACATGCCTTACATTACCCTAACCTTTAAAATCCCTTTCTATGAATATAAAACTAAATAATACCCTTCCTTGCCATTATAGATTAAACCATTATTGGGTTAAACTCTATACTTGAACTTGTGTAAAGATGTTTGTGTTGAAAATTCACATTTTAATTAAAAATCAATTATAAATTTAAGCTCTTTTCTTTATTTATTTATTAATGTGCTACTATTATAATGTACAATATTATTGGCGTTAACGTATAAAAAGCATATGTGCTATCATTTTTAATATAATATAGAAATCTATTATAAAATTCAATTCAATTCCTTGTAAGCCATGGGTCATTAATCTCATATAAGAGTGAATTATTAAATAAATAAATTTAATTTTTATTTAATCAATTTATTTTTTATTTGGTTAGTTTTAGAAATTTTAAATATTTTAAAATCAAAGAAAACAAATTTTGTTTTATTAATTCACTTAACAAAGTGTATTTACTTTTTATTTTATATTTATATTGATAATAATGTTTAACTTTGTTAAACTTATTTAAAACTTTTTAAAATATGAATTGAATATATTTCCTTTTTATTTCATATTTGTATAGCTTAAATATTTGACAATTTTGAATGAAAAATTTTGTTTTTTTCGCCATAATTTTGAAAAAATGGTGTAGAAATTTTTAAAAATATTGGTTACAACTCTCGAACTCTAAAATTTTAGGGTACTCTAGGGGTTTTTTATGGCGCCGAATCCAAATCTACCATCAAAATCTCCAGTAACACACAATTAACTTCAGATTTTGCAACAAAAAAAAGTCGGATTCCCGTGAAAAGCTCCCATCCAAGCCAAATCCTCAAATATTTGGACAACTCCATTTCATATTTATATTAATATTCACAATAATTTTACTATGTATTCCTTCTCCATATAAATTCAATGCATCCATGATACTATCAAAAGTCCATATTCATATTCATATCCATAGCAATTTTGAGAAGTGTTTACAAAAACCGTGAACATTAAGTGGTGGAAACATAAGAAGTGTTTAGAAAACCATGAACAATGTGAATGGGACCATGTGAAGTTTTGGAATTATGAACAAAGTTGGTGGTTCACTATGAGCAATTACTGGTAGAAGCATGTACCGCGTTAATGGAGACATCAATAAATGTTAGTGGAACTATGAGCAATGTTGATGCAACTGATTTCTTCAGCTTCAAAACCCTTGAAATCCAAAACAAATAGGCCAAAATTTATCTATTAAACAGCTTTCTGCACTGTCTAACTTTCTTTCGTAGCGGAATTCTAGGTTTTCGCGTGTTCCATTCAGCACTGGGATTTCCTCCTTTCCGCACTCTAGCAGAAAGCGAAAATCGGATTACCAACTTCTGCAGATAAGGATTTCTCCACTTCCGCGCTTCCAATTCTGCACTTTCGACTCCCAATTCGGATAGTGGAACATTGCTTGACAACTTTTTGAATGAGGATTTACCGCCCTTCTACCTTTTCAGTTTGGTAAGCGAAACTTCGACCTTCCAATCTTTTGAAACTAAGGTTCCCGCACTTCTGCGCTTCCGCCTTTCCGGTTCGGGAAGCGAAACTTGGATTTTCAATGTTTTGAAACAGGATTTTCTACATTCTCGGCTTCCGCACAACAATTCTTCCCCGTCGTTGATCTACTTCGGATTTTCCCTCGACCGTTGATCTGTTTCTAAGTGCAGATCACGATCGAATTTTGTGGATTTTCTCCCTTTACCGCGGGAATCAATTGTGACCGTCGATCTTCGTCAAGATCGTTCCCCTCTGTCCAATCTTCTCCAAGACCTGTCTTCGTGATTTCGCTAGATTGATCACTGAAAGGATCAATTTCTTCTCTGATTCAAAAATTAGGCAACACGAAACCACAGAGCTCATACACAGAGTTACAAGGAGTGAATACAAGATGACTTATGTTTTCATACATCTATATCAAGATATGGAGTCCATCAAAACACACGCAGATTCTAATCCTCTGTTCTTTATTCAAATTAGCGGAAATTCAATTACACATAGAGAACTCTTATTTGATCACTCCTCCTTCACTCTTCTGTGTGTGCCTCACTCATATTTCTCTAACGCATTCATTCAATGTTTTATAACAATCAATAAACCTATCAGATCCAACTAAGTTGGATCTGAGAACCTAATAAAAGAAACCCCTATCAGCAAAGATCGATCCTTGATGAATTCCACGTAGGGATCAAGGAGAACAATGACTATCTGCAACTTATTACAAATTAAAAACTAACCCTATCTTTCTTACAACGAACCAAGATTATCTAGAAGGGATTACATGGCGGTTGACTCATCAATAAATAAAACCCGAGCTGGATGCTCCTGCATCATACTCCTAGGGAAGAAAATAATTCTTCATTAAATCTTTAGCTTGCACACTATACTTGGAAATTTCTTGCTCTTTCATCCAGGATGCATCTTGAGTAGGTTGATTTATCCATTTGACCAAGTATTGAAAGAAGGTTTTGTTCGTGGTCTTCCTTAGGATTCTTCTGCCAAGAATAGCTTCAATCTGAAGTTGTTCTTTCTGTGGAATTTGTCCTTGCCAATCTATAGTTGAATCATCCCCATCTGAAGTTACACCATCTGTCTGGATACTTGCAGAGTCTAAAAGGATATAAATCTGAAACATTAAAAATTGGTGAAATTTGAAGGTCAGAAGGAAGTTCAATCTCATAAGCATTTGCAGAAAACTTCCTTAAGGCTTTACAAGGTCCAATCTTTTTAAGCTTTAATTTATTATAAGTTCCTTTAGGGAACCTTTCCTTTTTAAGATAGGCCATTACTAAATCTTCAACCTGAAAGTTTACTTCTCTTCTGTTCAAGTTTTCTCTTTGTTATACGTTTATGCACTTTCCTGTAATCTCTTCTTTATATTCTCCTGCAGCTCATGCATACTAATTGCTAAGTCTTCACCCTCTGCGCTTATTTTTTCCTGTTTTCCCAAATCTCTAAGTTCATATACACCCCTTGTATGCATTCCATAGACAATTTGAAAAAGACTCATACATGTACTTCTATTGGGTGAATCATTGTATGTAAACTCAGCCTGAGCTAAAGCTAATTCCCACTATTTTGGATGTTCATACACAAGACTTCTTAGTATGTTTCCCAAGCTCCTATTTACCACTTCAGTTTGACCATTAGTCTGAGGATGATAAGCAGAACTGAAACTGAGATTAGTCCCCAACTTCTTCCATAGAGTTCTCCAAAAATGACCAACAAATTTTGTATCTCTGTCAGACACAATCCTCAAAGGCAACCCATGCAACTTTACAATTTCTGAAAAGAATAGGTTAGAAATATTGGTTGCATCATTAGTCTTCTTACATGCAATAAAATGAGCCATTTTGGAAAATCTATCTACCACAACATAAATTGAATCATGACCTCTCTGAGTTCTAGGTAAACCCAAAACAAAATCCATGCTTATGGAATCCCAAGGCCTAGTTGGAATAGGAAAGGGTTGATACAATTATGTGTTTTGACTTCTCCCTTTTCCATGTTGACAAATTCTGCATCTTTCAACAAATTTCTTCACACCATACTGCTGCATCTTTGGACAAAAGTAAAAATTACTCACCTAAGCAAAAGTCTTGTCTTGTCCAAAATGTCCTGATAGACCTCCACTATGCTTTTCTTGAATCAAATTCTCTCTCATTGAACATTTTGGAATACACAATTTACTACCCTTGAACAACAAACCTTCCTGCAACATATAATCTAACCACTAGCTTCCCCTCCATCCGATCTTCTCCAACAATGCTCATGGTTCCATGGCTAGAGCTCATGGTTCCATAGCTAGAGCGCATGGTTCCACCAATAATGCTAGAGCTCATGGTTCCATAAACAAATCTCTTGGTTCCACCAATAATGCTCATGGTTCTACCAAAACTTCCCATGATTGATGGAACCATGAGCATTATTGATGGAACCATGAGCAATGTTGGTGGAACCATGAGCACTATTGGTGGAATTAAGAGCTTAGTTATGGAACCATGAGCATTGTTGGTGGAACCATGATTCTAGCTATGGAACCATGAGCATTATTGGTGGAACCATGAGCATTATTACTGGAACCATGAGCATTATTTGTGGAACCATGAGCATTGTTTGTGGAACCATGAGCATTGTTGGTGGAACCATGAGCTCTAGCTATGGAACCATGATCATTATTGGTGGAATCATGAGCATTATTAGTGGAACCATGAGAACTATTTGTGGAACCATGAGTAATGTTGGTGGAACCATGAGCTCTAGATATGGAACCACCATGAGCATTGTTGGTGGAACCATGAGCATTATTAGTGGAAACATGAGCATTGTTGGTGGAACCATGAGAGGGATATATTAGATAACCCATGTATAATTTTGGAGCGAGCACGTGCACTTAACCATGGCCTTAAGAACTTATTCAACAATTTAGACCAAGAGTTCAAAACAGAGTTTATAAATATTGTATCTCCATCTAAGATCAATACAAAGAGGCATCGTAGATTTTTGAGCCCAATTAGAAAAAAGAAAAGATGCAGTGGTGAGTCACATTCAACCAAGGACATGCAACAATTCCAAACAGTTGGATGAGCTCATGCTAAAAAAAACCATGGACAAGAAAACAAAGTTTTCTATGCAAGAACAAAGAAATGTGCATGAAACAATAGGTCCAGTCAAACATCATGTGACGTGTACTAAATGTATTTCACTTTGATATTTTAATTTACTTTGCGTGATATTGCAAGTTATATTAGTATTATTTTATCTATATTGTTGACTTGAATGTAACGATAATAGTATTTTATTCATTGTTGTTACAGTCGAGAATTCCACATCTCACATGAGACCTCTTCATGTTTGACATTGTTGACTTTGATTATTTTATGACGATATTGTTCAGGATAACACAGGTATTTTATATTACAAAATTGTAAACACATGCAAGTTATAGAATTAGTTGTTGTTTATGTAATGTGTTCTAGAATCAAAACATCACTAAAGGTTATTAAATTGTGTATATTGTTACACCAAGGAAATGATCTAGTGAAAGGGGTGGACTCAAACATGCCTATAAGACCATTGATTCCAGATTTGAACTTATGAGGTATGTTGAATTGTTTCTATAGAGTGTTGAATTCAACTTAGCCACCACTTAGAAGCTGATTATTGAGGTATTGGTTAAAGATCTTATTAATAAAGATTGGAATGCAATCCCCAACCATTTGGTGGCAGGGATTAAAGGTGGTCTTGATTCAAAGGGTTCCAAAGTTATCTACTTGTAGATAGGCATCGTTAATTGAGTACCACTAGATCACATATGGATATTGGCCTCTAAACAAACTACCTAGTTGTATAGACTCTTAACTACATGAAATATTTACATTGAATTGAAGAAAGCATTTTTTGTTTGATCCTTGATTTTGGATAGCTTTACTCTTGACCAACACTTTAGTATTTGGGAGTGACTCAACCCAAGTGCCTCTTTGGTCATAAGGAAGAGTCTCTTAAACATAGAATGGGCCAACCAACACTTTAGCATTTGGGAGCGACTCAACCAAGGTGCATCTTTGGTCATAGGGAAGATACTCTTAAATATTAATGAGCCTCAACCTCGCATTGTTAGTTTCTTCTCACAATTATTCCTTGGAATTCTACTATTCATTGTGATATGCTCCCATTGGCCATCAACTTTCATGCAACATGAGAACTTGTTAGAGGATAAATTTTGTATTTTATTTGGAAAAGATGAACGGATTTTGTTTTAAAAAAAGGCTAAGCATTGATCCATATTTCCCTAGATTGATGGGGGATTGATATTCACAAACCTAGACAAACATATCCAAGGGAAAGCAAGGTGGAACTCAAACAAGGACATGTTCTAAGGCTTTTGGAACATTAGAGGGTAGATCCTTACACTATGTTAAGTCCCTTTAGATACTAAGAGTTGTATTAATTCAAGTCATTTCCATACGGTTGCTAATGGATTATATAGTAACGTTGGCCATTTGGATCATCAATGTAGAGAACATCATAGTCATGAACACCAATGTTGGCCACAATTGGCAATGACAATTTCCCTTAACTCAAGTTATCCATTTCTATGGAGTAGTAGTCAAAGTAAGACAATGACGGATGTGAACTTGCACTCATGTTGACCAATCCACAATTAAATGAATGTGGGGGGGCAAATCCAAAGGATAAGGATCCTTTTGACATGAGGAATGGGGATGTGCCTATTATTGCTCGAGCCTATCTTGGTTCTAGCTAGCTAGATTTTTTTGTTGCTTTTAGGCCCACCAAGTTTAAAAGACATGGGGCTGAAAAACATATATGAGGGATCAGCTCACCAAAATTATAAGGAACACCATAAAAACCTCCCATATAAGACCCCTCCTAAAATTAAAAAATTAAAAAATACAGTACAGTAACACATAACACATATCATTAAGTGAAACATAATAGATCACAAATAATACAATCACATTTAATTTATTAACATTATATTTTCATTGTTAGTGGATCCATGAACATTTTTAATGGAGCCATGAGCATTATTAGTGGAACCATGAGCATTGTTGGTGGAACCATGAGCCCTAACTATGGAACCATGAGCATTGTTGGTGGAACCATGAGCATTGTTGATGAAACCATGAGCATTATTAGTGGAACCATGAGCATTGCTGGTGGAACCTAGAGCACTATTAGTGGAACCATGAGCATTGTTCATGGAACCATGAACATACTTGGTGTAATCTTGCATATTTGTTAGTTGAGTCTCCAACCAAGTTAATGGATCCATTAACATTGTTCGTGGAACCATGAGCACTCGTGGTGGAACCATGCGCATTTATGGAACCATGAGCATTATTGGCGGAACCACGAGCATTATTGGTGGAACCATGCACATTTATGGAACCATGAGCATTATGGAACCATTCGCATTATTGGTGGAACATTGAGCACAATTGGTGGAATCAACAGATTTGTTTATGGAACCGTGAGCATTATGGAACTATGCACATTTATGGAACCATGATCATTATTGGTGGAAACACGAGCATTATTGGTGGAAACATGCACATTTATGGAACCATGAGCATTACTAGTGGAACCACGAGCATTATTGGTGGAACCATGCACATTTATGGAACCATGAGTATTAGGAACCATGAGCATTATTGGTGATAGCATGAACATTACTGGTGGAACCATGAGCATTATTGGTGGAACCACGAGCATTATTGGTGGAACCATGCGCATTTATGGAACCATGAGCATTATTGGTGGAACCATGAGCATTTTTGGTGGAACCATGTGCATTTATGGAACCGTGAGAATAATGGAACCATGGGCATTTATGGAACCATGCACATTTACAGAACCATGAGCATTATTAGTGGAAACACAAGCATTATTGGTGGAACCATGCACATTTATGGAACCGTGAGCATTATGGAACCATGCACATTTATGGAAACATGAGCATTATTGATGGAACCATGCACATTTATGGAATTGTGAGCATTTTTTGTGGAACATTGAGCACTATTAGTGGAACCAACCTATTTGTTTATGAAACCATGAGCTCTATTTATGGAACCATGAGCATTGTTGGTGGAACCATGGGCTTTATTTATGTAACCATGAGCTCTATTTATGGAACCATGAGTAGTGGTCGCAAGGTGGTGGAACACAAGGGACTTTGAACAAAATTCATGGTAATTGATATTTTTAGATGTGGAACTATAAAGAATGTAAATGGAATCATGGACAATTTTGATGGAACAGTAAACCATGAGCTCATGGTTCCACCAGCAATGCTCATGGTTCAACTAATATTGCTCATGGTTCCACCAACAATGCTCATGGTTCCACCAACAATCCTCATGGTTCCATAGCTATAGCTCATGGTTCCACTAATAGTGCTCATGGTTCCAGCAACAATGTTCATGGTTCCATTAATAATGATCATGGTTCCATTGACAATGCCCATGGTTCCACTAATAATGCTTATGGTTCCATAAACAAATCTCTTAGTTCCACCAATAATGCTCGTGGTTCCATTAATAATGCTCATGGTTACATAAATGTGCATGGTTCCACCACCAACGCTCATGGTTCCACCAACAATGTTCATGGATCCATTAGTTTTTTTGGAGACTCAACCAAAAAATATCAAAGATTACACCAAATATTTTCATGGTTTCATCAACACTAACTTTGTTCAAGGTTCCATATGCATTAATTAGGATTCCACCACCTCGTGACAAGTATTCATTACTAACCAAATGATATTCACGGTTTCACAAACGATGTTTAAGGTTCCTGCACATGTTGTTGTATGCATTGTACATGGTTCCACCTGCTTTGTTCATGGTTCCATCAAAATTGTCCATGGTTCCATTTCCATTATAATTCATGGTTCCACCCCTAAAATACTCATTTACCATGAATTTGGTTCAAGGTTCTTTGCATGTTTCCACCACCTTGCGATAATTACTCATTGTTCCACCACTGATGCTCATGGTTCTATAAATAGAGCTCATGTTTCTACCATCAACACTAATATAAATATAAATATAGAGTTAATATAAACATTTGATTAATTTTTTTTCTAAATATTACTTTTTAAATAATATTATTTTACTTAAATAATATTATGCTCACGGTTCCATGGATAGGGCTCATGGTTCCATAGCTAGAGCGCGCGGTTCCACCAACAACGTTAGAGCTCATCGTTACATAAATAGATCTCTTTGTTCCACCAATAATCCTCATGGTTCCACCAAAAATTCCCATGGTTGATGGAAGAATGAGCATTATTGATGGAACCATGAGCAATGTTGGTGGAATCATGAGCACTATTGGTGGAACCAAGAGCTTAGTTACGAAACCATGAGCTATATTTATGGAACCATGAGCATTGTAGGAGGAACTATGAGCTCTATTTATGGACTATGAGCATTGTTGGTGGAACCATGACTCTAGCTATTGAACCATGGGCATTGTTTGTGGAACCATGAGCATTGTTTGTGGAACCATGAGTGCTAATCATGGATGCATTGTTGGTGGAACCATGAGCTCTAGCTATGGAACCATGAGCATTATTGGTGGAACCGTGAGAATTATTAGTGGAACCATGAGAACTATTAATGGAGCCATGAGAAATGTCGGTCAATATATATATTTATTATGCTGTAGGCCTTTTTCTATCTGAGGTTCGGTTTGTAAAAACTATTCACCTTAGTGGGAGCTACAAGTAGGTGAAAGAGTTGAGGGGTGACTGACTAAGTGAGAAAGATATGAGGTGCAGAGGGTTTGGGTGATTAGGGATAGGGGGAGGAGGCGGGATGAGGGAGGGAAAGAAATAGAGATCCTGGTGCGAGGAGGCGTAGAGGGGTGTTGTGGTAGAGAAAGAGATATAGATCAAGGTGGGTGGAAGCGTCACCCTGATTGTTGAGAGGGTCCCTCATCGACCAGTGGTTTTCATTCTTGTGTGTATTTTCGTCATCCCTTTCCTTGCAATTAGTATAGTTTCATTTCCAGTTTGTTTATGCAATTGAATTACTGTAACCATTCATTTCATTGTTTATGTAGAATAGGTTATAGTCTAATGCTGTGTCGATAATCTAATTCTTATTTCATAGATTAAATTAAGTGACCGGTTGCGCACCTAGTTTGCTTTCAATTTCCTTTGTAGTCTTTTCAGCTTATTGTTCAGTCTTATGTTAACAAGTACATAAAGTAGATTGCTTTGATGTCTTAGGATCAAGCTACAATAGGTTCAGTTTTGTTCATTTTTGTTTTGTCACAAATTCATTTGGTTATATTTCAGTATGTTTAACAATGAAATAGATAATAATTTCCTTCTAATTATGAATTAGCTTAAATTATTGTTGATCCTAGATTTGCTATCATTTTTTGCAGTTAAATTATTCATTTTAACACATATTTTATTATCTTTTGTATATTGTATGACACGCAGATCATTATTTAGCCTCAAGTATCAGTGTATTTAAGGTTTATATGAAATCTTTTTATTTATCATTTTTTATGGTTTTATTAATTAAAAATAACATTATTAAAGTGCATTTGATATATTAAATAATTTATATATTTGTTTGCAGGCTTTATAATCTTTTTGGGCTAAATTAATAAACATAACGCATTCAACTTGCCTTTCGCACAACATGTCCAGCTCGACGTCCAGCTTGTCATCCATCCTATTGCATGAAACTCACTGGTGGTTTGCCAGATATTGAAATGTGTTGTTGTAGATTGCAATCCTGAAGCACGCCAGCAGACAGACACTCCGTTCACCCTAGATCAAAGCCCAGCGTATCCAGCTCACGGCCCAGCCTCCCGTTCAGCTCTCCGTCTAGATCACCCATCAGACTGCGCACTGTTGAAAATTAATTCCGGGCATTTAAAACGTGAAACAACTGTAAATGAACTATTATCCACGCCTCTAGGTGATGAAGTTGTGTTCTATATGTTTGCTAGCCTCATCCTCCTTTACTTGCCACCACATCAACCAACCACGCGTTGGATTGATGCATTCAACCCACGCTCTAGAAGATTCCTCACTACGCTCTCCTTTGTTCGCCATCAGTCACTTGTTGCGCTAAGGAAGGAACTTGTGCGCCACCTCTGCAGATCGTTCACGCTGAAGAGAAGCTTGTGCGCCACCTCCGAAGTTCGTCAGCACTGAAGAAGGGAGATTCCAGCGAGTTGGCTTGTGATCAGTTAAACACCTTTAAGATCGACTAAATTTAGAGAGCAGTCGACCACTAAAGGGTTGAATTGGTCATCCCTGTAAATCATTATATATAGAAGCCTCTATGAGAGAGCTGGAGTTAGCTAGAAAAATCAGTCAGTTAGCAAAGTTCGGAGAAGAGTTCCTGCTGTGATTTACTCTTTAACATTGTATTTCTGTTCCACCATCTTAATAAAGAGATGTATGTGTTGCTGTTGAAGATTGCGTTTAAGTAGAAGTTAGCCAGGCATCACCCCTTATTGCTGAGAGGGCCCCTCATCAACCAGAGGTTTCTTTTCTTGTTTATTTCTTTCATTTTTCTTGTTGTAGCTAGTTTAATTTACAGTCTGTTTTATTATTTCTGTAATGCAATTTTACTTTTGAATTAGATAATTAGACTACGCACATAGTTTGCTTTCAGCTTTGAATTAAATAGTTTGTTTCCAGCTTTGTTTTCAATCATTTCATTTTCAGTCTATTGTTCAGTTTATTTGGAAGTTAGATAAAATAGATTGTTATTTATCAAATTAAGTAGATTTAATTCTGTCTATTTCATTTTTGTTAATTATCAGTTTATGCAATTTACATTTCAGTTTATTAATATGCAATGGTTTCTTTATGTTTATGTTTATGAATTTGCTTAAGTTTATTTTACAGTTAGATTTGCTTAGTAAGTAGGTTTGTTTATTGCTTTATGCATTAGAATTACATTTGCATGGATTCAGCTAAAGATTAGTTCATTTAGGTTAGTTTTTACCATTTTAACTGTGCAGTTGGTCATTCGGACAACCTGTTCAGTCTGTTATTCAGCCACCCCTTTCAGACCCACATTTTAGTCTGTCATTCAGCCCTTAGTTCTGTTTTTAGTGTTTTTTATGTATTTTGAGATTGTTTTTAGTTTAGTTTTGTTAATGTCGGAATTATGTTTTGACTATCATATTTAGATGTTAGTTTTGTTTAACATTAAAGCTAAAGTTTAATTGTTTTAGGTTATTTAATAAAGTTTTATTATTTTCCTTATTTCTTTTTGCTTAAATGTGTGCCAAGTTGTTTTTGTTTCTTGAATGTTATTGCTGATTTTGTTTTAATACTGTATTATTTTGTGTTTATGCTTTTTAAATTGATTTATTCGTTTTCATGTGAGATTGAGTGTTATATGTGTTTTCTTTAGTATGTTTTTAGGTTGTCTCTTTTATGTTGTGTTATTGTTGAAAGAACTTGTAGGACAAAACCTAAAGATATTTCTTTTATTAAGTTTTCTACTTGCTTCTTTTATTAAGTTTTCTAGTTGCTTATAAGTTAAGTTCTCCTTGTACTCTAGTTTTCCATTTGAATAATTAATTGTTGATTGTATTTTAATTTAAAGTTTATTATCAATTATTTAGTTTATTATTCCGTCATGGTTTAATTACTTTAATAATTGCATTTTTAGGAGTTTGAATCAGTTTTTCATTTTGAAAGATCTTTCGATCTTTTGTTTGTTAAAATATTTACACGATACCCTCTACCTTCGCATATATTTTGTGACAACTCTAAGATTACCAACCCCGGTTGATAATTAAAGAATAGGTGGATTAATTTAGACATTATAATACACCTAACATTTATTTTGTTGTCGAATTCGATCACATAGTAGGTTTACTTACTGTCTTTATGCATTTTTTTTTCATGTGCACAAGATCAGCTAATAATTAGATCATTTAGGCTATTTTACACTATTTTCTCCATAGAGACTATCATTTAGACATTTTGTTCAGCCTATCATTCAGACCTACCTTCCAGTCTGCTATCCAGCCCTTCGTTTAGCCTTCAATATTCATGTTTTGTTTTAAACCTGTTTAAAACTCCGTTTCTTTAGCTTTTGGAATATGTTTTGACTGTGGTAGTTAGATAATGGTTATGTTTACCATTATGACTATAGGTTATATTGTTTAAAGTATTTATTAAGTTTTATTCCTATCTTTCACCTCCTTTCACCTCGAATATGTTTTGAGTTATGCTTTGTGATTCTGTTTCTTTTGGTTTCTGATTTCCTTCTTCAATACTATTGTAATGTTTTGTAATTATATCGCTGGTCTGGTTTGATTTATCTCTTTGTACATGGAATTTAGGGTTAGATGTGTTAAAACTCTAGAGAAGTACACTAGCACCTTGTAAATTGATCATAGCAGTAGGACCTGTTCCTCTCACTATGTGGTTACCACAGAGATTTGTAGAATAGGATTTTAAAGTTTTCTTTATTAAGTTTTTTACTTGCTTCCTATTAAAGTTATCTTTATTAAGTTTTCTACTTGCTTCTTTCATTAAGGTCTTTTACTTGTTTATAAGCTAGATTCCCCTTACATTTGTTTCATATAAGAATTGGTTATTTATGAAAGTAATCTTTAAAAAGAATATTGTCTCTTAATAGATTAGTTGTTCATAATATCTTTTTAGTTACGAGTCAGTTGCTTATGGAATAGATCATCATGTTTACTATCACCTGTAATTGGAAATTCCTTATTTTGCACATATTTGTAGAAGTTAAGTTAGATTTAATTCCATTTAGTTTCTTTACTTCTTTTGAAATCCATTTTGACACTAGTCCTCCTCAAGTTCCAATCACAATGAATGCATATCCACATAACAATCAAGGAGAGTGGAATTAGATAGTTCAGTTTGAACTATTCTGTACAGTTGTTAATTGCATGTATAGTTGGTTTCTAATATAATCCTTCCTTGTATAGTTAGTTTCTAAAATTGTTAAGAAGTAGAATAGCTAATTAATAGGTTTTACTACAAAGAATAGAATAGTATTGTTTATATCTTTATCTTTCAGTAATTGTCCATAGAGTAGAGTAGTATAGCTTGATACTGCTCTAATATAATACTTTGTTTTGGTTTAATGACCTTCATAGTTGAATTTATAGAACTTTGACTCAGTTTTTCATTTTGAAAGATCTTTCGATATTTTCTTTGTTGAAATATTTCCACGACACCCTAGGAACCCCTCTGCCTTTGCATATACTTTGTGTCAACTCTAAGTTTACCAACCTCGGTCGATAATTAAATATTAGGTGAATTGTGATTAAGACATTATAACACCCAACATGGAGCCATGAACAAATTTGATGGAACTATGAACAATGTGGGTAAAATCATGTACAATGCATACAAAACCACGTGCAATTAAGGAAGCTTGAAAAACGTTGGTGGAACTATGAATATCATAAGCATTATTTATGGACCATGAACCATTTGGTAAGTAATGCATACATGGTCACGAGGCGGTGGAATCTTGAACAATGCATATGGAACCTTGAAAAAAGTTAGTGTTAATGAAATCATGAACATATTTGGTGGAATAATTTTGGACATTTGGTGGTTGAATCTCAAACAAAGTTAATGGTACCATGAGCATTGTTGGTGGAGCCATGAGCTCTATTTATTTAACCATGAACATTATTGGTGGAACCATTAGTAATGGTCACAAGGTGGTGGAACCATGTAAGAAACCTTGAAAAACATTCATGGAAAATGAGCATTTTAGGCATGGAACCACAATGAAGTTTTATGAACCCCATTGACATTTTTTATGGAATTGAGAAAAATGCGAGTGGAACCATGTACAGTGCATAGAAAACCACATACAATTAAGGAACATTGAACAATTTTAGTGGAACTGTGAATTTGGTGGTGGAATCATCTATAGAAAAGATAGTATTAATGGAACGATGAACACATTTGGTGGTGGAATCTTGGACATTTGATGGTTAAATCTTGAACAAAATTAATGCAACCATGAGCATTGTTGGTGGAACCATGAGTTCCATTTATGGGCCATGAACATTAGCGATGGAACTATGAGTAATGGTCATGAGGTGGTGGAACAATACAAGGAACCTTGAACATAATTAAAGGAAAATGAACATTTTAGGGGTGGAACCATGGAAAATTTTGATGGAACTGTGAACAATGCGAGTGGAACCATGTGTAATGCATACTCAACCAATATATATGCAAGCTTACACCAAATATGTTCATGGTACCATGAACAATGCTCATGGTTCCACTAATAGTGTTCTAGGTTCCACCAACAATGCTCATGGTTCCACTAACAATGCTCATGGTTCCAATAATAGTGCTCATGGATCCACTTGCTCCCCTCCCCCCACCGCTCCCTTCCCCCTTCCTTCTCCCTCCTCCCTTCCCCCCGTGTGCTCCCTCCACCTCCTCCCTCCTCCCTCATGGCTCCCTTCCCCCTCGCCCTCCACCTCCTCCCTCCTCCCTCATGGCTCCCTTCCCCCTCGCCCTCCACCTCCTCCCTCCTCCCTTACCCCCCATCGCTCCACATTCCCTTCCCTCCCTTCCCCTGCGCGACTCCACCTCCCCACTACATCTCCTCCTCCGCTCATCCATTCTCCCCTCTCCCATCCTCCCAACCCCCACGGCCGACCCTCCTCCCCGCCTCCTGCCCCCTCCACCTCCTTTGTTGTCTGAGAATCACGCCGCCAGTGAGGGAGACCCTTTGGCGCCCAAGGGACGAAGCTCCCTTTAACACGACGACATTGGAGGTGGACAGGGGAGGCAAAGGGAGGCAGAGGAGGGTTGGCCACCGGGAAGGGAGGGTTGTGGTGGGTGAGAGGGTGGTACAGGGGAGAAGGGATGGGAGGAGGAGGATATGAGAGCAGCGGGGAGGTGGAGACGTGCAAGGGAAGGGAGGGAAGGGGAAGTGGAGAGGTGGGGGGGGAATGGAGGAGGGAGGAGGTGGAGGGGCGTGCAGGGAAGGAGGGAGATGGAAGTGGCGGGGAGTTGGAGCCGCGTGGGGGAAGGGAGGGAAGGGGAAGTGGATCAATGAGAAGGTGGAGGGACGCGCAACGAAGGAGGGATCGAGAAGGGAGGAGGAGGTGGGAGCGAAGCTCTACTCCCTTGGGCGCCAAAGGGTCGCACCTCACCGGCGGCGATTTAGCATCTAAGGGAGCGGATCTCTCCTTAAATCGACGACGTAGGAGGTGGAGAGGGGAGGCGTAGGGGGAGGAGGGGGGAGGGGAAGGAAGGCGGAGGGGGAGGAAGGAAGGAGGGAGGAGGGAGGAGGTGGAGGTAACGGGGGAAGGGAGCCATGGGGGAGAGGAGAGGAGGGAGGTGCTATCAGGAATATTGCACCTTTTGCAGACATAAGCTGTTCCTCTGGTCTAAATGGTTCAGATCCAGAACAAATGAGTGAACGACAAAGGATGAATACCTTCCCTAAATGTTGTAGACACCTGGAATACTGCTTCGATTATGAACCTATGTGCCTGTGAACATGTCAAACATACAAGTGCATCAAAGCTACCAGAAAATCATCTACTTATCCATGCTAGTGACTAAGGAATCTAGCAACATATACATGTCAAATCAAAACAACAGTAATGTGAGACGAAAATCAGCTTTGCATCAAGAATGTATGGAGAAGCTTACTACCGTTGCCTTAGTTTCGACAAGTCCCTCCACGAGACAAACACTTCATCCCCATAAGCTCCAACTTTGTTCTCTATGCTCTCAAATGGTTTGGACTAGGTAGTCAATCCAACAACATAACAATACCTCTATAGTTCTCCCCCTCAACTATGGACATGAGCTTGTATTTATAAGGATCAATGGATAGGAATAG
>LPNX010596404.1:379266-389872 GCA_001517045.1 Pseudotsuga menziesii | reverse complement strand
GTAGCACAAGTTATTGTTGGAAGGTTTCATAGATCGAAGGTGAGTGAGCACTCATTAAGAAATATTCTACAGGTAGAGTGGGTTCCTCAACTAAGGTACATTCCAAAATTCTACTTATTGTCTAGGGGATGGTTGGTGTTTTTTTAATTATCAAGGATTTGAACAATATTATAAAAAACAATTCAATGTGAGACTTAATCCCTATAAAAAACAGAGTCAATATTATAAAAAACAAGTCAATTTTAAGCATGGCTATGAACGATTGCATTCAAGGAAAATTCCATGACAATTTTAACGTGCCATCTCAGTTTACTCGCACTATGGAATTGGAAGCATAATTGCAAACCCTGGAAAGGAATCATAGGATTGAACCCGCCTACATCAATTCCAAGATGGATGCACTCACCCATGCTTATGTAGGGAAAAATTTCAACCGTCCTCCACCATATCAATTGACCGACACATATCTTGTGTACTGACGATGTCCAGTGGTTTTCAACCATGCGGTAAAATGGGAGAACTCAGGTGCAGGCCCCTCTCATGTCTCGATCTCTAATGATGAATAGGTTTTACTGTGATTTTGTTAATGTTTTGGTTAATCAATGTTGTCTGTGGGACTAGTTTTTTTGTGCTTTTGAGACCATAACCCTTGACCTATGGCGGGATTGCATGCAAACTTCTTCAAGACAGGAACCTTATTGCCATAGTCTGCTAGTCTAGGGGGCTTTTGTTTCTTAAATATTGTTAGTACAAAATATTGGGTAGGGTACAATATATACATATATTTGGACATGGATCAATTTTTAATTGGCTCTGTACAACTTTATTGTAATCTCCCAATTCAAAAATTCCCAACAAAGGCAAAATTTTGGAAAAATTGTCTTGACTAGCATGGACTATGGGGGATTCAAATGGATCAAGTGGGTCTCGAATTTGATTGGGACTGATGTGGGGAGTATTAAGAATATTCAATAGAATATTTTGTGGTTTTATTACAGGTCATAGACATCTGCAACTTGATTTGTATATAATTGCAAAAATGGAAAAATTACTAGTAATTTATGGTGCAATTCCCCTAGGGTGTGGGCAGAAATGGATCTCCAAAATCCTAAGAACCCCTCCCAAATTTCAGAATAGAGTATGGGGACTGTAATTAGACTCCATTTACTTTCATTATATGTAGTTAATATTTCTGCTGTAGAGGATTAAATATTCATATTCAAATGCACAATTTTAGTGATATTTGCTTAAGGGAAATGACATAATAAAGGTCAACTTCGACTCATAAATGGTATATATAATGGTTCAAAACAGAGAAATATGAATATATACCATTTCCATCATTTCAATATCTTCCTAACATCATATTACATTGACCCAAGTCACAATCCACATCAGATACACAATCTCCATTGAAAGGGAAAATCATCACATGGAAACTAGTCACAATGAAGCTTGGAAATGTGGATATTTGCATATTTATTTCTTATTATTTAGACTTACAGAGAATATGAACCTGATATTACAGACCCATACATCATACATCATATATTTGGCATCAACTGAACTATCTGAATGGCCAAATGAGATATCTGAATGGCCTCTCCCATGGCCAACTTGGATGAGAATCTCACTCTCTCGAAATTGGCTCACTGTCAGGGTAAGTGAGCACTCACCGTGCAAAGGACAAGCAATTGCTCTCTGAATGCCAAAGGAAAATTCACAAATGATAAAAATCCATTTCCATTCCTCATGAAATATTTTTATAACCCTCCTAAGGTCCTCCAAGGTTTAATTCATTCCCATAGGCTTCCTCCACCTCATCCTTGATGTTTAGTAACCTCCATGCCACTTCGTCTTCTCCTCAACACTTCATCTTCCACCAAATTTGAATGGTTTCCACCTAGTCCCAAGTGCACCCTCTTGGAAGATATTTTTATCCCTGACATGTCAGGTTGTCATAGGTCTGCAATCAGGTTTGACTTGTCATATAATCTTCCATCATTGTTGTCATAAAGCGTAGGGAATCTAGCTCCACATGGCACCTTATTTCTTCCTAGGATCTTCCTCTTCTATGGGGAGTTACTCCTATTCACCCATTCGAATCCTTGGGCCCATGATATGTCATTTGATGACTCTTCACCTTCCAAGAACATTCCATCACTCATAATTTCTAATTTTTGGTGAAGTCATGACATGTGTAAGGAAGCATCTAGCCACCCAAGGCCCCCATGGACCTCCAAATTTCCTTATGAAGAAGTTCCACTTTATTTTCTCCATATTTATTATTTGTATGACACAAATGAATGTTTCAATGATAAACTAAGGTTATCTTGGGTCCCATATCTCCCTTATTACAATATTTAATGCCTCCTCCCCCAACCTAGGGAACTAGTAGGTGGGTGAACATTGTCAACTAGTAGGCCTATTGGAATGGGGACATGACAGTCCTCCTCACCCAATATTGCTTGTCCTCAAGCAACTCCAAGTTTGGATGCTGAATTTTTTTTTAATCTTCCCAAGTGGCCTCCTCACTAGGCAAATCCTTCAATAGTACCAAATATTCTTTTATTGTTCTGCTTCGTAGCCTTCTCTCCCTTGTTCTCAAGATTTTGTTTGGAATGAGAACAAGTTGTCCTTCATCATCCAAAGGTGGTAAATTATAGGAAACTGAAATGTGATTCCCTATAACCTTCTTTAGACAATAAACATGAAACACATTATGATTTTTGCTTCCCATGGGAAGCTCCAATTGATAGGCCACTTCTCCAACTTTTTGAATCACTTTGTAGGGACCATAAAATATTGGTTTGAGATTTTATGAACCTTTACCTTTTATGGTAGTTTGTTTGTAGGGATGCAGCCTCAAAGACACCAAGTCATTCACTTGGAATTGTCTCTCCATTCTATGTTGATCTGCATATTGTTTATGTTGATTTTGAGCAACCTGCAAGTTATCTCTCAAGACCTTCAAAATTTCTTGACTTTCTTCAATCCAATCCTTAGCCTTGGGAGCTCTACTATCACCAAAAATGTGTTCAGTAAAATTGGATGCATCATAACCATAAATTTCTTTAAAAGGATACATGCCAATGGACATATGGAAAGTAGTATTGTAACAAAACTCACCCAAATGCAACCATTTTATCCATGCTTTTTGCTGCCCACTAACATAGTTCCACAAGTAGCCTTCCAACCATTGATTCACCCTCTCTGATTTTCCATCAGTTTGGGGATGATATCTTATGCTAGGTATCAAATTGGTCCCCACCATTTTGAAGAGTTCTGGCTAAAATTCACTCAAAAATCTGTTATCTCTGTCACTGAGAATGCTCTTAGGAAGCCCATGCAATCTGAAAACTTCTTTAAGAAATAGTTCAACCACTTGTGTAGCAGTGAAAGTGGTAGTAACAACAAAGAAATGAGAAAATTTAGTGATTCTATCGACCACCACAAATATGCAATCCTTACCAAATACTTTGGGCAAACCAGTGATGAAGTCCATGGAAATGCTGTCCCATTTTTGTGTTGGAATTGGCAAGGGATGTAAGGGACCAGCCGGATGAGTGTGCTCCACTTTATTTTGCAGACATGTGGGGAATTCATTAACATACTTCAAAACCTCATCCTTCAACCCTTTCCATGCAAATATTTCCCTCAACATTCGGTATGTTTTGAAGAAACCGGGGTGATATTCTATAGGAGAATCATGAGCCCTTTTTAAATTTTCCTCCTTCAAACCTGAATTAGGGTCCAAATAGATTCTACCTTTGTAGTATATGATTCCTCCCAATACTGTGTACCTATCAGCATTGTTAGTCCCATCAAAAAGTTCACAAGAAAAATTATCTTTGGCATACTCTACTTCTAATGTGGCTTTCCAATTTTCTGCTACATCCACGAGAGAAATAGAAGGTATTATAGATAAGGCATCAACTACCACATTATTTTTCCCCTGCACACATTCAATATAAAATTCAAATGCTTGAACCTTACTTACCCACTTTTGCTACCTTTCATTTAAATCCTTTTGAGTGAGGAAGTACCTTAAGTTGTTATGGTCAGTTTTGACTACAAATTTGTTTTTCACCAAGTATTTTCAAAACTTGATCAAAGATTGCATGATGGTCAACATTTATTTATCATATATGGAGTAAATCCTCTCATGTGGCTGCAACTTCCTACTCTCAAAACATATTGTGTATTGTCCTTGTTTTAGGACTGTTCCAATGCCTTCTCCTAATGCATCACATTCCAAGACAAATGGTTTAGAAAAATCAAGCGATGCTAGAATAAGACACTTACTTATTACCTAATGCATTCTTTGGAAATATTTCTCAGGCCCTTCATGCTAATGGAAAGCGTCTTTCTTTGTCAAATCAGTGAGAAGTGAAGTGAGTTGGTGTTAGGATTATTAATCCTCCCTGTCCAATTTGGTCATATGTCTAAATCAGGAGTCATGTCTAAATCGGGAGTCCATTTAGTCTATTTTTAGTCACTAGCACCATTGGGTCCACTTGGCCTAATTGGAGCACATGTTCTAGTTACTAAAGTGTGGGGAACACTAATTGAGGTCTACTTCCACTGATTGCACTTGCATGCTTTAGTTTAGGAGCCTCCTAGACCAATCCCCACAATTTAGGAGCCACTGGGAGTGCCGATACCAACCTTCATCAGTTGAGTTCAGTTAGTGACTGGTCAAGCTAAGTTAGGAGTCAGTTACATTCAGTTCTAGTTCTCTACATTCAGTTAGGGCTAGGTTTGCATGGATGCATGTAGGAGAGGCGCATTTCTCACCTACCACAGTTAGTTAGCCTCAATCAACACTGAAGTAGACACTTGAGTTGTGTTTTAGAACTCTGTTGAACTCCGATAATGGTTTAGATAAGGTCAATTAACTATTGAGTCCTCTGACAGTGATTTAGACAAGGTCTTAGTTACCTACAGTCAAGTAGAGTCTAATCAATTTGAATTTCCTCATGTGGATTCGAATTGCATGTGGCTATTTAAGCCATTGTACTTCATTGTAATTATTTATATAATTACTCTTTGATTAATGAAAAACATTCAGAACTGCAAGCCATTTTTGCACTATTTCATTCTTCAATAACTGAGTAAATTGTGTGATATATCTTGTGAGTTGTGTGTTTGTCCATAGATCTATGTGCTCAATTTAATATGGTATCAGAGCCTCGACGGACAAGGCACTTCTCCTCCTCAGATCTCCTACTGGATCTTTTTTAGCAAAATTGCTCCTTCCAGCTCTGCACCAAAAGCAGAAGGTTTACCACTTAATACCCCAAGTTAAGGAATTGTTGATCAACTATGATGGGTGTGATGAAAAACCTAAATGTGCATGCTGTCGAACTTATGGTGCCCCTTTTCTATTTTTGCAGGTACAAATTTGAATGGCTTCATCAATTCTGGATTCATCAGTTCCTCTTCTCACCCTATTCACAAACTATTCAGAATGGAAGATGAAGATGATTGCATCTCTGAAGAGATAAGATATCTATGAGGTGTCTATTGGAATTGGTGAAGAGTCCTTTGATAGAAAGGATGACTGGCTAAATGAATTTGATGCAGCTTATGGAACAATGTGTATGGCCATTTCTCCTAGCATGTGCTACCTCAAAAGATCTGTTAAAAACCCAAAGGATCTTTGGAAAATATTGGACAGAACCTTTGGAATGAGTGATGAAGATCATAATAGCACTTTGGAGAGCACATATAGCACCATAAGCATCCTTGATCCAAAAATCTCGGCCTCCACTCTCTCTGATGAAGTTGTTCAAGATGAAGAAGAAGCAAAAGCTTTCACACAGTCTATTCGAATTGAAGACGGTCTCCTTGTAGTGACTCCTTCTCCTGATGCTCCGAAAGTTTATGAAATCTCTGATATCTCATATCCTCATATGGATGAAACATAATAAGACATTCGAATCTCTGATATTGAAGAAAAATTCTGCTGCACTTCCATGCAAACATTCATCGGTGATTTTCCTTTGAATTCTGTGCAAAATTTGCCAGTAATTGCTTCTGAAAGTGAAGAGAAATTTGATTTTTCTCCCTCTAATGTTGCTGCTGGTGTGAAAACATGTAATAACTTGGATATTTTGGAAGAAATATCATATTACCAGAGTGATCCATTTGATCCCCTTGATCTATATCTTCCAGCAAATTCCTACAGGATTGCATGCACCAAAATTCAGAATTTTGAAGAAGAAGAAAGTTGTGCATCCATCGTCTCGGTTGACCATTTCTTTGGATCTGATATTAACCTTATTGGATATGATATGATCTTATTTAGATATTATCTGATATTTCTTGGTTTAATATTTCAAATTCATAATCTTTCAGTATTGCTTGTAGCTGTTCTCATCAATGGTGTGAAGAAACAAGTGCCGCAAGTCTCCTACAAAACTGCTGCTGGGGATTTGATTTCATTTCACAGTTTTGGATCTGTTGTGAACCTATTTAGATCTGATTTACCTTCTGATCTGATATTATTTGGTTCATATTTTAAAATCCAAGATCTTTCAGTCATGCTTGTAGCTGTTCTCACCAATTCCGGTGTGAAAAATCAAGTACCGTAATTTCTCTTCAAAACTGTTGATGGGGATTTGGTGTTAGTTTCCTCTTACGAGGTTGCTGATATTTTATTTTGTGATTTATTATCTATTTCAGAAGCTATATCAGACTATGGAGCTCAATAATTCTCTCTCAACAGCCCCAGGGCTTCTCTACCTTTGGTCACATGCTCAACTCCTCACAGAACTAGTAAAGAGGAATATTTTCTGCATCCGCTTGGACACTTGCTCCTAAAAATTGGGAATGTTTTTACCACTCATGTTTTGCTGTTCATGGATGAAACATATCAGTTTCTTGAGTGTTCCTCACATGTTCTGAATCCTCAAGAACCTTTTCTCACTTATCATTTGACTTGAATTGCTCTACATGAGTTCAATCTTCATCCGACAGCTATCTATATTTTTTATTTAGTTGAGCATATCATTCTTCTTCCAGTGAGGAAGATTCATCTAGAAATAATGATGGAGAGGTTCACATGCCAAGCCCCAGGATACCTGTGCACAGAAGAACCAGATTGATCTTGATTCTACCTGCTTATTTAGAGGGGGGGTTGTTTTCCCATGTGGTTTTTTCCCCAACTCCTTGTATTGAGCAGTTACTTTAATTTACTTGATGTAATGGGTGACCTATGGTCTTAGTTACCAGGGCCCATAGATTTTCCAAGTTAGCATTCAGGGGGAGTGTTAGGATTATTAATCCTCCCTTGTCCAATTTGGTCATATGTCTAAATTAGGAGTCCATCCAGTCTATTTTTAGTCACTAGCACCATTGGGTCCACTTGGCCTAATTGGGGCACATGTTCTAGTTACTAAAGTGTGGGGAACACTATTGAGGTCTACTGCCACTGATTTCACTTGCATGCATCCGTTTAGGATCCTCCTAGACCAATCCCTACACTTTAGGAGCCACTGGGAGTGCCGATACCAACCTTCATCAGTTGAGTTCAGTTAGTGACTAGTCAAGCTAAGTTAGGATTCAGTTACATTCAGTTCTAGTCCTGTACATTCAGTTAGCACTAAGTTTGCATGGTTACATGCAGGAGAGGCACATTTCTCACCTACCACAGTCAGTTATCCTCAGTCAATACTGAAGTAGACACTTGAGTTTTGTTTTAGAACTTCGTTGAACTCCGGTAATGGTTTAGACAAGGTCAATTAACTATTGAGTCCTCCGACAGTGATTTAGACAAGGTCTTAGTTACCTACAGTCAAGTACAGTCTAATCAATTCGAATTTCCTCATGTGGATTCAAATTGCATGTGGCTATTTAAGCCATTGTAATTCATTGCAATTAGTTATCTAATTACTCTTTGATTAATGAAAAACATTCACAGTTGCAAGCCATTTTTGCACTGTTTCATTCTTCAATAACTGAGTGAATTGTGTGATCTATATTGTCAGTTGTGTGTTTGTCCACATATCTATGTGCTCAATTTAATAGTTGGGAGAAACCCTTCACAAACTTTCTATAGTAGGTGCAAATTCCAATGAACCCTCTTAATTCAGTGAGACTTTTGGGACGAGGCCACTCTAAAATGGATCTTATTTTCTCCATATCCACCTTCACACCATCTTGAACAATGATGTGTCCAAGATACAAGAGCTCTGTCAAACCAAACTCACATTTTGACATCTTAGCAAACAAAGATTGATCATGCAGAATTTTTAACACCTCTTCTAGATGATGCAAGTGTTCCTTCCAAGTTTTACTATAAATAAGAATGTCATCAAAGAAAACAAGTACAAAATTACGAAGTTTCTTATGGAATATGTTGTTCATGCATGATTGGAATGTGGCTGGTACATTTTTCAAGCCAAAGGGCATGGCAACAAACTCAAAGTGACCATAGTGGCATCTGAAAGCAGTCTTTGGTATATCTTCTTCTCTCATTTCAATTTGATGATAACTTGATCTAAGGTCAATATTTGAGAATACCTTGGCCCCATGGAGCTCATCCATAAGATCATCAATCTTTTGGATGAAGTATATATTCTTTATTGTCTTCTTGTTTAATGCTCTGAAATCAATGCGCATTCTCAAGGTTCCATCTTTCTTTTTTACCATAACAACTGAAGAAGAAAATGGGTTAGAACTAGGCCTTATGAGAGCCAACTATAAGAGTTCTTTAATTGCCTCTTCAATCTCATCTCGAATCCTTTTGGGATGCCTATAAGGCTGCATTTTGATAGGTTGTGTTCCTATCTCCAACTCAATGCTATGCTCAACACCTCTATCTGGTGGTCTTCTTGGAGGAAGGTCTCCAAAAATATTCTCATACTTACTCAATAGTTTCTCTATCTCCTTAGGCTGCTTGGAAATGTTCAAGTGGGGTTTATTATATGTAATTAAACATTCAACATCCCGCTCTATATCTCCATGCTTCAAGATAGTCCTCATGCTTTGAGAAGACACTACTTGATTTGGGTAAGTGTGCATTCCCCTCAACAATATGGGTTTCCCTTCTGAATTTTTGAACCTTATTTCAGGGGCTTGATAATTCACTCTATGCTCCCATAAATAATACATCCATTGTACTCCCAAAACCACATTTGTATCAGCCACATTCTCTACATAAAAATTGTCAGTGATAGTATGATTTCCTAGAGTAACTTGAAGCTTTGGAATCCATTTAGTGTAGTCCATAGAATTGTTACCTGGAATGATGACTGTGAAACCATCAAAAGTTTCATCTTTTAAATTTCTCCTCTCCACCAAGGCTGCATCTATGAATTTGTGAGTGGCTCCACCATCCACTAGAATCGTGACCTTTTGGATTGTATGCTGCCCTTGAGCCTTAAGGTGTGGAATCTAAGTACACCTGAAAGTGTTGCATTCCTGTATCAGGAGTGGGTTGTTCTTCATCTACTGTTTGATACCCTTATTCTTGGGCTGAAATTTGTGCCTCTTCCTCCTCATCCTCCTCTTCATCATATTCAGAAAAAAACTTCAATGTAGTGCGCCTTCCCCTTGGCACATCTATGTCCTGGGACCTAAGGTTGATGGCATGTAAAACATAGCTTCTTTATTCTAAGCTCTTCTTTGCTTGGTCCTCCTTTATTTTATTTGGTATAGGAGTCATTTTTCCATGGTTTCTTACCTTCCTTGAACTTGGAAGGGAAATTTGGCTTAGGAGGGTATTTGGTTCTTGGCAACCAATTCTACAAATCCCTCGTCAAATTCATGGCACCCTTTAATGTGGTTGTCCTGTGGGATTTCAATAGCCCTCTCAAAGGTTCTATCAATCCTTCAGTAAACAATAAAACCAACCTAGCCATAGATACATCAGAAACCATTACTGAAAGCTTTTCAAATTCTAACATATATGCTTAAGGAGTTCCTACT
Organism: Pseudotsuga menziesii; assembly: GCA_001517045.1. Lineage (NCBI taxonomy): Eukaryota > Viridiplantae > Streptophyta > Pinopsida > Pinales > Pinaceae > Pseudotsuga > Pseudotsuga menziesii. Next base: position 379,939 of record LPNX010596404.1, on the reverse strand, counting down.
TGCTTCAATTGCGCTAGTTCTTTGAAAGGAATTTTAGGGTATTTCCTATCAAATCTCTCCATCAATGCATTGGAGAAACCATCATAAGATAAAATCTAATCATTTCCCAAGGTTCTAAGACCATGGAACCACCAATCACTACCTTTCCCTTCAATATGCAGAATGGCCATTTTCAATTCATCTTCTTCAACCATAGGATTTAATTGGAAATATACACTTAATTTTTGCAACCAAGCACTAGCATACATTTGTGAGGAACCTTCAAAGGAATGAATGGTTACTTTTCCCATGGTATATTTTAATTCATGGTTAATATGAAATTCCATATTCCCATTTCCTCCTTGCTTGAACTGAAGAGAAGCTTTAATGAACTTATCAAAAGGTAGGACTTTCCTACATTCATCACTTACTTGCTGCCAATCATTTGCTGCATCTCTAACATCATAGGTGGTGTAAGGGCCTTCATTGGACTCTAAAAACATGGGTACTTGTTATAGCGGATTTCACCACACTAGGTGAATCACACATTGTATGGCCTTCCCTTGTCCCGCTGCAGACTCATTAGCCCCTTTGGACCACTTTCTATCTTTTGATGTTACCTTGATCATCCCTAAAAACATTATGATATTGATATACGTGGCTTTTTCCCCGATAACCGCGTACATACGTGGAT
>LPNX010596404.1:359048-378789 GCA_001517045.1 Pseudotsuga menziesii | reverse complement strand
TTGTTTATTTCTATTGCATATTGGAGAAGATTGATTTCTGGAGTCTAGCTGTCTGTTGTGGTACCCCAAGCCATAGGAATTTCTCTCCGTAACAGTATTACATTTCCATTCTTTTTTTAACCCATGATGTATGTTATGAGATCCAATGTTCGAACAAATGGTTTATCCATGGGTCTTCCCCTCAACATGGGGTGTACTACTACTACTCACGGGTACTCACTTGCTCCCAAATTTGCTAGCCATCAATTCGAACCCTTGCAAAAGATGTTTTTTCATAGAGTCAAGAGATGTTGTAATTAATGTTTTAAGTTTTCCATTATAATATTTTCCCTCCATGTGTCTAAATCCTAGTTCTTTCCTAATCTCTTCGTAACTAGGATTACTTTGTTCACTTCCTTCTCTTTCACTGTTAAGATCTCCAGTCTCAGTTTCTAATGGAGGAAGTTCAGAATCATGAAACATGAATAGGAAGCTCTATCAGGTGCCAATATAATTCTCTTATACCACTTGTAATGTCTCAATTCTAAAATTCCCAACAAAGACAAAATTTTGGAAAATTTGTCTTGACTAGCTTGGACTGTGGGCGATTCGAATGGCTCAAGTGGGTATCGAATTTGATTGGGAATTATGTGGGGAGTATTAATACTCTTCAATAGACTCTATATTTTATTTATTATAGGTAATGTACATCTACAACTTTATTTGGACATAATGGAAAAAAGGGCAAAATTACTAGCAATTTATGGTGCAATTCCCCCTAGGGCGTGGGCATAAATCGCTCCCCAAATCCTAAGAAACCATACCAAATATAAGAATAGAGTATGGGGACTGTAATTAGACTTAATTTAATTTTATTATATGTGGTTAAGAGTTTTGAAACATAGGATTAAAGCTTTATATTCTAATGTACAATTTCAGTGATATTTGCTTAAGGGAAATGAAACAATAAAGCTCAACTTTGACTCATAAATGGTGCATATAATGGTTCAGAACAAATAAATATGAATATATAACATTTAAATCATTCAATATCTTACTAAAAACATATAACATTGACCCAAGTCACAATACACATTAGATACACAATCTCCATTGAAATGGAAAATCATCACATAGAAACAAGTGACAAGAAAGATTGGAAATGTGGACATTTGCATATGTATTTCTTCTAATTTATACTTACATATCATATTAAATTTATATTACATAGCCATACATGATACATCATAGCTTTGTCATCAACTGAACTCAATGGGGCGTAACCACCATTCACACTAGTGCGCCTTCATAGAAAAACATGGAAATATGGAAATGGAAATTGAGAGAATGGGAGGAAAGATGGGTCATGATCATCAAAAACATCCTATATGAAATAAAACTCTCTCTGAAGCTAAAAATTAGAGGTATAAATGGCCTCTCACATGGAAAACTTGGATGAGAATATCACTCTCTCAAAATTGGCTCACTAGCAGGGTAAGTGTGCACTCACCATGCAAAGGACAAGCAATTGGTATCTGAATGCCAAAGGAAAATGATCAAATGATCAAAATCCATTTCAATTCCTCATGAAATATTTTTATAAACCTCCTAAGATACTCCAAGGTCTAATTCAATCCTGTTATCACTAAATTTAACTCTCGATTGCTAGAGATCCAAGCTTAGAGAAATCTTAAAATTGTTGAATGGATGATTAGGTTTGAGAGTTCACTTGTAAATGAATATTGCTGAGATTTGGAAAACATAGCAGAATACCAAACAGAGAATGCATAAACAAAATAAACAAAGGTATAAATTTACGAGCATGAACTTATGTAGGGAAAGAACCAGCTCTGTCACAGATCACTGAAAAACATACAGCTGAAACATAAGAATTATGGTACAGATGAATAGGACCATACAAAGAACAAAATTATGAACAACATGCAGTATTTATCACTTCAAATTAAAACAAAACAGGTTCAATTGTACATAATCACTGTAAAGCATATTTAATAACCCAGGAAATGTAATACATGCCTCTTCCAATACAGTCTCAGCCCTCGGCTGGAACCCCCCTTTTCTCTTCTCTTATAGATTACAATATTTATATGAAACTATTTATCAAAACAAATGCCAACAATTGGTAACTAAAAACCCCAAAATAGAAAACTGTTTGGATAAGCCATAGGTATCGAGCCTTTAAATCTTGATGTGCATTGATATTTGTTGCCATATGTTTTTGAAAGTTCAAAGGCTCTTGAAGATGTTCTTTGATCTCTTTGAATATGGATGCGATTTTGAAAATAGCAGGGTGCTCTACCACCTGTTGATTTATATCTAAAAACCTGGATATGATTGAACAGTTTTTTGGAACTTGTTGATATTGCTCTGATTGAACACTGATTTCTTGGCTTTATATCCAGAGTTAATTCTGGTTTTCTTTCTGAAAAAGTGAGTTAATTCCCATCTGCTCCTTGAAAAAATTGGATAAATTTTCATAATTTTTTACTGCTTATCCTTTACAAATGCTCTATCTCCTGTAACTTTTGATCATATTCTGCGTATCCTATATTTATAGGTTTGCCTTTCTCATCATTGGAAACTTGTCTTGTTCTTCACATTGTGAAGTTCATAAAAGCTTCTTCATGATCAATCTTATGCAACAAATTTCAAGACATTGGAGTTGAGGAAGCATATATTCGAACCGTGTATGCTAAGAATGAAAAGATCAACATTGTACTCAAAAGGAGTTTGAACAATGTTCAGAAATTTGATCAATGAGTGCTCTGTCTGAAAACTTTTTGAAGTAAAAGACTAATAGTTTCTAGGCATTCTCTTGACCTTGTGAAGTTTTAAGCTGGAGCTTTCTTTATCTGATACTTATTGCAAATCGTAGATGCATTTCATTCTCAAACCGACTGATAACTTTTCAGTTATATGCAAGAAAATTGATAGTTCTGTAACTACAACCCCATAATGAAAAACAGAGAATTGACTTGCATAATTCATGGAAGCTCAAAACAATTTATCCTATGGACAAAATCTATGTTGAATAGGCATATTGATAGATCCATAAAACTGAACATAGAATGCAATAATATGACCATGATACCATATCTGAACTGTTGTAACTCTAGTAAACCATCATCACAGAGAAAGCATTTGTATAACTGAGCCTTTTGATTGATACCGATAAGAACTTTCCATTTAATGCATTCAAATTGAAAACAAAACCCCAGATCTGTAGATTTACATCCATGTTTTCTCTATTGTCAATTATTCTGTCAAAATGAATTAGAGATGAGTACAATCAATACTTGGATTTCTGGCATGGCTTGCCCTGTCTATGTGTAAGTTGGATGCTTGGAATATAGTTTGACTTGACATGGCCTATGGGCTCTCATTGTGATTGGATTGTATGCATATTTGGACCGACGGTTGCTTGGGTTGGACACTTGTGGAGAAAATGGCATTGTAAAAAGGAGAAACGAGCCATCCTTTTACTAAAATCTATCTCTTAATTCATGTATAATATATGGCAAAAGAAACTTAAAAGGTTTAAAAAAAAACAAAGGATTACTTTTCAATAATCATTTTGATTTTTTACCTGTTTCTGTTTTTTAAATAAAGATTATTATTTTAAAACAAAAAGGTAAAAATACTTTTTATTTGTTTTAAAATAATAATAGTTATTAAAAGAAAAAGTAAATGATAATGCCCAAGTAAACTTATGGGAAAATTTACAAATGTATAAGGTTTTGGTAAAATGAAGAGCTATGTGGGAAAACAAAGAGAATCAAGGTCAAAGACGTATATTATAAACTGACAAGGATGGAGGTTTACAGCCATAGGAAAATTGATCAGGATGACTGAAATGCTCATGGATTTGGAAAAATGCTAGTGAACTTCTTGGGAGCGAAAATTGAAGTCCCTCTTACATTCGTACTGTCAAATCCAATTTTTTTTTTTTTTTTTTTTGGTAGCAGATTTGGTCACAACATCTGGCTCCATCTGGGGATGGCATGCCTCCTGTGGGCTGCCAAGATCTGTTAGACCAAGTGTCTTATCCATTGGGCCATGGATTTTTCATGCTGTTGCAAACCCACAAACTGAAAAGTAATCCAAACTCATACTCTGCAAACTGAAAATTTAAATCTGTTATGTTATGTACCAATGCTCCATTGAACTAAAGTCTTATTCAATTGTCTGAACTACTGCAGATGATAACAAGCTGAAAACAAATATGTTGAAAAACTGTGCACCTCTATAACTGAAAATCCAACTGTCTTTATTGAAAAACCAAATTCATACTGAAAATCCAAATAAATGCTCTACTGTTAAAAGTTGAAAGCACCACTGCAACTCTATTGTTGAAAGTTGCAATGGAAATGAGATTATTTATGTACACTATCTACACTAACCAAATCTACAACTTGGTCAAATAAAATCATGCTTCCAATGAAACCAGGTTAAGAACTGACTCAGTAATTGAACTATTGAAATATGCTTCAGTAAGATAAAAACTGAAGAATTTGCAGGCATCTCATCATGAGTCTGAAACCCATATTTAGAGCTGAACCAAAAAATGTCTTGAGTTGAAAAACTCCTCCATATATTCGGTTATCGGGTCATACCACTGTATGTATTTTCTGCCATACCACTGTTTCAGTTTTGGATCATCAAACTTATCTTTATTCTCGTAACACTTCTCAATCTTGATATCAAAAGACAGCTGAAATGGGTTTTGGAAAGATGGGCTTTGTATTTTGACCTCTAAATCTTCAATCTCTTTCTCAATATACTTGGCGAATTCTTCTAAAAATATGACTTTAAATTCTGAGCTACATGAGCTTGACTTTAAATAAGAAGACAAAAGGGAAGAACAATCCTCATTTATTTCTTCATCGGTGCACCTATCATTCCATTCCCCGAAATTTTGAATGGAAAGAGATTATGTCCTAAGCTTTGTCTTCTCCATCCATGTCTTCAGAAAGACAATCCAAAAATATGTTAATGATCTAATTGACCCAACAGACAAATCTTCAACCCAACTTTTACACTTTGCTTGTAATGAATCATAGAATAGTCTAATGAAGACATCTGCACGCTTAACTCTGAGTAGCTCCGTAAATTCACAAAAAATAGATATATGTTTCACAAATAAACTCAGATCTTCTCCATTAAATTTAGGACCATTTCTCAACAAATATTCATCTGAAGGAAGAAGATTCAGGAAACCAGAAAGTTCTGCAAAATCTAGACATGCATACCTTGAAACACTAGAAGCAACATTTGAAGTCCTGATTAGTCCAATGAAATCATCAGTGAAGATTTTAAATCTAGATCTGCAGAAGTTGGAGTCACCAGGTGAATAATTTGCAACCAATATTCATGTGCCTATTACTTGTTCACCTTCAAGCAATAGATCTCTTCATTGTTGTTCTCTCTGGGAAGATATCTTTGCACCTCCTCCACCTCATCCTTGAGGTTTAGTAACCTCCATGCCACTTGGTCTTCTAGGAAACTCTTCATCTTCCACCAAATTCAAATGGCTGCCACCTAGTCCCAAGTGCACCCTATTGGAGGCTATTTTTAGCCCTGACATATCAAGTTGTCATAGATCTGCAATTAGGTCTAACTTGTCATATAATCTTCCATCATTGTTGTCATAAAGCGCAAGGAATATAGCTCCACATGGCACCTAGTTTCTTCCTAGACTCTTCCTCTTCTATGGGGAGTTACTCCTACTCACCCATTCGAATCCTTGGGCTCATGAAATGTCATTTTATGACTCTTCACCTTCCAATATCATTACATCACTCATAATTTCGAATTTGGGGTGAAGTCATGACTTGTGTAAGGAAGTATCTAGCCACCTAAGGCCCCCATGGACCTCCAAATGTCCTTATGAAGCAATGCCACTTTATTTTCTCCATATTTATTGTTTGTATGACCCAAATTCATGTGTAAATGATAAACTAAGGTTATCTTGGGTCCCATAGCTCCCTTATTGCAATATTTAATGCCTCCTTCCCCAACCTGGAGAACTAATAGGTGGGTGAACATTATCAACTAGTAGACCTATTGGAATGGGGACATGACATTTATGTTTTTTAGATTGATATAAATTTTCAATCATTACAAAAAAAGGAATTCAATGAATTATTAGACAAATTATTTTAAGTTTTTATTATTGATACATTCATTCATATTTTATTTGTTGTTGAACAACCACGAACAAGATGAAAATGTGTATGTTTTTACAGTGAGTAAAGGAAAATAATAAAATGCAAGAGATATATTGTTTGTATGAACATGTCAAGGATATAGGGTAAAAAAAATTATGTGTTGACACCACCATAGCTCGTACCTCTCATGAAATATTAACTAGCAAAATAGAGGTGCTGATGTAAGTCCACAGCCACCCTACTGGCACAAAAAACCATGCAAACATCATATGTATAGCCCCAATCTATTGATAGTTAAATATAATTTAAAAAAATCAAAATAAATAAATTATATATAAAATAAAGTGCAACTTTAGCAAAATAAAAAATAAGTAAAGTGAATATGATCAGATTAATGCTTTAGAGTGATCACTATATGTTCCTAGCAGGGACATAATAATCATTGCAACCAGGTATGTTAAAAATCAGGGATGCTACAAACAACCTCATGATCCAACTTTTAGTGTCATAGAGACCTTTAACTATGTGTTTCTTTCCATCTATGCAAATGGTCATATGCATGTTGTAGGCATGAGTTTAAGTTGTGTCCAATATGTGTGTGTTGGACATTATAGGCCATATTTTGTTCTATGCATTGCACATTACAAACCCTAGGGCAAGTTTTTTTAATGCACTTTCCATAAAAAATGATCGAAGATTAATTTTATCACACCATTATGAAAACACAATATGAGTGTAAAAGTTTCAACAAAGACACCAGAGAAATTTTTATGGGGGATGGTTTGATAGAACGACAGATGCCGAAACAGAGGTCCATCTAAAAGTACAATATGTTCAAAGCAAGGTTCTCTCTACCATTGTTCCTTGAGATCATCTATGTGCATGTATATATAAGCAGTTTTCTTACAAGGCAGGGTGATATAGATGCCAAGATCAAGGGTCAGGTATTCCAAAATCATGAAGGTACGCCTTGTCCCATTATCCAACTATATGTTTTCCTTTTGATGAAACCCAACAAAGGTGAAAATTATTATTTCATTGAATTATGTGTGTCAACTTAAAAATGGCACACATGATATGGATGCCAAATCAAAGGTTAGTTGTTCCAAATCCATGAAATCTTACAAGCCTAGGAACAATTGATCCCTATTTCCCATAGCTCTCCTCTGCTTCACTATTTAATGCCTCCCTCCAACAAACAAAACTATGGGACAAGCTTTCTCCAAAAAGATCTCAACCATGAAATAAGCAACAATGTTGCTTGCTTTCACTATTTATCTACTACTACATTGCCCTCGTTGAGATCAATGGACAGAAGTACACTGCAAAAATCCAATTTCAATTTTGGATTGATGGAGCCATCATTTTTAATATAGAAATAGATTCAACACCCTTGAATAACCCTATTTCAAATGGATTATACAATGTTAGCATCTAATATATGTGATTCGATCAAAATGATTCCTACTAGATTTTAGGCAAAACATAATGATTTCCCTATTAGTTATTTTGCATGACATTTAAACTACTTTGATTTTTATTATTGTCTTGTGTTGTATTACAACTTAACCCTATGCCCAAGGTGTCAAATCCCTGATTCACAAGGTGAAGACTCGAAGGTAACTAAGAGGGAGGCCATTGTCACCTCACCAACCCTCCTGTACACTTTAGGCTAGCTCTTCTCCAACATGAGGAGGGTTTTCCTAACTTAGGATTTATAAAGCATATAAAAATTAGCTCAAGGTGAATATGAAGAGTGGCTTTAGCAAAACAAAAAGTTGTAAAGCAATAAGGTGATGAGTGGACCAAACCTAGTGCCCATCCATTAGGAAAATGGGGTCTTTGAATCAACCACTAAAGGGAAAAAAATGTAATATGAAGAGTGAATGTAACTATAATGAAGGTTCTATAAACAAACTTATCTTGTTGTTCACAACTGCATAAAACTACATGTAATAATTCTTGATAAGGAAAACACCTACAAGAGGGTAATGAGCCATAATTACAATCTGCTTAATAAAGGAAAGATATTACCATTATTTGTGCCATCCAACATGTTTCACGCAAGTGATCTTCAACATGTATTTTTAACAATATACATCCAAGACAATGCCACATTAGTAAAAGCCTCTAACTTTCCATTTCCTTTAATATATTCAACAAATGCTCAAAACATCATAGTTTTCCAAATTCAACCATAAAAAAATGAAGAGAGCAAACACTTATATAGGTTTTAAGTCAACTTCCACATATAATAGAATACTATTTATTTTTTAACTCCTTGAGACAATTTAACAATAGTAAAATAATGAGTTAATTATAAACCACCTAATAAAATAGCCCAGAGAATAGGGCACTTACTTCCTTTGAGTAATTTGATTAAGCAAGAAACCTTCATGAAATGATAAACAATTCATTCCAATGGTGAGTTTTTGAAACAATACAACTTGTAATTATTTGTTCTCCACATCGTCTTTTGGATTCCATTTGTAAGCAATTGTGGACCTTCATTACCATCACATTTTTGTTTGATGTTCCCCGAGAAGAGATTTCATCAACTGATAAGTATTCAATCATAAATAATGATATTTTGGAATTTCATGGTGTAAGTTTGGTTAAGTATATCCATTCAATCGTTGCAACTATTCGAATCCTAGATAGTTGCATAAAAATAAGATGTTGAAGATCTTTCATCATAGGTGTGTTTGTTTTGGGTAACCTTCTAGTCATCTCAACATCACTAGTGTTTGGAAAAATAACTCTTCAATTCTTTCATGACTATTGTTTTTAAGAGTGAATATCTACCTTCATATGCTTTTTCTCCAAAAGTGAATCCAATTATATTACTTCCATTGTTGGTATGTGTTGTGGATCCAACTTTGGATGTCATAATAATGGAGGTATTTTTAAAATATAACCTTCAATCTTGGAAACCAAAACAATGGTCATACTTAAGCGTTTGGGGGTTGAAAATATTAGAGTGAGTTTTCTTAAGTTTTTATTTCCACATGACTACATCGAAAGCTTCAATTCTGGAGCAACATGGATGTTTTTCATCAATAGAAACTTGCTTGATATGAATTTCTAAACATGTGGATGCAATAACTACTATGCCATCTAGTTTATCAACAATAGGCCCACTATCATAATGCTTAGCATGAGGAATTTGGGTTGCATCTGGCATGTCAATAGCTACTAAAGGTCCATAATCCACAATTGGTCAATGTTGATTTAATATAGACACATGCTCGGTCACCTTATTGTTGTTGTTTGTTTCTTCAATATTTATAATAGGTTGCCCTATTTTATCTTCGTCATCTTCTATGCATATGTCTTCTTTTGGGCACAATAAGGGTGGTGACGCTGAGCTACGGAATGATTTGAGTGACATGTCTGAATTGCTTCATTGTTTGTGACAACGTTTAGACTTATTATTTTCCATAATCTTCATGGTAGCGTCCAATTTGTCATTCAACCTTGTCTCCATGTCTTTGAACCAATTTTTTAATTCTATCTTAGTCTTGGTTGTGGTATGTGGAGGTGTATCAATTTTGGCTTTATATGATGAAAATAAAATAAAAATGTATAATTATAATAATTATTAAAAAAAAGTAATAATACTATTATATTTAAATAACTTTATTTTTATAAAGTTGAATAACGAAATTTTAATAAAAACAATATTATATAATAATAATATCAATATTATTATATAATATATATTTTTTGTTTTTTACTAAAAAAATTGTTTTAGTTAGGGCTTATGTGGAGGAGGTGACAAGAAGAATGACAAGGATGGAGGGGATGGCATGAGGAGCAGTGTGATAGGGGGAAGTGGGAAATGGTAATATTGCTAGAGTGGATCGTGAATGAGAGTGGGGGGAGAGAGATACAAAAGGACATGTGCGAAGGAGAGGCAAAGGAGTCGAAGGGTGAGCAGGGTGGGTGGTGGGAGTGCAATGAAGATCGCGGGCATAAACAATTTTGGGCTGGGGTGCGTAGAGTGGTAACGATGGGGACGCAAGGGAGGGCGTAGAGTGGTTTCTGGTTGTTTAGATCAAAGTCTCAACTCTCAAGCATTGGAATCTTGAATTCGATTCTCAGGTTCGAGTCTTGTATCCTTGTAATAAATTGTTAAAAGAAAAATCAGTGGGGGGTATGTTTGTTCATTAGCCCGTTGTGACAAGGCTCGAAGGGTAGGAAATCCCTAGGATAGAGGCTCACCCCGGTGGGTTTCAGGACGCCTCAGCCCTTGCTAAGTCACAAGTTACTGGTATATCTAGCTTGCGGGCTGTTGGATATACTATTGGGAGGTTGTTGTTCCCATGGTCTAAAAAAAAAGAAGTGAATATGTCTTCCATTGTAAATAAATATACCAGTAAAAATATATTGATAGATATATTATTTTAAGAATACATGATGGGACTACTTTGTGATCGATTACGAAAGGGTGCAACTTTTCATCTAGTGTTAAAACCTATTTTATTAATTATTATGATTTTTTATTAATATATTATATATTTATTTTTATGTACATAACATTTGTACTTGTTGAAAAATGTCTTTGTATGTATCTTGTTCTTCATTGAGACAATAGAGACCTATAGTAGTCCTACCAACGATTAGGAACTTCTTGTAAAACCCAAGATCATATCATATTTCATTTATAACTTACTTGTTATTTTATTAAATTTCGACCTCTAATCCACTAGATGCACTTCTAACTTAGCCTAGTTTGCTTATTGCTTCTCCATGTGCATATTTAGGCACTCATTCGCTTGGCACATACCTCCTAGTTGGCCAACTAAACGTCCCAACATTTTCTTAGCTTCAAAATTCACATCATTCGTGTTACCTTAAAATATGGATGAACTCTCCATTAAAATCCAAGGTCTAAGTTCTCGAGGTTCCTTAGACTCCACACGATCAATCTCACAAGCCCAGTGTCTCTTGATATAAGTTTATAATAGGAAATGAGGCTATCCATAGTCCTATTCAATATCCAAAGTATGAAAGACTAAGTCGAAACAAAAGTAGGCTAGAAGAGACATGTCCACTTACCCCTATTAAAGATATTCCTTAGTCCAAAAATAACAGTAGGCTATTATCTAGAACTCTCAACAAGTTTATCATTTCCCACCTTCAAGTCACATCTCTATAAATGCTAACATAAATTCTCCCTTGCATAGGTATGTAATCAAGTGTGTGAAGTTACAACATGGACGAGGGAGAGTTATATCCTCTATCGTGTGCCCTGCCTTTAAACACATGTGCAATGCTAACCATAAGCCACCTTGCATGTGTATAAGGTGGTCATATTTCCTAAGGTTTATTTTTGAAGAGGGTGAATCCATGCAAATGATGATCTAAATTATTCAATAAAACTCTAGTGGTCCCCCATTTTTACTAAGACCGCTCTATCCAAATATTTCACTTGGTTTTCCATACTATCAACCTTATAATTGTTTACCCTTCAAATGTGAACAAGGATAACATAATCAACGGAGTCAAGGAGACTATGTATTATTTCCAACATTCTATACAATGGTGTGCCTTCAATGCCTTTTCCCCTTCTTGCGAGACCAATTATTAGGGAAGAGCCACTGAATGCCATTACTGACTTGATTTGCTAAGACCAAAGAAGAGAAATTCAAAATTACAAGATGTGTTTTTTTGTTGATTGTTGGTTGTTATCTCGAGCCTCCAAGCGTATTATAATTTTACTTTTCCATCAAATCAAAAGAAGACCCCACGCCTGCCAACCCTATTTAAAATTTAATATAATAAATCATTTCTATAGTTTAAATTATAATTTTTTTTATAACAATTAATTGACTATAACAACAACAACAACAACAATATATTTTTAAGCTCAAAACTTGGCAAACCCCCTCTATTTATGGGACAAGAGATCCCCATCTATACAATGATTTGATTGTTAAAGTTTACGAAGGTGTACATACCCTACCCCCATCCAGATTTCAACTCATGATATCTTAGGAGGAAACACATGTTCGTAATCATTAGGCCCACTCAAGTTCATAAAGAATTATAATTAGTAATGTAAAAGTAAAATTAACAACTTTAAATAGATATATAAATTTGAACTCGTTAATGTTATGTTTTTGAATATCAAGTCAAACTCAATTATTGTTTTCTCAAATATTTTTTGAAGTTGCAATCAATGACTTACTAAAAGATACTATGTTTTCTTGATAAATGTTCATAAGACCTTTTTTTTTCATTGGTTGCAATCAATGACTTTTTTTCCTTGGAAAAAAAACCACACTATATGAATTAAGTAGACCATATTTTTCATAGATCTATAGATCTTACAAAGTAAAATTTCATATGACATAAAACCACACTATATTAATTAAGTAGACCATATTTTACAGAGATTTGTAGATCTTACAAAATAAAAGTCCATATGACAAAAAACCACGTGTATACTTCTGCATATTGATGCCATCAAACATTGAGACTTAAAAGAAACAATCTCCAATTTCGACAATCTAATGAAACATATAATGATTAGTAAAATCATATCTTAGGATCCCTTTCGAAGGAACAAGAAAAGGAAAAAAACGGTGACTTATACCGACACAAAAAATGGGGCCACAACTCTACCCTAATCCATTTGTAAGATGTATTGGCCATAGGATAAGATAGAGTTAAAACTTAACATGGTTAAAGATATGGATCATAAGTCGCCTCACCATGGCCATCCTGGTCCCATCTAATCCAATAACCCTCCACCACCTGTAAACCTATCTTAGAAAGAGAATAAGCTTGGGAATTAATTTCCCTATATATATGAGCAAAAACAACATTCTAGAACAATTCCCTCAACCTTTGGATTTCTTTGTAAATAGGAACTAAAAGATGTTTTTTGGAAATCTCCTCTCATTCAACCAATTGATAAGCAATTTAGAATCCCCATATACCTGAAGATGGTGGACACCCTTCTGAATAGCTAGGGTTATTGCACTGAGAGAAGCTAGGTGCTCTCCAACCCAGTATGGGGGAGATCCTACCATGTTAGTCACGTTATGCTAGCCAACATAAATACAAATATTAAAAAATATAAAATACATATTGGCTTTAAAAAAAAACTAGCATAAATCTATTTTAAACCCAGATATATCAAGTACTGAGAGGGATCCAAATGATAAAAAAATGTACACCTCAAGAAATTGGATCCCTATCGGTGCTTGATAGATCTGGGTTTAAAATGGATCTATGCTAGTGGATAGTTTTAAGGCCACAGAATTCACACTATTGTTAGTGCTATGGAAAACACCTACTGCAAATTTGTGCCAGACCTGCTCATTTAATACCTCCAAGATCCCCAAAAGGAGGAGTCCCATGAGAAGAACCATGAAAATAAAGGCAATGATGAGCTTTGCCAATTTCTTCAATCTATATTCTTAAAACTCTAGCAAACTTGTGCACTTGAGGAAAATGTTTGAGGATAGCCAAGCCTTTGTGTACAAAAACCAATGGAAAGATGAAAATAATCTCTATTAATGACTTATTATGAGATACTATAATTTTCATCAATTTTTATAATCACCTCTATCAATGAATTATTTTGTCCCGATGGAATTATGATTTTTTTTTCTATTAGTCAGTGTTTAGCTGTATATATATATTTTTTCTTTTCCATAGTTTTCTCAATGTTTTGGGTTGAAGTTTTGAGATGTGATGGCGCCCCCTTAGTCCTAGAGTAGTATAACAAACAACTCTTATCCATGTGAAAAAAACGAAGAACTAAAACACCCCCTATCTGCCAGAATCCGATGGAAAAGTTGTTGAAACTGCAATTTCCACTGCTCAAATCGCAATTTTGACAATTTGGGTAGTTTCAAATTTTGACATGTTTAGTCTAAGACACATATTTGTGATTGTTGAAATTGCAAAATTGCAGAAACTACAATTTTCAGTATAGATTTTGGTAAAAAAATATGTCGAAAAAATGGGGCGTTTTGGTTGTTCTTTATCCTATGCACCTAGTCTCATTGGACAAGATGTAGCCAACGGTGATGTCATGGTGCTAGGTGGATGCATTAATGTTAGATATTAATGTGAACCAAGGGTGGCACCCTAATGATATTGCAAGGGATAAGTTTATAAATTTCTATTTAACCTGTCAATGCAAGTAGTACTTGTACTCATATCACACACAATACAAAAAGAGTCATTTCTATTATGAATTTAAAATCTATAAAAGCAAGCAACAATGACTTGGTTTTTATTTGAATGCATGTACTGATGCCAATTACATGATTTTATAATTTATAATATCTTATATATAGTTTATGAGTTAAATACAAATTGGGTGGCAGCGGGGCTAGTAGATATGAAAATTTATTGTCATTATGATAATATTTGTCACATATTTGAGTTTTTGCAAATTTATGGAGTTGGAGTTCTCTCGGTTGAGGAACAAGGCTAGATTTTTTCCATAATTTTGTCGCATTATTATTTAGATATTCGCATTGTTTCACATTTCCAATGTTGGAATTACCTCCCTTGGTCTCTATCACCCAAAGATTGTCGAGCTTCGCCTAGATTGTCGAGAACGAGGAACATAACCCTATTTTTCGAACTGTTTTGTTGCATTATATTAAATTATATTGTGTAAGTAAATTCTATTGTTGGATTAAAGGCAAGTTGAGTTCTTGTGGGAAAATTCTAGAGATTCAACATTACTTTCAACGATAATGTTTATAAATAATTATGTTCATTTGGTGTTTTAGGTTGTGTTTTTCTGGTCAAAAGGTTGGTGTCCAACACTACAAAGAAACAACATCCAGTTGCAAACCCTCTATGTAAAGCTTCGAAAGGTAAGAGATAGTAAGACTTAAGGTAAGTGTTGAAAGACTTAAGGCAAGGTTAAAAGACTTAAGGAAAGGTTAGTTGCCAAAGGTTTTTCCCAAGTTGAAGGGATTGACTACAATGAAACCTTTGCTATTGTCACATAAATGAACTCCATCCACCTTGTTCTTTCTCTTGCAGCCTTAGATAACTGGGAAGTCCATCAAATGGATGTCAATTTTTCATTCTTTCATGATGATTTACAAGAGGAAATTTACATGGAACAAACTCCTATATATGTTCAGAATAACTCTAACCTTGCTTGTCGCCTTAAGAAATCCTTATATGGACTTAATCAAGCTCCTAGAGCTTGGTATGCCAAAATGGATAGCTTTCTACTTGACACTGGTTTTTCTAGATTCCATTCTAACCCCAATGTCTATACCAAGAAAGTAGGAAACCATCTCATCATACTTGTTATTTATGTTGATGATCTTATCCTTACTAGTAGTGACGCTAAGCTTTTAACCCATGTGAAATCCAGTCTTAAGCAAAATTTTGAAATGTCATACTTAGGAAATTTGCATTATTTTCTTGGTCTCCAAGTCTTGCAAACCGAAGAAGGAATCTTTCTTTCCGAGTCTAAGTATGCTTGTGACCTTCTTCACCGCTTTCACATGGAAGATTGTAAAGTAGCCCCTTCTCCCTTCCTATTTGGAGTCAAAATTTATGCCACTTGTACTTCACCTAAAATAGATGCCACCTTGTATCGTCAACTTGTTGGTAGTCTCTTATACTTGACTCATTCCCATCCCAAACTTTCCTTTGCTATTGGTCGTGTTTCTCGTTATATGCAAACACCTCATGAAAGTCATTGGAAATCAACAAAAATGATACTCCGATATATTCGAGGTTATGTTTTCAGTCTAGGATATGGACATGTCACTTGGGCTTGTAAGAAACAACGAGCTCTTGCTCTTTCTTCAATAGAAGCATAATATTGAGCCACAGTTAATGCCAATCATGAAGCTTTATGGCTTCGACAGATCCTTTTAGAGTTTGGATTCGAGCAGTAGCAACCTACTCCACTTTGGTGTGATAATCAAAGTGCCATCAAGATTGCCAAAGATTCAGTTCCACATCAACGCAGCAAACACATTGAGTACATATGCACTTCATTAGAAATATTGTTCATGATCGCGTTTTTGAAGTGTGCTCTTTTGCCCTATAGATGATTAAGTTGCATACATATTTACCAAGTCTGTTACAGAAGCGAAGTTTTCTAAACTTTGATCTATGTTAGGATTTCAAGAATTTGTGATTAAGGGGGGATAGGCTCTAATGCCTCCTTCCTTCTCCTAATATTGTCACTTTTGTAAATCCTCCAATCCTATCCGAAGTTGTTCTTAAGGGGGGATGTTAGGATATTTAGATACTTAGGAGTTAGTTAAGATCAACTTGTGTAATATATCCATTAGGTAAAGTGTGTTTCTTTAGTATGCATTAGTATGCATTTGTAAATATCTAATTTGATGGCCAAGATATATTCTAGACATAGAGTATCCGACGATTAATATTCTTTTAGATCATACCTACCCTTGATCCATGGCTTAGCACCCGATTGGTCCATGATATCTATTTAAAGAGCATGGAGGGTCCTTGGCTAGATGATCGATTATGAGAATCTCATTTGTAACTTTCTTTCTGTTGCATAATAAACTGCCTCAAGTAGTTATTTAGCTGGGAACGTGGAGTGTTTCCCTCTCAAGGGTTTAAACCACGTCAAAACATCGGTGTGTCGATATGTGATCTGTTTGTGTGAGTGGCTACTCTAGGTGTTCGGTCTTTTGGCAGTACTCTGTGTACCCAAACACCCTCTCCCCCTCCCCCTCTCTGTCTCCCTCTCCCACTTCCTCTCCCTTTTCCTCTCGCTTCCCCCCACAGCTCTCTCTTTCCCTCTCTTCCCCTCTCCCTCTCTTCCCCCTCCCTTCTCCCCCCCCCTCTCTCTCCCCCCCTTCCTCTCTCCCTCTCTCTCTCCCCTGCCTTTCCCTCCCTCCATCTCTCCGCCCTGCTTCCTCCTTCCATATCTTCCTCCCTCCCTTGTAATCTCTCTCTCTCTCTCTCTCTCTCTCTCTCTGTCCGTCCCTCTCTCCCCCATCTCTCTCCCTCTTTCTCCCTCACTCTCTCCCTCTGCCTCTCTCTCTTCCTCTCTCTCCCCCCATTCTCTCTACCCACTCTCTCTCCCTCCTAATCACCCTCTCCTATCACTTACCACTCGCAGTCCCTCTTTCTTTCTCTCTCCTCGCATCCTATACCTCTCTTTCTCTTTAATTTCTCTAATTATCCCTAAACCCTATCCTCTCTCTCCACCCCAATCTCTATATTTTTCTTTCCCCAACCCAATTTTAATAAATTTGTATTATCAATTAAAAATAGTCTACATGTAAATACATATAAATAATATACACATAACCTACCTCTAACTTATTTAGGTTTGACTTTTGACATAGTCAAATTATAAACTTTTGACATAGTAGGTAAACTCACATCAACAAAATTAAAAATTAAAAATAAAAATTTAACTACCTAAAAAACTAACCCCCCCAAAAAATTGTGCATTTTGTGAAATATCCTTGCAGAAATGAGCTGTCACACTTGATTTGGGTTCACTAAGAGAGGGTTGAAATTTTGAGGATTCATTTAGTGGTTTTCCTCATGAATCAGCCATGGCTAAATATTTAACTTAGCAGTGTTTGATATACATTTGATATCAAACATTTATGGAAATTAGGAAGTTAACCTTTTAATATATACATTCTAAACTTATTTATAAAAAAGATCTAATAAATATTTTTTTTAAATAATAATAAAAATACCTTTAAAAAACTTAGAATTATAGTAACAATTACCTAGGTCGCTTCACACAAATCCACCAAGGATAATTTTAGGGGCACAATTTAACCCATGGGCTATTTTTAAGGGGTTTTCTCGAAAAAAAGATTCGCCATTTTGCAATTTTTGAAGCCCTGTTTCGCCCAATTTTGATGGGGTAAACTTTTTTCACCCTAAAAATCACCAAATTATTATATAAATGATATAAAATCCTTGGAAATTAAAATATTTTTTGAAAAATACGGCCAAACATTTTATAGTTGGTGTTTTAAGAATTGGTAAGATTCGCCGACATTTATACACTTTTAAATAAGTATGGTTTCTTAAAATCATTCCTGAAATCCACGGGCTTTGTATCCAAAGCTTTTTCATAATTAGATTAACGTTAGATTATGTTTTTATTGGTTAAAGCATTTTTCATCAAACTTTTAATCATTCGAGGTTTAAAATGAATTTTATAATGTCAATGAATGAATTTTTTACCACAAAATAACGATTTTTACTTATTTTGACAAATTGTTTTGATTGAATCTCTATTTTTTATCATTAAACGTACCAATACTTCTCTTGATTTTAGTCTTTAACTTTAATATGGGACAAGCCCCCTTGACCCCCATCATCCCCCGAGAATAGCTACGTGAATTGATATAACTACACGAAATTGATGAGAAAAATGCAAATCTCCTTAGAGAAAGTGTATTCATGGTGTGCTAAGCTCTGCAAAATGATGGAATAGCCTACGTGAAGTGATGGTGTACTAATTATCGTTTTGATTTTATGGTTCAAATATATATATATATATATTTAGTTAGAGATTTTGTATAAGTCAAAGTATAATCATTTTAATGATTTTAATTACTACATTATATTATTTATCTAAATTTTGTATTTCTTATTTTAAAAATTAAATTTTATTTTTGTTTGGATAAATTAACTAAATAATTTAATATTCTAATAAATGGTATTAAAGTTAAAGACTAAATTCAAGAGAAGTATTGGTATGTTTAATGATAAAAATTAGAGATTCAATCAAAAAAATTGTCAAAATAAGTAAAAATCATTATTTTGTGGTAAAAAATTCATTCATTGACATTATAAAATTCATTTTAAACCTCGAATGATTAAAAGTTTGATGAAAAATGCTTTAACCAATAAAAATATGATCTAACGTTAATCTAATTATGAAAAAGCTTTGGATACAAGGCCTGTGGATTTGTGTGAAGCGACCTAGGTAATTGTTACTATAATTCTAAGTTTTTTTAAAGGTATTTTTATTATTATTTTAAAAAAAGAATTATTAGATTTTTTTATAAATAAGTTTAGAATGTATATATTAAAAAGTTAACTTCATAATTTCCATAAATGTTTGATATCAAACGTATATCAAACACTGCTAACTTAAATATTTAGCCATGGTTGATTCATGAGGAACACAACTAAATGAATCCTCAAAATTTCAACCCTCTCTTAGTGAGCCCAAATCAAGTGCGACAACTCATTTCTGCAAGGAGATTTCACAAAGTGCACAAATTTTTTGGGGGGTTAGTTTTTAAGGTAGTTAAATTTTTAATTTTTTTTAATTTTGTTGATGTGAGTTTTCCTACTATGTAAAAAGTTTATAATTTGACTATGTCAAAAGTCAAACCTTAATAAGTTAGAGGTGGGTTATATGTATATTATTTATATGTATTTACATGTAGACTATTTTTAATTGGTAGTACAAATTTATTAAAATTGGGGTGGGGAAAGAAAAAAATAGAGATTGAGGTGGAGAGAGAGGATAGAGTTTATGGATAATTACAATAATTAAAGAGAAGGAGAGGTATATGATACGAGGAGAGAGAAAGAAAGAGAGATTGTGG